>JAHZSR010000063.1:0-214422 GCA_025782845.1 Boletus coccyginus | reverse complement strand
TGCCTGATAGTCAACCCCTTTCTATGAGATTGATACTTATTTCTAGTACCAACTCGACCAGGGAAGAGTACTCTCTTCACCTCGCTAAAGGTTTACTACCCGTGGAGATAAGATTGGTTGTCTGGTAAGTGTTTTCTTAGCGTTTCTACTGATCTTATCTAGAAGAAGACACCGTGTCGATTGGAATAGGGGTAGGTTCATCCACATTGTCTCTGGAACAATAAGGAAAGACTTTTTCGTCGAAAATGGCGTTCGTAGAAATGAACATTCGTCGTCGCTCTTTAGACCAGAAGCGGTAGCCTTTGGTATTCGGTTCATACCCAATAAAGATCATCTCCTCAGATTTGGGAGAGAGTTTGTCTTGTCGCTGTTCTGGAGGTATAAAAACATAGGCACAAGTCTCAAAAATCCTAAAGTATGAAACATCAGGTTTGTCTCCAGTGAATTGCTCACTAGGTGTTTTCCATTCATGACGACGCATAGGTTGTCTGTTATAGATGTGTAATGCAGTCTCAACAGCATCTTGCCAGAACGATCTAGGCATACATGCATGTTGGCGAATGGCTTCAGCTTTTTCAAGCAAAGTTTGATTGAACCTCTCTGCACAACCATTTTGTTGGGGAGTGTGGGGAACAGAGGTTTGATGCGTAATGCCTCTGGACTGAAAGAATGATTGTAACGTCCCAGCCATAAATTCCCCCCCTCAGTCTGAACGTACAGAGGTGAGCGAGTGACCAGTAAAGGTTTCAGCCCAAGAAACCATCGATTGGAAGTGTTGTGAGACAACATCCTTGGTGCGTAAAAACGCAACAACTGCAAAACCAGAGTAATCATCAATGAATGTGAGAACATAACATGCACGGTATCGAGATTCCGTCGGCATAGGACCAACAAGATCCGAATGTACAAGTCCAAGAGGACGAGTAGCACGTTTTCCTGAAGTAGGATAGAGGCGATCATGCATCTTCCCAAGGGCACAGCCTTTGCAGGGAGAGTCAGTATCCGGGAGTGTGACAGTGGGCATACCGGAAACATGAAGTGGAGCGTGGCGAAGAGCATTCTTGGAAGGATGTCCAAGATGGTGATGTCATAAATCATAGGAGTCGTCCTTAACAAGTGACATGATACGTCCTTTCATTGGAGTAATCGGAGATGACTGAAACCAATGAAGGTTATTATCCGGAGATGAGGCAGATGCCCAGATCACCAGACGATCACTTGCGTCCCAGATTCTGGATTCTTTATCACTGATGGTACACTTATAGCCTTGGCTAGTAAGCGTAGGAACCGATAAGAGTCGGTGACCTGCATGCAGAGCATACCATACTTCATCAAGAACAAGAGGTTCTTGGCCAGAAGCTTTCTGTTTAACAATAATCTTGCCAGGACCATACATAGGAACCCGTTTGCCATTGGCAACTATGGCCGATCGAACCTGGGAGCCTAGATGTGCAAAGTCACTTTTAAATGGTGATAAGTGATCAGTGCAACCACTGTCGATTATCCAGTGGTGTCAGGTGAATGACTTATCAGTCTCTCCTCCTAGCGCAAAAGCACCGTGATAATCGTAAAAGGCATCATATCCATCGCCAGAATACAAATAGTACTCGTCATCGTGGTCATATCCGTCCAGCACTTGGCAGGAAGGGTAAGGTAACTGTACTCCAGGGTCTCGTGGTATAGCCACGGTCAACGCCTCAGGTGTGATAGGAAGTACGGTCTGAATATGACTCTCATTCAACAAATCAACATTGTTGAAATGAGATGATGAACTGGCGAGTCCACCAAGAGTGAAGGAAACCTTCTTCTTCTTCTCTTTCTTCTTCTTCGTCTGTCCCGATGTAGCGTTTGTTCCTTCAGAAGGGGCATTCTCTGAAGGAACCGTATCGAAAGGGCGTTTGAGACGACCCAGCTACATTCATCCTGTTTTCTTCATCCCAGCCAGCATTGGCTTTTGTGGAAGTGGAGTCATCCATTTCAACTTCCTGAATCTCCCCGATCTCGTGTTCTCCAAGGTGATCTATAAACCTGTGGGCGAGATCATCATTATCCAGTACGAACTCGTTTGCAAAGGATACTTCGTTAGCAGCTTTGCCTTTACCCTTGGCATTATGGCGCGCATTGAACCATTCTTTCTTTTGGTTGTGGCCAGGCTGCTTAGATTTAGCAGGACCTTTTCCTCTACCTTTCTGATTCTGGTTGGAGCCAGATGGTCTCGGCGTAAAGCTGGCAGAAGGTTGTTGGAAATTTGAGGACTGTTGTTCATACGTTTGTTGCGGTTTCTGATAAGAAGGGGTCTGGTTCCTCCAAGCATTTTGTTGTGGAGGACCGCACTTTATGACGTTGGTTCTGTTAATCTGTGCATCTCCGGAGGACTCAGCATGAGAAATCTGGGCATGAAGAGGTCGGCACGTAGCGCGGAGATTCATCTCCATGAGTATCCATGTTGTAACAGTCTCCATATTGAAGTTTGCAACCTCAACGGTTTGGGTAATAGTAGAAGCGAGTTGGTGGTATTCGTTTGGAAGGGATGATAAGAGCAACATGGCTCTAAAATTCTGGGGAAGATTCAAACCAGCTTGGGTAAGCTGTTCGAAGAGGGATGAGAGGCGACTAATATCCTCGTTGGCGTGTTGGGGTCGAATGTGTGAGCGTGATGCTTGACTGAAGAGCAGGAATTGTCCAGTGAGACCAACAGTCCCAAAGAGAGCTCGGAGACGTTCCCATAAAGCTCTAGCGACAGATGGGAAGGCGTTAAGATCCGCCCACTTGTAGGTGACGTGTGTAAGGAGAGAGTCATTGATGGTAGAAGCCATAAGGCCCAAGATACGTTTGTCTAGCAACTTCCACTTTGCTTGGCGTTCTGCCAGGTCAACACCAGCAGGTAGACTGGCATAAGTGAGAGTGCCATCAATGAATTCCCATATGAAATATGAGGATAGGGTGGATTGGATGCGGATGCTCCAAATGTCGTAATTCGACTGTCCAACGAGGGTAGGGATTTTGGTGATGAAAGAAGCGTCAAACTTGACTTCAGTGGTAGGGAGTGCCATATCTGTTTAGAGGAGATCTGAAAAGACATCGTCAATAAAACAAGATTCAATAATATGTGAAAGCAGGCAAAAAGAAGAAGTAGGGGAGCAAATAAGTCCAATATTTCCTGGTGGATATCCTGGAACAATCATAGAAGATCTGATAATCCTTTTGTTCTGTAAATGCCAGTATTCAGTTCGTTGCTTCTTGGTACGTTTCTTAGTGATCGGTGCATAGTCTCGATGTGTTTTAGGCATCGGCAAGAAGGCATGTGATTCGAACAAGTCGAAACACGTCTCCACAAAATAATGTGGGTTACCAATATATTTATTGGTAAAGGTGCCTTCCTGTACACAGATATGAGATGTATCACAAGAAAAATAGGGAACTTGCAATGAAGAGCAAGGTAAACTGTTAAGCGTTAAAAAGTTTAAGAAACAAGGATTTAAATCAGAGTTATACAAAAGTTCTTCATATGAAAGTGGCCATGAAGGAGGAACAAGGGTTTGTCCAAGGTATTCAACGATGTCGGAGAATCCTTCTATGTTCTTCTCCTTCCTGAGCAGCTCTTCGATGCCTTCTTCATCCAGGGCCTGATCTGAGGCCTTCATAAATCACGTCACGTTCATCGTTAGACGTAGCGGACTTGATTAGTCTCTGTATGTGGCGGTGAACCTTATAAGCAGGGTTGCGGTGGTAGAGAGAACGAAAATGGTCATCGAAGGAGTCGTTCCATGAGGATAAATACGGTGGTTCTGTTCGCTGAACAAAACCCCAGTCATCTGCCATGACTTGTGCGGGAGGTAGCCAATTTGGCTCAAGTGAGCATTCAAGCTCGAGATGAGGAGCATGGTCAGGAGGGAAGTGGGCACGATGAATAGCTTCGAATCCTTGAAAATGGACTCGAGTAGGAAGGGCGTCTAAATAATGCTCGGTGGGGAAAGCCCAACCAGCACCTTCATATGCAGAGCCGATTGTTTCACATTTAAACATGAAACTATTGATCAAAGTCAAAGACTTCAATCGGGTCTCGCATGGTCTAATCTGAATAGGTAAGACCACACGGTCGGCAGTGCACAACTCAGCTTCTGTCAGAGGGACGAGCTTGTCCGTCTGATAGGTGTGCGCGAGAGTCTTGTTGGTGACCTCGCCTGTTTCGTCGTCGGCCACATACATTCTCCACGTTCTCTTCTCGGTGATTTCTAGAACCCGAGGCTTCTGGAACCGTGCGAATCGCAGTTCTGTGATCTCGTGAGGGGTGAGTCCCTCTTCTGTTATGGGGTCCACGGGTAGCTCGAAGAGCTCCACGTCCATTGGATTCACGAACTTGGCGTAAGTGAAGTTCTCTCTGTCAGAGATCAAAGGGTTCTGGGGTATCGGGAGCGTCAAAATAGGCATTGGAGGATGAAGAGGAGTTATACGAGGGAGGTGGTAAGTCCGGAGTGGATGGAGATGTAGGAGGTGTGGAAGAGGATCGATATCCAGAAAGGAGCTCGAAGTAGGAGGTACCTTCTGGTTCGTTGATCTCTATCACAGGTAGAGTCGACTGAGATTGGAGAGTGGAAGAAGTCGACTGTTGGTAGGAAGGAAGGGATGTTTCGTTCAGGGAATCTAGTTCAACCTGATCCGAAGGAAAAATACCGTGTCCTTGTATTATTTGATAAAAGCGAAAGGGGTGATGCAGATGATCCTGTAAAGGTCTATCTGGCCCTAGTCGCAAAACTCGTCTTTCAATCTCCAAGTGGTCGCAATATTGGCCTCTCTCTAGTCCTCTAGAGCAGACTGGGCAAGGCAGATAGAATGGGACACCGGGGTGTACCAGGTTATTGGACTGTGCCGAAGCACGAGCACGTTCGTGCGAAGGGGTAGCAGGTATAGAAGGAAGATGGGGGTCTTGCTCTTCTGGAGTGGATTCTAACTCACGTGGTTCTAAATGAAGAACGACGTTAAGTGTTGCATAATGCAATGGAATCCGTGTTCCAAGATGAAGTCGAAACTCATCGCGTTCATGACGAAGAATCAACCTTCCAGAAGTAGCAGCGAACTCTATGAGTCCGTCTTCCTCTCTCAGTGGAGGTGTCATAGCATAGTTAAATGCTGCGGCAATCATAGCGATCACCATGACGAATCCAGAAACCATCCATGAACCATAACGCAAGAACTCAAGAGGCATCAGTACTAGTATAATGACGTCCTCTGTTCAAGCAGGGCTCATAACCTATCGGGACGATAGATATCCCGATTACACAGGGGCAAGAAGGGATTATGGTATCAGTGGGAGATAACTCACTGATTGGTTATGGATGGTAACAAAGGTTCTTCAGAGGAGAGCAATAGGTGGGAGACTAATGCTCAAGTGGTTCTGAGTGAGAGTAAGGAGCGAAGAATTGGATTGACTAGTTAAGTCGATAGGGAAGACGGGCTTAAGGCCTGGTCTTATATAGTGTTATACACTAACCCTGAAACCTGTTTCAGATATGAAACACAGTGGAAATAGAAGATGTTTCAAGTATGAAACATGTAAGAGAATGTGAAACGTATAGTAAAACGTGTATCACATCTTATGACATCATGAAACACCAGATAAGGATGATGTCATAGTCTAGACCATGAGATAAGAAAGAACTTATCTATATGTGATGAGTAATATGGAATAGCGTAAGAATAAGGTCAAAGACCGATCTAGAATCTGGTATCAGGAAATGAAAGATAAGATAAGAAATACCAGAATTCTCAACAGAATCGTGTATGTATACATACATAGCGTCGACTTTGAGTCAAGCTTCTGAATGCTCTTACGTGTTCAGGCACGCATTTCATGAGGAGACAAGTCAGCCATTCATATCTATTCTCATGCTGCCACTGGGCGTCCGGTATCATGACCCGCAAAATAGCTCTCTTCCCTCGTTCCCCCGACTGACGATCCCATGATTCTGATTCCATCATCATCACTCCAGAGGAACATAGACCAGGGAAGGGTACATGGCTAGGGATCCCAATGCAAATGAAGCAGAAACAATAAAGTCACTCGTACCACGTATTATTTTCTCTGAGCAGCAAACGATCACGCTACGTTGTCGTCGACTTTCTTTGGCTCGCGATGCTAGAAGACACTCGAGGTCCAGTCCCTCTACGTTCCGTTCATCTCTACTACCACCCTGGAGCCCATCCGCGTCGTACACGCAGGCTACCGAAGGTTGTCGACAACGCCGACTTGGATTACTGGTGGGGTGGAGAATGCGGCGAGATTCAACAGGGGATCGAAACAGCGTGCCAAATGTAAGATATAGGTTACTGATACATTCCTTCACAGTGAGACATGCACAAAATACGGGTTAACGTCCAACGTGTTGCTCTCTTATTGCGATAATCAAGTACAGTGAGGCACACCGAGGCGCCTCTGTCCAGCCTAAGAGATCAACGTGGTGGGAAGGAAGATTGGCTCCCGTGCTCAAAAGGCTTCGATGCGAAAACCACCGTGGAACGTGCTCGGCCCAAAATGAAACATGGGTCAAACGTAGCGTGCCCCGTTTCAGAGATGATGCTACTTGAGATGCAAGATATCGAGCCATGGCCTTGGCACCCACCCTATCCACGCTCCAGCCTCCCGACATGTCTCAATCTCCCTCTGTCGATCTAAAGGTTGGCATCAACAGTCCAGTAAAACATGGTGTATCCGTGGGTAAACGGAATTCCACGCGAAGTTGGAAAACGTCTGAAAGTAGCAATCGACAATAAGAAGGGTGCTATCGAGGTTTCTGGTGATGCTACGGATGCCATGGTATTGACACCAAAGTGTATGCTAGGGTACTAAGGAAAGTAGATTGGCATGTCCTTCCCGTGGTTTTGTTGTTGTATTTCCTCTCCTTTTTGTGAATTACGGTCAATCACATTCCAGCTGTTTTTGATGTCTCGCCGCTTCAGAGACTGCAGTAAAATCGGGGAGCACTATTCTACGCCTCGAATGCGTCCATACCGCTTACACCAGCTTTCAGGCGACACCAAAATCGTTGACAGACCCGGACCTTGTTGGGCTTAGATATAACACCCCTGCCGCAATCTTCTTCGTGCGGATCTATATTCCGTTTGCATGTCCGACGCATGATCAGGCGTGGCCAAAACTTGCTTAGGTTCCGTACATTCTAGGACAAATCCCATCGTGAGTAGAAGCACCGTATGTACATGATATGTGATTCAAGGGATACTATGGGTGGATGATGTGTGACTGGTGAGAAGGTGAACCGATTCGGACGTCTCTAGAGTCTAGACTCTACCTAGGAGCCCCTCCAGACCGAGTGCTGGTCCAAGGAGCCGTCATCATCATTTGGATAACGAATTCTGTGACATCCCCGAATCCATTTGCTACCAACCCATTCCTCCACAGTGAGCTGGCGTGTCCGAAAACTGGGTTAACGAGGTACGTTACCCCCTTACTACCATAACCACATCAACTCAAGTGAGGCACACCACTGCGCTTCGGTCAGCCAAAACCACTGGCAGTCAGCAGGATGAAGAGTAATATCGGCTCTCTGTGCTCAAGGGACCTCGACGCGTAAACTGCCACTAAACTCCTTTGGTCCAAGACGAGCGTTGGCCTTGGGCCCAACATGGCTCAACTGCTCAACTGTTGTAGCGTACCCCGTTTCAGAAAATGATGCTACCGAAGGTATAAGATACCCAGCCACGGCGTTAGAGCCCGCCCCATTCACGCGCCTTCTGCCTTCTGGCATGCCCCAATCCCAGGCTTCTGACGACCCAAAGCTTGGCATCGACTCCATAGATGCCATCGAGGCTCGTGGCGATGCTAGGGATGCTAACGGCCACAAAGTGCATGCTAGGGTACTAAGGAAAGTAGATTGGCATGTCCTTCCGCTTGTCACGTTGCTATACCTCCTCTGCTTTTTGTGAGTTCCGGTCAAATCACATTCCGGCTGTTGTTCATCGACGGACGTCTCGCCTTTAGGGACCGCAATAATATCGGCGAGTACTATTCTACGTCTTGAACGTGTCCATACCGCTTATGCCAGCTTTCAGGCAACGCCAAAATTGCAGGCATGTCGACCGACCTGGATCTTGTCGGACTTAGATATAACACTATTGCCGCAATCTTCTTCGTGCGGATCCACATGTCTGACGTACGACCAGGTGTGACTAAAACTCGATTAGGTTCCGTACATCCTAGGACAAGTCCCATCGTGAGTAGGGGCATCGCACATTTGATATGTGATTCAAAAAATACTCGTAGGAATGTTGTCCTAAAGTTCTTTCGACCGTCTCGATGGAGTATAGTAATCAGCTTTTATGCGTGGCTTCGAATGCTGATCCAACATGCCTGATATAGTCCCTGTACTCATGGTCACCTGGGGTCTAGTCACGACTTTGACGTGTCTCGTGAAGACATATCCTGAACTCCTTGTGTAAGGGTCTGAAGAATAGTGGACCATACTCACTGACACTGATTTCGGTCGTGTACAGTGCTCGAGTCTTCCTTGGACTGGCAGAATCTGGCCTGTTCCCTGGCGTGACATACTATATTTCGTTATGGTATCCGCGTGCTGAGCTGGCAAAGCGTATCGCAATATTCAGCTCTGCTGCAACATTGGCGGGCGCCTTTGGTGGGTTTCTAGCGTGAGACTGCTTTTGTTATTCAGTATAGCACACCACTCACACACTGAAAGTTATGCCATTGAAAAAATGGAAGGGTAGGCGCTTTTGAATAATATGTTCTTTCGTCTCTCGAGCTTGCTCCCTCCTTGCAGGATGGGTGGACTCCGTGGTTGGCGGTGGATTGTGAGTCATTTCTAAGTAGATGGAGTGCACCTATTCAAAGTTACTACTGTAGTTCTGCCTGGAGGGAATTGGTCAGTCTTCGTCATTACTACCCCTAGATATTCGATGACTTGACTTGCACTTCCACAGCTACGGTGCTTGTAGCACTCGCAGCCTCATTCTTCATGCATGACGTTCGTCCATACGTACATCTGGTCTTACATCATTACTTACTTCCGTTCAGTTCCCAGAGACAGCATCATTTTTGACAGAGGCTGAAAGACGCTATATTGTTGAATTGATGAAAGCTGACTCGCAGGGTCTTGCTACACATTATAATTCCCGGTTCATCCTACAGGCCCTCAAGGATTATAAAATCTACATTCAATTCGGCATATCAATTGGGTATGTCGATAAAAGGTCGTTGTACGACCAGGTGGTTTTTCTAACGTTTTCATATGGGACTAGTTTTAGTGTTCCCGCTTACGCAATTGCATTTTTCTCGCCAACCATCATCAATGAGCTCGGTTTCTCTGTTGCTAATTCTCAGCTCCTCTCCATTCATTCCTTACGCTGCAGCTTGCGTATGCGTCATTCTTGTTGGGATTCATTCTGATAGGCATCACCTTCGCGGGCCGTATGTGATTGCTGCGGCATTGGTCGGCATGGTGGGAATCATTACCCTATACACACAAACAAGACCTGGTGCTGCGCTTGTCGGCCTTTTGCTCACCACGGTAGGTATTGCTCCGTCCGCACCTATCGCCCTAGCATGGGTCAGTTCCAATGCTGGAGGGGATTTCAAGCGTGGTGTTGCTATCGCAATGGTAACTGGGTTTGCAAACATCGGAGGGTGAGTGTCGTTCATTTCTGGTATATAAATTTCATGATATGGTAAAACTATCGCAGAATATGTTCATCCTTCATTTTTTTCGATCCCCCGCGGTTCCGTGTTGGACTTGAAATAACCATGGCTCTGATGAGTTCCTCGTGCGTCCCCTTTTGATGTTCCTTGATCGTCATGTTGGCTGACAGCACGTTAGGATATTGCTGGCTTCATTTGCAATGTGGAATTACAACAGACTTAACAAGGAGAAGGAGAAGTTGTGCAGTGCACATGGAATCACTGATGATCAGAAAGGTGGATTCAGGGAAGATGGAGACGACAGTCCGCTGTTCCGGTATACCCTCTAGTTTCCTGCCGGCACACGATCCTTTGCGGGCGGCCATCCTGAAGCTTTGTGAATCTGCGATTGTGAGTTTTCCTTTTTCTTCTGTTTACTCTTCTGTGTGGGCTGACCCCTTGCTGGACATTACATAGGTTATCGGGTATAACAGTTATGTAGGCTATGTTTATCGTCTGCCCTGATAAATGCCTCTCGTGTTTCCCTATCCCCTTGATCCCGTCCACGCCCAGAATGTAGACTTGCACAGATCGATGTCAATGTGCCCTGCGTACGATCTACACGCAAGCATCTGGAGAAATGACGGCCCTTCTATAATTTACTGTACTCCATAAGTCACCATCGAGACGGTCAAAAGGGCTTTAGGACGACATTCCTATGAATAATTCTTTGAATCATGTATCAGATGTACGCTACTCCTACCCGCGAAGGGACTTGTCCTACTAGTAGGATATAGGGAACCTAATCAGGTTTTAGTTCACGCTCGGTCATCCATACGTCGGACCCGCAAGAAAATATAGATCCGCGCGAAGAAGTCAGTGCTATGTATATTCAAGTCTGACAACTCCTGTCGACGTGCCTGCGGTCTTGGCGTTGCCTGAAAGTTGGCATAAGCAGTATGGATCATGGTCAAGACGTATGTGATTCGACTGTAACTCACAAAAAGGAGAGGAGGTACAGCAACGAGACCAGAAGGAGGTGCCAAGCTAGTTTCCTTGGTAGTATGTACTTTGGTGCTGACATCCATAGCATTCCTAACATCGCCAGGAACCTCGATGGCAACCTCTTAGATCGTCAGGGGCATACCAGTAGGTTGAAGCGTGAATGGGGAGGGCTCTCTACTAGTACGGCCGCGTGGCTTGGTACCTTGTATCCCAGGTGGATCATTTTCTGAAACGATGTACGCTACGTTTGAGCCATATTCCCAAGACCAACGTTCATTCTGGGCCGGCCAAATACAACGGCAGTTCATGCATCGGAGAGCCCCTCAAGTATGGAGCGCCGATATTGCTTCTCACTATGTTGATCTGTTTTGATCGGACTAAGGCGGCGTTGTAATTACACATGTATGTTGCAGGTGGGATACCTGGTTTACCAAATGTATGGTATGATCCTTGCAGTGACTTTCTTTTTGTACTCTCGATACTCCTCTTTAATTACATCGTCTTGCTGAATGACGTCCTCCTGGATTTGCCGCGACTCGGAGGTCAGTGAAAGTAAACCAAGTGAGGAACGAGGAGTGTACTTCAATGGGCATCTTGACTGCGGACGCAGCTGCGGTGATCGCGAGCGCGACAAGTGGAACGTAAGACCAGAACATGACAGACCAGACCACTTCTTGCAAGAGGACTGCACTGCATCACACCAGATACGCGTTAACGCATGATTCTGTTCTGATATCAAGCAAGGACCCACGTGTACAATGGGTGACGGACCCATGCATATGGACCCGTCTGAACAACTCGAGGCCGTTCACGACGCTACAAGGAGAAGCCAGAATTAAAAGTCAAACGGGGGGAGAGTTTCTGACGTCGGAAAGTACACGCACCCCTATGGAGTGCCACTGTTCCCCCAGGTGATGGAACGCACTATCTACCAGGCTCCTCAGCGCAAGCCCGGCAACACAGGCCCCCGCCCGCAGTACACCTTTCCACACCGGATCCAACCGTACGCCCGCGATCTCATCTGGCAGTGCAAATTGTGTCATCCACTCGGGCTGTCGGAATTTGTTGAGCACGACTGCGCCGATATAGACCACTGGAGGGATGTAGGCGGCCAGTGGATGGATGAGGGCGATGACCCGGCCGAGTGACGGCGTTGTTCCAGCTCTGACACGTCCGCCTTTGGATTCGGCCTGGACTGCGATGGTCTTTACAATCCCCCGTAAGTATCTAAAAAAGTCAAAAGCGCTGAAAACAATAAATGCTTCGAACGCTTGTGTGGAAGAAACTAGGAGGTTGAGCCCTGCAATGTACATGGCTGAAACGTTTCGTCGAGAGTTTTGTCGATGTTGGAGAGAATGAAGTTGCTGCGGAGATTGCTTACAGGTGAAGATACCAAAGCAGGGATGCCAGTGAGGTGACCGATGCCGGTACCTTCAAAGGCCGCCACAGATCGGCGACAGTTCTCAGAGGCGGAATTCAGCTCCGTTCGTGGAGACTGGAGCGGTGCCACCGGGCGCTGGAGAGGCTTCATTGATTCACCAACGAAAAGAGAAACAATGGACTATAAGGATTCCCAGCAAGTTAGCTCGAGAAGCGTGCGAGAGGTGCAAGTTCAAGTTCCAACGCCGAATATCGCCAAGGATAGTTAATCCGACGTGTACATGGACCACGGGCTGTTTGTTTCTTCTCAATGGGATAAACACTCTTGGTCCAAGCAATGGTTTGGTGCAATCACAACCGTGCTTCCGCGCTGTGCCCGATCACCTGGACCTTTCTAGTAATTCATCCTCACCCTGGTCGCTACGAGATAAGAACTCGGTTCGCTGTACAGGGTTCCGGACGGACATAGTATGGCATGTAAAACTTGCCGCATCATATTTGCCAGTCAGGATCGCACGACGGAATCGGACTGACATGGCTGCTGGCAGTGTAGCTACTAGTACGTGTTTGAAACAGCCGCTAACCATAATCGGAATGATGTTTTGTGGACTAAAAGTAAATTGGTCATTAGATAACGGAAATTTGACATGGTCAAGGTGTAGCGCACTGTTCAATGCATCCAGTGTTGGCTTACCGACGTGAATCCTTGCCGACCAACTTGGAAAATGCTGGTCCATACCGGTCTTCCGAGTCGCGTCGACACTTCAACCTACGACGTGCCGAGTCAAGATCCGGTGCGATCACTAGACGACCCGATTCGCAGAGTAGCCATCTTGGCCCACAGACGGCCACCCTTGGGGGCGCAATCATACCAGTACCAGCCTTTTTCATCGCACTGAGTCGTGCTTATCATAAACGAATCCGACACGACTGTTTAGTACACAGTGCAACTTTTTGGTTAGAGATCCTAACATTTGGGTTCCGTTACCGAATGTTTTGGTGGGTGTCAGTTGGTCATAGTGTGTACCATTGAACGGAAACGATCCGCCAGGGACGTCTCGCCAACTTTATAAGAGTTCCACTCGCCAGAAGCACGCCAACCAGCCAGGAGCGAATCATGAACAGGCGCTTTTCTTCTCGCACTTCACGTACTTCACCCGCATGGCCGCGGTCACAGTGCCATTTTCATTGTGTTTACGTTCCTCATCACAAGTCCGCCTCGCTCAGGCCGTCCGGTGACTTCAGCCTCATGGCTGTAGTCAAAAGACTGCGGACAGTTGTCTTTCTTCCTTTGTTTTCTCCGCGCTCCATTCATCGATTCGTAGGTCGGGTCCTGTTGGTAGTTGCGCCAAAGACGACACACTTCGACTCGACTTCAAGTTGCTTCAGCAGTTCCGATCGTTGTTCACCCATCGTGAATTTGCCAAGCTGCGGAAAACCGGTTTGGCATGAAGGTATATCTACGTTTACAATTTGTTTCTTGGGAATGACTGATGTCGTCGGCATTGCTTTGCATATTTTTTATCAGTTCTTGTTGCATTGCAACTGCCTGTCTGCCATCATGGATTTCACGCACTTAAATTATTGCTATCCCGGAACTCCCAACGCTGCACGACTCCACTTCAACGCGTCTCAGCAACTTCAAGAATCTCTTCATCATGCGCCGATACAAAGCATTCGATCAATGCAGGAGCAAACCAATCCGAGGGACGGGCATGTATGGTCCGATCCTAGCAGGATAACGCACCCCCGTCCCTCATTAGGCTTCACCGCCGATTACGATTTACATCCCAAACAGAAAAGCGACCCGGTCGGTCCACGAAGTGCCATTCATTCCCATCCGACAGGTCCCACGAAGGTACATTGCGTAGATGGGTCTGCGGACCTTTCAGACCAATACATTCCGTCATCCAGCGATAAGATTACATGTACAGACCATCGACCCCTGGATGATATTTTTGGAAATGTATGGCCTTCGTCTGGGCGGTCATGCGCCACATCAGGTTCGCAATATCCATCACAGAATGGAACACCGCGTGGGCCCCCTGGGCTTACTTCGATTCTCACATATCCTCTGCCGACCAGACCACTGCAGTTGGATGGTGTCGTGCATATTCCATTGCTTGCCGTGGACAACCAGAACAGCGGTACAGGTCTCATTGTCGATTTCCGGTGTTCTGACTGGGGCATTGGTGTTCAGGTAGAAGGTACGTTATTGTATGTTGATTTGGCCCTGTGTACCGAGATACTTGACTCAGGGATACCAATGTCGGACCTCTTACATGGCAATGTGTCCGGCCTGGAGAGTCCCCATCAACCTGTGCTTTACGGATTGGGCGATACCAATCTGCGGCTCAATATACTCGTCCGTCGTTTAGTTTGATGGCAATGTTTGATATCTTATCCCCTACTAACCATAGTGGCCACATTACCCTCCGTTTGTGAAAGTGATATCCGCTTTCGGCACGGACGGGAGGTCGATGACCCGTGCTGAATTGGGTTACGAGGTTTCTCTTGCTTTTGCCGAATTCTTCTATGTACGTAGCCAACCCCCGTTCTAAACGCACGCGGTCTCACACAAGCTCCCCCGCGTGTGCATAGCAGATGGCGTTGCAATCCACTTCCCCAACACAATCTGGACCCTACGCAATTTCTTCATCACCCCCCGGGTCATCGTCCCCTGGAATCAAATTCGAGCAGCTGCATCTTATCACAGTACGGAATACGAGTCGTGGGGAGTGGATGGCGGAAATAAGAGCTGTTTCAATGCCTTGAAATACTCGTGAGTTGCCATCACCGCCATGCACTTCGAGGACATCCGCACTTGCCACTTCGATTGTTTTTCATACACTTGCATGTGATTGTCGTAATTGGCCTAATAGCCTGCATTGAGAATAATTTAGCCGTTTTCCTTAGCTCGCGGTTCCCTCCACCCAAACGCGGGTGGTGGCAGCGCCGCGCGCATGACCACTTGTGCGCTTTGGCAATCTTGCGACAAGCAACCTGCTAATGTGGTGTTTGGACCACTGCGATTGTCGCCACGATCCTTTCAGAATACCACATGGCCTGTTGTGGTCCGCACTACACAATGGGACACATTTGGCTTTGACTCCCTATTGACCATCTCCTTCGTAGAGTCCTGGTCGTGGATGGTGCTTTGACAGCATGCGCGAGATATAAGTGTCCCCATCCTCGACATGAATTGGCAAGTTCAACGAGACATCTCCAGTCACCACCCCTCGACGTTTTCCTCCATCATCATCCCGATTATGCCCTTCAATCGTTCGGGTAACTGGTTCCCACCTACCACCGTCCACCCCTCAGAACTCCACGCGCCCCTTCCTTCAGGATATTCTTACGAAAGCCTAGTCCCCCCGTTCACCATGCGGACCCCTGGCGAACTCCTGGAGAAATATTACAGCGAAAGGCGAAGCAATCCTGATAGGGCAGATCCCAACGCGATATTGCGCAAACAAGTCGAGGTGTTCCTGAACTACCCAGGCAACGTGGGTGCGCCTATCGGTTCGCAGGGTTTGGTTGGTAAATGGAAGCGTCCTAATGGCCTTGCCGCGGAGCCAGTACCGGTGTACGGAACAGACTTGGTCCCCGACGGACCACGGGCCGTCGAGTTTAGAGATCTGGATCAAGAGGGTCCTTCGACAGGTACGCTTCCGATGCTGTTCGAGATAGCAAACATTGATGGATACTGGGTCATTGTAATACAGGCGTTCCCATGGCTATTCTTCATGGAGAAGAAGCGAACCCTTCTAGATTGGCGGGTGCAGAGGACATCGTCCTCCACGAACTGAGGGGGTGGGAACTCAAGTTTATCATTGCTGTGAGCGCAAACCAGATAGAATTTGCTTGTGCCGATGCTGACGGGGACGCACGTGTATCTCTAGTGGCCTGGATACAAGCCCGAGCGGTTCACGATTCGCACCATTTCGAAAAACGGTGGATTATTGACACGATTTGACCTGGGAGAGCAAATAATGGTTGCATACGCAAGTTTCTTCAGGGTGAGCTCCGTACTCAGGCTCCATGTCTGGCCTCGGGGGACCATCACGTGCTCAACACGCCCTTTGTTTTTGTTAGAAAGTGGAGAAGGAGAAATTATTGCCCAGCGCAGTCGGTTTCTACAACATTGCGCTCCATCAAGGCCTAAACCGGAGATCGGACTCGTTGGGCGTGCAATTTATGCAACTTCGCCTGGTCAGGTTCCGTAACACGGTTGGCGGGAATTGGGTTGCCGAAGTCGAGATCGTGTAGATGCGTACCCGTTGGATTGTCGAATAGTAAGCGCGCAGGGGCTCGGGCTGCAACTGTCAAACCAACGCCGTGGGTGTGTCTTACATTACAATCTCCCCGCCAACGTTCTGAATCCTACGTAATTTTTAGTCCTCCATGGATTGGAAGAGTCTCTGAAGGGGTACGGATTATAGGAGAGGACCCTCGCACTTCTCATGCTTGTGCTTGGGCTGTGTTCAATTGGATATAACGTAGTGTCTCATATCTCATTAATTCACTTAATCTGAGACCGTCAAAAATGGCTGATCATACGAGTACAAGTCGCGTTCCACCGCCACAGCCACATGACTAAGTTGTCCGCCGGCGCGATGCGGCGTCACGCTTCATGAGCCACGCCACTGATCAGACGGCCTGACAGTCCTTCTAGCCAATTTAACCTGAATTATTACGCAGCCCTTTATGAAGGTGAGCATATAAAACAAACCTGTCCCACCCTTCCATCCCTACTTACCACCGCCATGTCTCTGTTCAAATTATCTATCTTGCTCTTGTCATCAACGTCCTTCCATCTAGCCCTCGGCAGCCCACCTTCTCCCGGTCCTGAAGACAAAATGATGGTGACATCCATCCGGGAGCGGATATGGCGACACGCCGGCACACCCTCCTCGCTATTTTTGAAGGTCTCGCTACTTGATTCAAGCTACGTGCGACCGTGAAGTACTCACTTGCTCAATCAGGTCACGACATGGGTAACCACCGCAGCGGAGTCGGTGGTCATCATCAGCTCGCTACAGGATATATCGTGGTTGTTGGACACCAATTCGGTCCTCCAGGACGCGCTCGGGCCTGTTGAGGCCAGCATACTCACCGTCCCATTCATCTTTGGTGCATCGCTCGTTACGGTTGGCGGTCTTTTCCGCTTCCAATCTTTTCGAACCCTCGGCCCGTACTTTACGTTTGAGCAGTGCATTCGCAAGGAGCACAAGCTCATCACACACGGTCCATACGCAGTCGTTCGCCATCCGGGCTATACCGGTCTACTGTTGTGCATCGTCGGGTGGTGTATCGTGCACGGCAGTCATGGGTCATGGTTACGGGAGTCGGGCGTGTTGGGCGTGACGTGGATCAGGACGGTATTCATTGGTTGGTGGTTCCTCATGGCGGCATCTATTGTGACATTGTTTCATCGGTCTGCGGAGGAGGACCGGTTTCTATCAGTGAAGTTCGGCAAGGAGTGGGAGAGTTGGGCAAGGAGGGTGAAGTACAGGCTCTTGCCATTCGTTTATTAGGCAAGGACTTTTTCGGTCTGTTGGCGTTTCCGCTTCAAGTGCCCACATAATTATGTCATATACATATACCACAAGCTATCGTGCACTGCGATCTTTGTTAATGGTGATGAGGCAATGATCGTGCATCGGTTATCAGGCGGTAATGAAGGCTCGAGAAAACATGTCACTTTTCAACACAAAGACTGAAAATCGATTTCGAGACCACACATCAATTAAAGTACAGGCAGTACGGTCTGTGCGTGGTAGTGGTACTAGACTAACTACGGCGTCACGGAGTGGGAACCTAAGAAGAACTGAACTGTGTGCACCAGGCCATTCTTGCAACGGGCGTTGCATGTCGTGCTGAACTGCACTGGGCTGACCGACTGTGAGCGGGCGCCGTCACACCGGCGGTGACGCTGACGTGTTCCTGTTAGCTTGGACTTACTTTCATTAGGACGGTGCGTGGGGTACGGTCGTCGTGGCAGCGCTCGGCCAGGCAGTTGGCTGATGGGTAAGTGTCCGCGTAGAGATAGAGCAGGGCAGACTGTTGGGAACGAGTGACGGTCAAGTAAATTGGCGATTTGCCATAGGCCAAGCATGCGAGCATGTCTCGCAAAAGTTCGTCAGCAGCCCATCGCGATTCGCGTGGTGGAGTTACTAAAGTCGGACGGTCATGAGCGGAGATGAGGTATGAAGGCGATTGACGGTGTCGGACCAGGTACTGAGAATGGCATCGATCCTGTCACTCTTGTTGCAGTAAGTCGGTCCAAATATTAACGATGGGCCTCGGGGGTGCCAGTCGGGAGTTGTGAAATGGAAAATGTCAAAAAGGCACCCATCGTTTGTCGTTGCCCGTTCCTGAGGCGGTCGGCCGACGTTCCTAGGTGGTGCCAACTACTTGTCCATCGTTCGCAGAAACCATTTGACTGGGCTTGCGCTGCGTGCAACTTTATCCGAGGACACGGTGTACCTTTGGGCAGCACCCCCATACACGATGTCTGAGGTTCGGAAAAGGTGTTCGCCGACTGCAGTAGTGGCTCGTGTTGAAAGTCCCACGCTGTTGGCTGGCTCACGCTGGATCACCGTGGCCACCGCTACGACAATCCTTTGAGAAACCACAAAATCTCTCGCTACACAGTGGACCTTTTCCTGCCTACATTTGGCTATGACTTTGGCTATTGACCACCTCCATTGTGGATTTATGGCCACGAATAGTACTCTGACAACTCGTCCGACGTATAAGAGGCCGCGGTCCTCGACATGACTTGGCAGTCCAACGAGACATCCCCAGCCACCACCATCTCATGCCTGCAGAACGCTCGGGTTACTGGGTCCCACCCACCACCATTGACGTAGAACTACTGGCCAGACAGATAGAAGTTGCAGCCTTTTACCCGCCCCGCTGCCTTGGCGCGCCTGTCGGTTCGGCGGGCTTGATAGGCGATTGGGATCCTCCTAGTATGGGCCGCCCAGCACAGCGGGTACCTGTACCTGGAGAGTGCATTTTCCTTCACAGACCGCATGTCGCCGTCAAGTTTAGAAACCTGCGTGAACGGAGTCCTTCAAAGGGTACGTGCAATGTCGGTCGAGATGTCAGATCTGTGCAAACCCTGAATGGCCATGGGTCATTGTGACATAGGTGTTCATCTAGCCGACCTATTCGGGCGGGCCTCAGAACGTTCGACATTGAGGGGTGCGGAGGATATTGTCCTTCATGGTTTCGGGGGGCCCACGAGGGAATTGAAATTCGTTATCGATGTAAGTGAAATAGGGGTAGGACCTGTTGGCGTCGTTGCTGACTGACGCATACACATCCCTAGTGGCCCGGTTATGAACCTGAACGGTCTACAATCCGCACCGTTTCGGACAACGGTGGACCACTGACCCGATTGGAACTAGGAAAGAATATCATGATAGCCTATGGTAGATTCTTCAGGGTGCGTTTTCCATATCTGACGGCGCTAGGCTCCATCACGTCTCAATTCACCCCTTGTATTTCTAGAGAGTGGTGACGGAGAAACTTTTACCCCGTCGCGTTGGGTTTTATAACATTGCACTTCATCAAGGTCAAGATTCGAGACCGGACTCGTTGGGCATACACTTGTGGCAGCTTCATCTCGTCACGTTCCGCGAGCCGGCGCCAGGTGACGACCATTGGGTTGCCGAAATCGATATCGTGCCGGCGTAGGTACCAATCCGAGCAACTGCCGCGTCTGAGCTCTTGATGTAGACCCGACCAGTTTATAAATGTGCGTCCGATGTGTTGGGATCAACCATTACCCAGGAATGTACATCAGTAGGCGTTATCACGGCGGTATCATTCGTCACGTCGATTGGTCGGTCGATGGACGAGAAACGGTGTTGACCGGGCCCCAAACTTGCCCCGAACAAAATTATTACCTGCGCATATTACTTCGAAAATACTTGTCTTCCCCCAGCTTGGTCACAACGAAAGCCTTGAACCCGACTGTGCGCAAGAGAATAGGGACATGGCATTCTGATGCGAGCGATCGTGACGAGGCTTAGTAGGCAGCAACTTGAATCGACATTCATCGCGACCTGTAGCTTCACACCGGGGAGAATTAGCCACGTCCTGATGGGAAACCGATGCCTATGCCGCGTAAAAGTTGGTTACATAAGATTCTTGCAGTTGTCAATCTGAAACCCGACATGGCATCGATACGGCGATTTGCGGTTGCACCTTTCTTCCTCACAAACCAACGCAGGACGGTCGTGTCCGAGTAGGATCGAGGTCAACGGTAACATGTCAATTCCCAGCGCACGCAGCGCAAGTCTTGGTTTCCGGCTCTCACGAAATGTGCTTACTACCATTGAGCCTCCGTACGTGCCTGTTCCTTCTCTACCTGTCTACCCATCCGTCCTGATTCTTAACACTACTGTAGCATTTCCTCCGCTAGAGCATGGGCATCGGAGTACCCGTCCACACCCGCTCGTCCCCTGCTCGATATGTCACAAGGCGCCCCGGGAAGTCCTCCACCGGGTGTGTTGCTGGACGCGTTAGGGAAGATGTCCTCGTCTCCCGGGAGTGCTGGTTACGGTAGTCATTTCGGAGAACCAAAATTTCGCGCTACCTTTGCTCATGAGATGAAAACGGTTTATGGGCAAAATGCCGACATCACAGACAACGATCTCATTATCACGGCTGGATGTAACATGGCATTCATAGCCGTCGTGATGTGCCTAGCGGAAGCTGGGGACGAGGTCATCCTTCCTGTCCCATGGTAATCCTAGCAATCTCTGGTGTTGGCTGTCCTTATACATGATTTGCAGGTACTTTAATCATGCGTACGGCCTCATCGTTTTTTCATACCTCGACTTATTATTCACGACGTAGCATGAGCCTCGACTTGCTGGGCATCAAGTGTGTCCCATTGCACACTCGATGTGATCAAGGCTTTTTGCCTTCGATTGACGAATGCAAGAAGATGATCACATCCAAGACTAGAGCGATCACGCTAGTCACACCCAATAATCCCGTCGGTTTTCCACTCCTTTCATCCTCCTCCCAGACTTATCCTGCTTAAGACTGGTGCGACCTACCCACCCTCGCTCATAGCGCAATTCGCAGAGCTAGCACGAGAGAATAACATTGCGCTCGTGGTCGACGAGACCTATCGCGACTTTGTGGAGCATCATCCTCCGCACCACCTCTTCTCTCCTATGCAAACCGAGATATTATCCCCGTCCTGGTCTTGGAGATCGAACTTTGTTCATCTCTTTTCGTTCTCCAAATCGTATGCCATTCCTGGGCACCGTCTCGGTGTAGTCGTCGCCTCGCCCGAATTTATCAAGTATGTTATGACCACGCTTGACTGCATCCAGATTTGCCCCCCGCGACCCCCGCAGCTAGCCCTCGCGGATGCGTCACTCATGTCTGAGCTTCGGTCTTCCATCCTGTCAAATGCCAAAGCAATCAAGGCGCGCCACGAGCTCTTCCGCAGGTCCCTTCCGTCGGAGTGGACGATTGGCTCCCAGGGAGGTTATTATGCGTTCGTCAAGCACCCCTTCCAGAACATGTCCTCGCGCACGTTCTGTGAGCGCCTGGCAAAGGAACTAGGCATTCTCGTTCTTCCCACTCAATTTTTCTGCAATGAGGAGGACGAAACACAGAGGGAAACACTGGGCCTGTCTGAAGAGGGGTGGGATAGGTGGATTCGGTTTTCGGTTGCAAACATTGATGATGAGCAGATTGTCAAAGTCTGCGAGCGTTTGAAGGAATGTAAAACACGTTTTGGGTAGAATACGGTGGGCTCCCTCCTAACACATACCTCACGTAACCCATAATTTTTCGTAACCCATAGTTTTTTTCCATTTCTCGAGTTGGTTTGCGGTAAAGTTGTGTATATACCTCATACCCCATAACCCATAACCCATACCTGGAGCGTTTGGATTGTGTTGTTGTGGCTATGCAATTTTTTGGGATCAAACCTGCACCACTCAAGCCATACGGGAATCATCATACGAGGCATGGATGTACGTCTCATTTCGTCTCTCACAACCGAGATCCGTTTATGACCGCAAAACGCTCAGACAGGGCTCCAACGCACTCAACCGATCCATGCAAGGGCTATGGTCCGCCCATCGCAAAGCCAGACTGAACCTCAACGCCGACGTGACCCCACAACCGATGCCGACGCCAGCAAGCACAGCGGTCTCATCCTCATCACAGCCCGCCCAGTCGAACGAACCCGCCAAAGTAGTGCCGCCCGCGAAGGAGCTTCCAGAAGCTGGGTCATCGACTGGCGCACAGGATGACTCGCAGTCCGCACCTACACCCACAGACGCCCGCCCTCCGTCTTCGAAACGCAAGCTACGCCGTGGTGCGGGGGACAACGATGGGACCAAGCGACCCCGCACGACCGCGACCACGACCACCAACGGGGGCGGGGGCAGTACATATACCCCGCCTCCGACACGCTTGTCCGACCTGGGCGGGGTCGAGTCCTGCATTGAAAAGATGCTCGAGCTCGTCGCGATGCCGCTGTGTCATCCCGAGATTTATTTGCATACGGGCGTACAACCTCCACGTGGGGTGTTATTGCACGGTCCGCCTGGGTGTGGCAAGACGTTACTCGCGAACGCGATTGCTGGGGTAAATCCAAATCACGGGTCGTCTGAAAAGACGTGGGTGCTGACTTGCAATTTTTTTTTGGGGGGCGGCGTGTCGCGATGTAGGAGCTTGGTGTGCCCTTTATCAGTATATCGGCACCGTCAATCGTGTCGGGGATGTCGGGCGAGTCGGAAAAGACGCTGAGAGACACTTTCGAGGATGCCAAGGTAGGTCGTTTGCAGTCTCTTTGGTCAATGTGTAGTGACTCTGGACCGCATAGCGCGTCGCACCATGCCTTCTGTTCATCGACGAGATTGACGCCATCACCCCGAAACGGGAGAGCGCACAGAGGGAGATGGAGCGGCGGATCGTGGCTCAGTTCTTGACGTGCATGGATGGTTGGCGCCCCTCCGTCCAACGTCTCAGAAGTGTATCGCTAAATGACCTAAAGATATGTCTTGGGAAAAGACGGATAATAAGCCCGTAATCGTTATTGGTGCTACAAATCGTCCCGATTCTCTGGATGCTGCACTGCGTCGTGCTGGCCGATTCGATCACGAAATTAGCATGGGCGTACCCGACGAGGACGCTAGGAATAAGTTCGTTTCTCGCTACTTGCTCCTCGTCAGGCCGTTTTCCTCACACGCACAAACGCAGAATACTTCGGGTGCTATGTGCCAGACTTCGACTTGAGGGTGATTTTGATTATGCATCCCTTGCAAAAGCAACGCCAGGATATGTCGGTGCGGATCTGTCAGCGTTGACAGGGGCAGCAGGCGTCATCGCCGTAAAACGAATATTTAAAGAACTCTCTGAAGGGACTCTAGTTCTACCGGATGCCCCGGAAATGACAACCGACAACAGCGATACCCCAATGGTCGTTGATTCGACTCCTCACACGCCAACGGTAGAAGCACCCCCGCCTTCATACGCTACCCCACCGTTCGCGTCGCTCGTCAACCAACTCTCCTCTAGTTCCATCGCCCATTTCTTGACTGCCCATCCATTCCCGTTGACAGAATCTCAACTCGCGCCACTGTGCATCACGTCCCCCGATTTCCGCGCCGCACTCTCCCAAGTCCAGCCCTCCTCGAAACGAGAAGGTTTCGCAACAGTCCCAGATGTCACATGGTTTGACATTGGTGCGCTGCATGGCATACGTGAAGAGCTCCAGATGGCGATCGTCCAGCCGATACGACGACCCGAGTTGTTTAGTGCGGTGGGGATCGAAGCCGCCTGTGGCGTGCTACTCTGGGGTCCTCCTGGGTGTGGCAAGACACTGCTTGCGAAAGCGGTGGCCAACGAGTCGAGGGCGAATTTCATTAGCGTCAAGGGACCGGAGTTGTTGAACAAGGTAGGTCGCTCGTCGTGGTAGGTGAGCGTGACTGACTGTGATCGGACGTTGGTTAGTATGTCGGCGAGAGCGAGCGAGCGGTCAGACAGGTGTTTTCGCGCGCACGTGCGTCGTCGCCCTGCGTCGTCTTTTTCGACGAGCTCGATGCCTTGGTACCGAGGCGTGACGATAGTCTGGTACGCCTTTCCTTTTTCTTATCCCTTTTACACCCTCGTCGTTCCTTGCCAACACCACCCCGACAGTCTGATTCGTCGGCACGCGTCGTCAACACCCTCCTCACCGAACTCGACGGCCTCGACGCCCGTAAATCTGTGTATGTGATTGGTGCGACGAACCGACCGGACATGATCGATCCTGCGATGGTGCGCCCGGGGCGGCTCGACAAACTCTTGTATGTCGATCTTCCTACGTCCTCGGAACGCGTCGAGATTTTGCGGACGTTGATAAAGAGGGTGCCGGTGGCGGATGGCGGTAGGGGTGGGGAGGGAGAAGGGGAGGACGTGAAGGAGGCTGTGGAGCGGTTGGTGAGCGAGCGGTGTGAGGGATATAGTGGGGCGGATTTGGCGGCTGTGGTGAGGGAAGCGGGGGTGGTTGCGTTGAGGCGCGTGTTGGGGTCGCTGGAGGAGATGGAGGAAACAGAGGATGAGGGTGGACATGGGACGACGGGTCCGAGGGTGGTGGTTGTGGCGGCGGACTTCGTATGCGCGGTGAACAAGGTTTGGCCCAGCGTGTCGGTGGCGCAGAGGAGAAAGTACGAGGCGCTCCGGACAAAGTTTGCGGGGTTGCCGGTGAGGGTCAAGGGGGATGACGGTGGGGCTCGGATCGAGGTTGTGTAGTCCGAACTTGACAAGGTTTCTGATGCTAGAGATTACAAAACATAGATGTATATTCCTACGACACGTCCGCCCACCTAAAACCCAGGTACCTTGACGCGTTTGGTCCGACGCGTCCTACCCGCATCACCAGGCCCGACAACGACGCCGCGTACTGCGACCCCAGTGCCACCCACCCTCATCCCGTCCTTAGCCTCGTCCCCTCCCAGCATCCTCAACAATCGCCGCTTCTCCTCCGCCTGTCCTGGGTCCTCATATGTCACCCTCATAGTCTCGTCCGTTGAGCGCATCCCAGACATCCCGAGCCCGTCCAGCAGGCTCATATCGATGTCTGCCGGAGGGACCGGTGGGATGAGCGGACGAACGATGGGACGGGGTGGCGAGATGACGTTTTCGCGGGACGCGTCCCGGGAGGCGATCTACATGACATGATTTCGAACGCAAAGACGGGGGGGGGGAGCACATGAGCACACGGAACACGCCAAACGCGAGAGTTCGCGACACATACATTAGACGGCCCTCCCGGCCTCACTCTTTTTCCCTTCTTCGCCCATCCCCCTCCCCCGCCCCCTCCCCCTCCCCTGCCCGCGTCGCGCATCACCTCATCACGGTCTTCCTCCGCGATGGGCCGCTTCCCGAGGAGCGACGTCAAACTCTCGTGGAGCGCTTTCGTGATGGCGTCTGTGTCTGGGAGACGTGCAGGCGAGGAAGCGGCGAACGCGTCGGGGAGCCAACTAGATGGGAGGAGCTTCATGGGCGACGGGGATGTCGAGGATGGGATTTGTGCTTGAGTTGGTATTGGAGCGTGAGCTAGAGCTTGGGCGTGAGCTTGAACTTCCACTTCAGACGGTCGGCGCACGGGGACTGCGGAAGCAAGCATGGGAGGTGTAGGTTCGAAAAGAGGTAGTTCAGCCTCGACGGGGGGTGGGGAGCTACTCAATGGAGGCGGAACGGGGGGAGAGGACGTCGGGGGATGATTTCCATGATCCTCTGGGGGATCCGAGTTGTGCATCAGAAATCTTGGTTTGCCAAACGCGTGGCGCGGCGAAGACCTTGGCTCCGACGTCTTGTCGTGGTGGTGTCGCGCGTTGTTTTCCCAGTCCTGAGGAGCCGGATCTTGCAGGAGGGTTGCGTTCTTGACGAACATGGGTTGGCGGGTAGAATCATCTGGGAAAAGAGAATGAGCTGCAAGAATGCCAACAGTAGACGGCATCACCGTTTGTGATATCTATCATTTGGTAGTCCACCTCCTTCTCCTTGCCTTTACCCTTGTCTCGCTTGGCCTCAGGAGCGGGGTTTGGGTGCTCAGCATGCCCGAAGCCATCCTCTCCATCTACAGATACTCCTGCAAGAGATCCGCCAATGAGGTATTCGTTCACTCGTGGAATAGTTCCCATCCTCGCAATGTCTTCCAACCAAGCCAAAGAAACGACTGGAATCCGCCACTCCAACGCCTTGTCGAACTTGGCACCCGTTCCACTGGGGCAAACAAGGTGCGTCGAACGGCGAGAGAATGTCGGTTCAAGGGTTGTCCCTACGCAAGCGTGGTGGTGATTAACGCAAATAGTGCAAGAACGGAGAGAGAACGCACCGATCGCCCTCACGAGACGTCGGATCCAACACAGTTCGGACTGATCTAGGCCAGACAAGCCCAGGTTGATCTTCTCCGCGTCTATCCGCGTCGGTGAGTAGCCGGAGAACGCAATCGACCATGGACGTACCAGGTACCGGCGTCGCGATCCTGAGGGGTGTAAAGGATACATTTTCGTCCGGTTCACATATTCGCTCGTGGAATACCGAATGTTCGAGCCAACACTCTGTCCTGTACTTGGCTCGTACGTAGTCGTCAAATTCGTCGTGATAGAGCTTACTTCCACTACCCCGACACACCACCAACGTCGTCAGTGTCAAAGTTGAATTCCAGAGGGCAACAGCCAGTCGGCCACTGGGAACGTACCTTATCAACCTCACGATAATGAAGCTTGGTTCTTCGGCATCATCATCGGTCACGACACCACCACCATTCTCAATTGCAAATCGAACGTTTGAACACCGTGCTTCACCTAGAAGACGAAATATGTACCCAGCGAAGAGGGTCGGCGTAGCAGACACTCCTTCTGGCCGAACTGGGCCGTGTAAACCACTTTCACCCGGGCAAACCACGGAACACGTCGTACTTCGCCGAAATGGCTGTCGAACGGTAAGTTCTTTCACAGGGACGGGAGCAAACGAGTGTGTGCGTCTAAACGACGATATGACGCTCTCTTTCTCCTTCTCTTTCCCAGGCTGAACTTCAGCTCCGTTATGGTTCGTCACGTTGCGCCGAACCCGTGGCCGTGTTGGCGTCGAAGGCGGCGATCGCTTGACTTGCGACTTTGAAGGACTTCGGACCAGTTTCACACCGTCGAGTTCGAACCCGCGAGGTTTCAGGAGACTTTGCCATAGTTGAAGGGTAACGGCGGGGACTGGTCTGTTGATGATAGCCATTTCTTCTTCGTCGCCGTCGATTGGAAGGTTGTCTATGACAGTGAAACTACCATTGGGAACAACGGGCTCAATCCGTTTTGGCTCATTATAATCTTCGACGGGTATGGCCGAATTCCGATGAGAGCCTGGGGCAGAGTCTTGGACAGGAAACGAAGATATAGGATCTGGTGGTAACACAAGTTGTAGAATTACGAACAAGGACTAGTATAGGGACAGGTGCTCACTTTCGCGCAGGGACTTTCGTTCCGGTCTCGGTCGACTTACTTGATACTTTCTTTCATCGAACCTACCTTTAAAAGCGGGTTGGCGGAGGTGTCATATCAAGAATCAAGACAAGGCCCACCACCAAATTCGAGACAGTCCCAGAACCATTCCTCCCAAATGAGATGTATGTGTGCTTCTTTTCGCTTATTGAACTTGTCTGCGTACTTCATCTTGTCGGTTTCTGTATCGCCGGAGCACAGAAGGTGGGTGATTCTGACCGGCCGTTCAAGGTCTCTGAGATAGGTTCCTTGATGCGCCGTCACGAGTCTGTTTATCTCGGTGCGTCGGTGGATGTCTTCGACGCCAGAGAGGGACAGCACGATGCCTGAGAAGATGGGCAGTCGGTGTTTGGATATGCTCTGTGTCGGACAGTCAGTCTGAGTCAAACAATAGTGGCATTTCGCACTTGTTCCACGTTAACATCGTCTCCACGTAACCATATGGTATGTGCCTCCGTAATCCAATCCGGAGTCATGATAGGTATCTTGCGCTCGAGGGCACACTGCGCACGTGAGTGACGACCAAGGGCAGTGGTGCTAGGAAACGCACCATGTACTTGAGTCCACCATGCGAGCTAGCGATGAGATGGGTGACGCGGTCGGTAAAGTCACTCGTGGAGGTGGCACCAAGCTCGAATGCCATTTTGAACAAGATAGACTGAGTGGGTGTATAAGGTAGGGATCGATACTGGACCACTGGTTAGCGTGACAGACCTTGTCCATTGTTCCAGTCGCACATATAGAGAAACCTTTGAAAGGTCTCGGACAGAGGTCTACCATGCTCCCATTTGGAGGTATCTCAGAGTCTGAGCTACGGTCGCAGGACACGTCTGGGTCGTGCGCTCGGGCGGGACGGGGTTGGAGTAGTGCGGGACGAAGTTTGACATTGGGTACCTGTGCAAAACAGAGTGAGCTGCGTTGTGGATTGTGCAAAAGATACGGCCTTACCTTGTGTGATTTGTTACCGCGTCGCATCGAAGAAATAATCTAATAAATTTTGTAGAATCGCGAGCGAAATAATCCACGGCGTGACCACCGTCACGTGACACGATTCAGGGCTGGTCGATACGCGTCCAAAGGAAAAGAAATGTGTCAAAAATTCCTGATCTCGAACCAGATGTTTGGATCGCACCAGTCAACTCGTCACATCATGTCGCGTTCGAGTCGGTGCAGGGTCAGGCCGGTCAGGCTAGAGTCCGGAAGCGGGCCCATCGGGAGGGGCCTGCCAAGCGGAGGGAGTAGCGCGACGGGGCATGTAGGTAGATACAACCAAGAACCCAACCACGACGACTCCCACGGCGGGACTCGCACCCTGGCCTTTCCACCAGGTCTCCTGCCAGCGACCACGATAACAAATAAAAAACTTCGCGGGCCATCACCCCAATCGTTTTGAAACACGTTTGAATCGTGATCGGATTCTTTCCAACAACCCGTCTGATCCGGACCCCTGTTACATGCTCCCGAGTCTGCCCACTTTGCATTACCTACCCGTCCAAGTCCGAACTCGTCTAACGGTTTCTTTCACAAGACGTCCGACCATCGCCGAGTCGATTTTGGCAGCGTGCGGTCACGCGGTTGCTCTTGACGCCGCCGCCCGCAGAACTAGTAACGCGTGACGCTTGAAATGGGAAGTTTTTTCGGGGGGAGAGGTACAAAGTGGTCTCCGCCTGAGTTCAGTCAGGGCCTGGACCGGTTTTGGACGATTGGAAAGGAGACACGGACGTATCGAGCGAGGAGCGCGATTCGGAGACGTTCGTTGGAGAATTGGACGATTGGTTGGCAAAACTTTGCATCGCTCAGTAGGATAACACTCGGCGGGCAAGAGTCGCTCCGGGCAGACTCTCGGTTCATTAGTAGTACTAACGCTTCAGGACGAGTTTTGTCGACAACTACCACACATCTAATACTTTCCCCTCTCATAGTTTGGCACGTACGCCTTCGCCCTGTCCAGTTTGTCCTATCACGACCCGGGCTCTGGTGAGCCCGGCGCGACCGATGCGTCCCACCAAGGTACCATATCACCGCCTCCCTCACTTCGTCTATCCACTCCGTTGCAACACCTTCTTCGAATACGTTGCTGTCATAAAAGACGTACATGTTCAACCGTCCATGCGAGGTATCTGCGCTGAGGTAACACTCCGCCGGACGCGCACGGAGATGTATTCCGGTGCTCTCCACGACAACTTTCGGGGTCGAGTCAACCTCAGAGGCGGACGGTGAGGGTAAAGGAGGGATAAGATAACCTGCTTTATGTGGGTGTGGGGCGGAAGAATAGGGTGAGAGCGGGTGAATGGATGGTAGGGGGTATTCAGTCGGGAACGTCAGATCCACCTAGTGACATAATAGAAATGAGGATAGGAATAAGTGGAAGAGGGATACAAAACGGACATTACCAGCACTAGACCCTCCGAATGCCCAGACCATGGGGATATCCGTCACCGCCAGAACCTCATCGTCGTCTGAATTCCCATGTATGTCATGGATGTTGGCGGTCTCTACGCTCTGCATCCAATGCAGAGCATGGGGCCGCGTATACTCAACCTGCTCCAGAGACGCGGCACGTATGATCTCGAAAAACAAGGGATGACCAAAAAATGCTGCCGCCTGCTTCTTGATCAACCCAGTGCGATGCAAGAACCTGTCAAACGTGAGGAGGTCCGAGAACGGCGGTGCGCCATCCGACAGAACGCGTAGCTGGCTTGCTTGTTCTGCCGTTTTACCTAGCGTCATATATGGGAGCTCATAAAACAATAAACCGATGGACAACATAAACTCGCCTCCACCGCCCTTTGCCAACCACGTCTTGTCAAGATACGGACGGAAGCTGATCGGGCCCCCACTAATATGCGGCTGTCTCTTTCGATATTCCCATTCATCCTCCGAGATCTCGCCGCGCAGGTACCGTCGGTAGAGCACGCGAGTCATCGCCACTTGTGCGAGCGCGAGGAAGGCGTTTCCAAATGTGATGTCGTGCGATCGACAGTTGGCCATCACAGCAGCGGTCTGCGTGTGCGTGAGCGAAGTGTAGACAATGTTCGATCGTGCGGGGACGTGCGGTGTCGAGCGCGTGAGGCGACGCGGAAGAGTATGCCCGCCCTACAATAATAATCATGAATCATTAGCGTTCCCGTGAAACAAGAAGTTTTATACGGAGGCCGGTAGGAACGGACGAAACGCACCCTCCTCTTTGCCATCTTCGATTGGAATATTATGATTCCGACCGCCCTCCGCCACCGTCGCCTTGCCGGACTGAGCGAGCGCGAAAGCGTAGGTATGCGCTCCGTCGAGGAGGTCGCCATAGCCAACCTGTCCTCTAACGGTAACTGAACGGGTTCGAATTCTCCGCCCCTCGCAAGTGTGTCCAACAAACACCGCACGAACGTGTTGTTCGCAGACCTGTCTGCCATACAATGCGCCCCTAGTGTTATCAAGTGGAGGACGTCCGTCCTGTCGGGCTCGCGGAAGACATACAACTGCATCAGCAGCTCCACAGAAAGCGGACGCGGACCATTTATAATCGCACCCATTCGCCAGTGCACCTCCTCTGCACAAGCCACGGTCCCAAAGACGATCTCGCGCGGACGAAGGACAGCGAGATCGTGTTCCCGGACGACAAAGTGGGGTTTCGAGGGGAATCCTGTGCCATTGTCACCGCCATCACCCTCCGCTTTCGAGTCTGTGGCTGCCTGGAACTGGAGGGGGGCGCCGTCAGCACCGCGTATGGTGGCCACCGAGAGCGGGTAACGCCTCTTCGTAGATACCCATGCCTTCACGATATTGGTCTCGGAAAACAAATGTGCATCTTGAGTTCCGTTCGGGAGACGGAGTTCACAGTACTGTAAACCGTCTGCACTTCCGTTGAGGAAGCCATTCCAGAGAAACCAAATTTCATGCTCGTCCAGGGGGCGATGGAAGGTGCGCCCTTGGGTCCGGTGGCTGTCGACCAGTGTCCAGCCAGACATCGATGGGGTGAGACGATCAGGACAAGGTATACGGTGGGTTTATAAGAGGTAGGGTGCCAAGGGGCTATAGGTAGCGGGTCTCTGATTGGCCGTCCACCTTTTGCCAAAAATTCGAGCAGCAATCGTATCAACCCGGGCGAGAGCTCGCTGGATCTCAGATCTGAGCATAAATAATAGTCTGCAAATAAATGAGTCCCCACAGGCCCCATGATATCTTGGCGCTGTGTGCATAGCGCTGCTGCAATTATGCACACGGCATTGACAGTGCTGTTTGGGTATTAGCCGAGCACAAGACAACCAATTGAGCTCGAGCTGGAGGTCCATTCTCACCCCATACATGGTCATTTTCTGGCGTGGATTGGTTGACCTTGGGGTGTGATGACCGGAGGGCCGGGAAGTCGAGCAAGTACTGCCATTGGCCATATCCGTCACGAGCATGACCCGTTCTTTCCGGCCACCATGCGGGGCCTGGTTTCGCCATCCCCGAGATCGCTATCGGGACCATCACCGCAAGGAACGCCGTCACTCTGGGAGACGATGATACGTGGTAAATCCTGTAGCTAACTTGAAACTTACCGATAAGACATGCTGGCTGGGAACTTCTAATGATTGTTCTGACTAGATGTCTCCTAGGGTTCGCGTTTTTTTTTCAAGTACAACGAATAACTCACCAATCATAAACACGAAACGAGACTATACCTCAGATACTTGCCGGTGGATGTAGATTAGGGTCTTGGCTAGAGCGCTAAGTAATTTTAATGGCAGAAAAGCTTCGAAACGGTGGGAAATCAGAACGGACACAAACGAAACGAAACGGGGGCAGAACGAGGGCTGCCGAACGGGCCTAGTAGACTAAGTAAAGGCTAGTCACGTGTGAGTAGGATATTATAGTGCCGTCTATCACCTTGCCACCTCATCGTAGGCTGGTCATCAGACTAATTTGGCACCTAGTGCTTACCTTTCGCCAGCCACACTGGATTCCTTGAAGGCCACTTCACTTCGACGGCAACACTACACGGTAGTTGTTACGGGGGATGTTCGTTGGGCTAATCGATAGGTACAGGATTCAACACTCCCTCGCGGCAAGTTCTCGGCTACTTTATTGGCTTGCTTTTCTGCCATTTAAATTACTTAGCGCTCTAGCCAAGACCCTGGTCTACATCCACTGGCAAGTATCTAAGGTAAAGTCTCGTTTCGTGTTTATGATTGGTGAGTTATTTGTTGTACTTCAAAAAAAAACGCGAACACTAGGAGACATCTAGTCAGAACAACGAAGTTCCCAGCCAGCATGTCTTATCGGTAAGTTTCAAGTTAGCTACAGGATTTACCACGTATCATCGTCTCCCAGAGTGACGGCGTTCCTTGCGGTGATGGTCCCGATAGCGATCTCGGGGATGGCGAAACCTGGCCTCGCATGGTAGTTGGAAAGAACGGGTCATGCTCGTGACGGATATGGCCAATGGTAGTACTTGCTCGACTTCCCGGTCCTCCGGCCATCACACCTCAAGGTCAACCAATCCACGCCAGAAAATGACCATGTATGGGGTGAGAATGGACGCCCAGCTCGAACTCAATTAGTTGTCTTGTGCTCGGCTAATACCCAAACAGCACTGTCAATGCCGTGTGCATAATTGCAGCAGCGCTATGCACACAGCGCCAAGATATCATGGGCCCTGTGGGGACTCATTTATTTGCATGGACTATTATTTATGCTCAGATCTGAGATCCAGTGAGCTCCCGCCCGGGTTGATACGACCGCTGCTTGAATTCTTGGCAGAAGGCAGGTGGTCAGTCACAGAGATCCGCTATGTATAGCCCCCTACCTTTTATAAACCCATCTTACGCCTGTCCTTGTCGTTTCACCTCATCGATGTTTGGCTGGACTTTGGTCGACAACCATCGGACTCAAGGACGCACCTTCCATCGTCCTCTAGACGAGCTCGAAATTTGGTTTCTCTGGAATGGCCTCTTCAATGGAGGCACAGATGGTTTACAGTCCTGTGAACTCCGTCTCCGCAACGGATCTCAAGATGCACATTTGTTTTCCGAGGCCAATATTGTGAGGGCATGGATATCCACGAAGAGGCGTTACCCGCTCGCGGCGGCCACCGTACGTGGTGCTGACGGCGCCTCCCTCCAGTTCGAGGCAACCGCAGACTCAAAGGCGGAGGGGGTTGGTGGTAGCAATGGCACAGGATTCACCTCGAAGCCCCACTTTGTAATCCGGGAATACGATCTTGCTGTCCTTCGTCCGCGCGAGATCGTCTTTGGGACCGTGGCTTGTGCAGAGGAGGCGCAGCAGCGGATACGCGCAATTTTGGATGGTCCGCGTCCACTTTCGGCGGAGCTGCTGATGCAACTGTTTGTCTTTCGCGAGCACGACAGGACGGACGTCCTCCACTTGATGACGCTGGTGGCGCATTGTGTGACAGACAGGTCTGCGAACAACACGTTCGTGCGGTGTTTGTTGGACACACTTGCGAGAGGTGGAGCATTCGAGCCCGCTCAGTTACCGTTAGAGGACAGGTTGGCTACGGCGACCCCCTCGATGGAGCGCGTACCCATGCATTTGCGCTCGCTCAGTCCGGCAAGGCGACGGTGGCGGAGGGCGGTCGGAATCATAATATTCCAATCGAAGATGGCAAAGAGGCAGGTGGGTTTTGTCTTTTCGCACCCACTTACCTTGCGCCGTACGAAACAAAAATTAGATGGGAACGCTAATGATTCATGATTATTATCGTAGGGCGGGCATACTCTTCCGTGTCGCCTCACGCGCTCGACACCGCATGTCCCTGCGCGAACTGGCGTCGTCTCCACCTCACTCACGCACACGCAAACCGCTGCCGTGATGGCAAACTGTCGATCGCACGACATCACATTTGGAAACGCCTTCCTCGCGCTCGCACAAGTGGCGATGACTCGCGTGCTCTACCGACGGTACCTGCGCGGCGAGATCTCGGAGGATGAATGGGAATATCGAAAGAGACAGCCGCATATTAGTGGGGGTCCGCTGAACTTCCGTCCGTATCTTGACAAGACGTGGTTGGCAAAGGGTGGTGGGGGCGAGTTTATGTTGTCGCTCGCTTTATTCTTTTATTCGCTCCCGTTCATGACGCTGGGTAAAACGGCAGCACAAGAGAGAAGCCAGCTGCGCGTTCTGTCGGATGGCGCACCGCCGTTCTCGGACCTCCTCACATTTGACCGGTTCTTGCATCGCACCGGGTTGGTCAAAAAGCAGACTGCGGCATTTTTCGGTCATCCCCTGTTCTTCGAGATCATACGTGCTGCTTCTTTGGAGCTGATTGAGCATACGCGACTAGATGCTCTGCAGTGGATGAAGCGCGTAGAGACTGCCGACAACCATAGCATACACGGGGATCCGGACGACGAGGTTCTGGCGGTGACGGACATCCCCATGGTCTGGGCATTCGGAGGGTCTAGTGTTGGTAATGTCCGTCTTTTATCCCTTTCCAATCATTCCTATCCTCATTCCCGGTGTGTCACTAGGTGGATATGACGTCCCCGACTGAATACCCCTTACCATCCACCCATCCCCTCTCACCCTATTCTTCTGTCCCACACCCACATAAAGCTGGTTATTGTACCCCTCGTTCACACTCACCGTCCGCATCTGAAGTCGACACGACCCCGAAAGTTGTGGTGGAGAACTCCGGGATACATATCCACGCACGTCCAGCGGAGTTTTACCTCAGCGCAGATAGCTCGCATGGACGATTGAACATGTATGTCATTTATGACAACAACGTATTCGAGGAAGGGCTCGTAACGGAGTGGTTAGACGAAGTGAGGGAGGCGGTGATATGGTACCTTGGTGGGACGCATCGGTCACGCCGGGGTCAACAGAGCCCAGGTGGTGGTGATGGGCAAACTGGACATGGCGATGGTGTACGAGCCAAAATGTGAGATGAGAAAGTATTAGATGCATGGTGGCTGTCGAAAAAACCCGTCCTAAAACTGTTAGTACTCGCCCGCCGAGTGTTATCCTACTGAATAATGCCAACCAATCGTGTAATCCCCCAACGTCCTGTCGCGTTAGTGTCTCGCGTTGGGTTCCCAGTCCTGAGGAGTCGAGTCTTGGGGAGCTGCGCCCTCACGAGACGTCGCATCCTAATACAGCACGCACTGATCTAGGCCAGACAAGCTCAGGTTATCCCCGTCGGTGAGTAGTTCAAGTTGGAGAACGCAATAGGTGGACGTACCTGGTGGCGTCGTGATCTAGTCTGGTGACCAGATCGGTCTATGAGGCAAGCCGTCGATAGACGGTCTTTGGTAAAATCCGTTCGCGTTATCCATATGCATAGGTCCGTCACCCATTGTACACGTAGCCTACCTAGGGCCCCGTTCGATTCAGAACAAACTTATGCGTTAACGCGTATCTGGTGTGATATAGCTCAGTTCTCCTGCAAGAAGCGATGTGGTCCGTCACGTTCTGGTCTTACCGTTCCACTTGTCGCGCTCGCGATCATCGCAGCTGCGTTTGCAGTCAAGATGCCCATTGAGGTACGCTTCACGTTCCTCGCTTGGTCTACCTTCACTGACCTCGGAGTCGCGGCAAATCTACGAAGACACCATTCAGCAAGACGATGGAATTACTGTAAAGAGGAGTATCGAGAGTACACAAAGAAAGTCCCTGCAAAGATCACACCATACACTTGGTAGACTTGCATGTAGATCACATGCGGGACACATCGACACCGATCTGCGCAAGTCTACTTTCTGGACGTGGACGAGAGGGAAACATGGGAGGCATTTGTCAGGGTAGACGACAGACACAGCCTGTATAAATATTGCACACACGACAACTCATGTAATGACAGAAGAGCAAACGAAAAGAAGAAAAATGGGAAAAATGATGACCAAATCCACAAAGCTACAGGATGGCTACCTACAAAGGATCGCGTGCCGGCAGGAAACTAGAGAGTGTATCGGAACAGCGGACTGTCATCCCCATCTTCCCTGAATTCACCTTTCTGATCATCGGTGATTCCATGTGCACCGCACAACTTCTCCTTTTGCTTGTTAAGTCTGTTGTAGTTCCACATTGCAAATGAAGTCAGCAATATCCTAACGTACCGTCAGCCAACGTGACGATCAGGGAATGTCAAAAAGAGACGCACGAGGAACTCATCAACGCCATGGTTATTTCAAGTCCAACACGGAACCGTGGCGGATCGAAAAAAATAAATAATGAACATATCCTACGATAGTTTTACCAGATCATGGGATATACTACCAGAAATGAATGACACTCACCCTCCAATGTTTGCAAGCCCGGTCACCATTGCGATAGCAACACCACGCTTTAAATCCCCTCCAGCATTCGAACTGGTCCACGCAAGGGCGACAGGTCCGGATGGAGCGATGCCCACTATGGCGAGCACAAGGCCGACAAGCGCGGCACCAGGTCTCGTTTGCGTGTATAGGATAATGAATCCCACCATGCCGATCAATGCCGCAGCAATCATATATGGCCCACGAAGGTGGTGCCTATCAGAATGAATCCCAACAAGAATGACGCATACGCAAGCTACGGCGTAGGGAGGGATGGAGAGGAGCTGAGAATCAGCAACAGAGAAACCGAGCTCATTGATGATGGTTGGCGTGAAAAATGCAATTGCGTAACCGGGAACACTAAAACTACCATGGCATATAAAATCATTAGAAAAACCACCTGGGTATAAAACGACCTCTAATTGACATACCCAATCGATATACCGAATTGAACGTAGGTTTTATAATCCTTGAGGGCCTGTAGGATGAACCGGGAATTATAATGTGTAGCAAGACCCTGCGAGTCAGTTCTCATCAATTCAACAATATAACGTCTTTCAGTCTCTGTCAAAAATGATGCTGTCTCCGGGAACTGAACGGAAATGGGTAATGATGTAAGACCAGATGTATGTATGGACGAACGTCATGCATGAGGAATGAGGCTGCGAGTGCCACAAGCACCGTAGCTGTGGAAGTGCAAGTCAAGTCATCGACATCTAGGGGTGGTAATGACGAAGACTGACCAATTCCCTCCAGGCAGAACTAGTAACTTTGAATGGGTGCACTCCATCTGCTTAGAAATGACTCACGATCCATCGCCAACCACGGAGTCCACCCATCCTGCAAGGAGAAAGCGAGCTCGAGAGACGAAAGAACATATTGTTCAAAAGCGCCTACCCTTCCATTTTTTCAATGGCATAGCTTTCAGTGTGTGAGTGGTATGTTATACTGAATAACAAAAGCAGTCTCACGCTAGAAATCCACCAAAGGCGCCCGCCAATGTTGCAGCAGAGGTGAATATTGCGATACGCTTCGCCAGCTCAGCACGCGGATACCATAACGAAATATAGTATGTCACCCCAGGGAACAGGCCAGATTCTGCCAGTCCAAGGAAGACTCGAGCACTGTACACGACCGAAATCAGTGTCAGTGAGTATGGTCCACTATTCTTCAGACCCTTACACAAGGAGTTCAGGATATGTCTTCACGAGACACGTCAAAGTCGTGACCAGACCCCAGGTGACCATGAGTACAGGGACTATATCAGGCATGTTGGATCAGCATTCGAAGCCACGCATAAAAGCCGATTACTGTACTCCATCGAGACGGTCGAAAAAGCTTTAGGACGACATTCCTACGAATATTTTTTGAATCACATATCAGATGTACGATGCTTCTACTCACGATGGGACTTGTCCTAGGATGTACGGAACCTAATCGAGTTTTAGTCACACCTGGTCGTACGTCAGACATGTGGATCCGCACAAAGAAGATTGCGGCAATAGTGTTATATCTAAGTCCGACAAGATCCAGGTCGGTCGACATGCCTGCAATTTTGGCGTTGCCTGAAAGCTGGCATAAGCGGTATGGACACGTTCAAGACGTAGAATAGTACTCGCCGATATTATTGCGGTCCCTAAAGGCGAGACGTCCGTCGATGAACAACAGCCGGAATGTGATTTGACCGGAACTCACAAAAAGCAGAGGAGGTATAGCAACGTGACAAGCGGAAGGACATGCCAATCTACTTTCCTTAGTACCCTAGCATGCACTTTGTGGTTGTTAGCATCCCTAGCATCACCGTGAGCCTCAATGGGATCTATGTCGATGCCAACCTTGAGGTCGTCAGAAGCCTGGGAATGGGGCATACCAGGAGGTCGAAGGCGCGTGAATGGGGTGGGGTACTATCTTGTATCTTCTTCTGGAACGCACAGTTGAATAGTTGAGCCATGTTCCCACGGCTAATGCTCGTTCTAGGCGGAAGGAATTCAACGGCGGTTTACACAGCGCAGTCCCTGAGCACGGAGAGCCGATATTACGATCCTGTTGATTGATTTTGACTGACCGAAGCCGCGGTGTGCCTCACTTGAGTTCGATGTGGTTATGGTAGTAAGAGGGTAACTCATCTTTTGGACATGCCAGCTCACTGTGAGGAATGGGTCACCGGTAGCAAATGAATTCGAGGATGGGCCAGGATCAGAGAAACAAAGTTCAACTGTGGCATTTTCGAGAAAAACCTTTTTCGTAGGACCCTTGATTCCCTTTTTTGTCGATTTTCGGGAGCTCTGATTGGCCAAGCGGTAACGTCAAAAAGTCTCCCAGTCGGAGATGAACTCGATTAATTAATTCCTTCCGACCAGATACCACAGCCCACCAATGCCCACCACTGGCAGCAGGTGACCCTCTAGCGGCGCTTCATGCCTTGTGCTCGCCGATACGCAAATACCACTTGTCGATGGCGTGTGCATAATGCTAGCAGCGCTAAGATCAAGGGCCCTGTGAGCACTCTTTTACTTGCACCGACTATCCTTTATTTAGAGAGCTGACATTCAGCAAGCTCCACCCCGGGTTGATGCGAGTGCGATCCCCGCCAGGGAGACTTCAATCCCAAAACATCGTCTGCCAATATCTATTTCCATCTCGCTGCCTATAGCTTCTCAGCACCTGTCCCCTTATAAACCTATTATGCACCCTGTCTCAGCCTTGTCGTTTCACCCCATCGATGCCTGGCTGGACATTGGTCGACAACCATCGGATTCAAGGGCGCACTTTCCATCGTGCTCTCGACGAGCTCGAAACCTGGCTTCTCTGGAAGAGCCTCTTCAACGGAACCACCGACGGTCTACAGCATTGTAAACTCCGTCTTCGGAACGGATCTCAAGACGCACATTTATTTTCAGAGGCTAATATCATGAGGGCATGGGTATCTACGAAAAGGCGTTACCCGCTCGCGGCTGCCACCGTATGCGGTGCTGACGGCGCCCCCCTCCAGTTCAGAGCAGCCACAGACTCGAAGGCGGGGGGTGCTGGTGGTGACAACGGAACAGGATTTGCCTCAGAGCCCCACTTTGTCATCCAGGAACACGATCTCGCTGTCCTTCGTCCGCGCGAGATCGTCTTTGGGACCGTGGCTGGTGCAGAAGAGGCGCACCAGCGTATGCGTGCAATTTTAGACGGTCCGCGTCTGCTTTCGGCCGACCTGCTGATGCAGCTGCACGTTTTCCGCGAGCCCGGCAGGACGGATGTCCTCCACTTGATGACGCTGGTAGCGCATTATGTATCAGACAGATTGGCGAACAACACGTTCGTGCGGTGTCTGTTGGATACACTTGCGAGGGGTGGATCATTCGAGCCCGTTCAGTTACCGTTAGAGGACAGGTTGGCTATGGCGACCCCCTCGATGGAGCTCGTGCCTATGCATTTGCGCTCGCTCAGTCCAGCAAGACGACGGTGGCGGAGGGCGGTCGGAATTGTGATATTCCAATTGAAGATGGCAAAGAGACAGGTGGGTTTTGTCTTTTCGCACCCACTTACCTTGCGTCGTATGAAACAAAAATTAGATGGGAACGCTAATGATTCATGATTATTATTGTAGGGCGGGCATACTCTTCCGTGTCGCCTCACGCGCTCGACACCGCACGTCCCCGGTCGACCTTGTGTCGTTTCTACTTCGCTGACGCACACGCAAACCACTGCCGTGATGGCAAACTGTAGATCGCACGACGTCACGTTTGGAAACGCCTACCTCGCGCTCGCACAAGTGTCGATGACCCGCGTGCTCTACCGCCGGTACCTGCGCGGCGAGATTTCGGAGGAGGAATGGGCGTATCGAAAGAGACAGCCGCATATTAGTGGGGGTCCGATCAATCTCCGTCCGTATCTTGACAAGACGTGGTTGGCAAAGGGCGGTGGAGGCGAGTTTATGTTTTCCCTGGGCTTGTTCTTTTATGAGCTCCCGTTCATGACGCTGGGTAAAACGGTAGAACAAGAGCGAAGCCAGCTGCGCGTTCTGTCGGATGGTGCACCGCCGTTCTCGGACCTCCTCACATTTGACCGGTTCTTGCATCGCGTCGGCTTGATCAAAAAGCAAGCGGCGGCATTTTTCGGTCATCCCTTGTTTTTCGAGATCACACGTGCCGCGGCTCTGGAGGAGATTAAGCAAACGCGCCTCGACGTCCTGCAGTGGATGAGGCACGTAGAGACTGCCAACAACCATGATACGCATGGGAACTCGGAGGACGAGGTTCTGGCGGTGACGGATATCCCTATGGTCTGGGCTCTTGGAGGGTTTAGTGCTGGTAATGTCCGTCCTGTATCCCTTTTCCAATTATTCCAACCCTCATTTCTGGTATGTCACTAGATGAATTTGACGTCCCCGACTGAATACCCCTTACCATCCACCCACCCGCTCTCGCCCTATTCTTCCGTCCCACACCCACATAAAGCTGGTTATTTTGCCACTCATTTACCCTCGCCGTTCGCCTTGCAAGTTGACACGACCCCCAAAGTTGTGGTAGAGAACTCCGGTATACATCTCCACGGGCGTCCGGCGGAGCTTTACGTCAGCGCAGATAATTCGCATGGACGGTTGAACATGTATGTCATTTATGACAGCAACGTATTCGAGGAGGGGGTCGTCACGGAGTGGTTGGATGAAATGAGGGAGGCGATAATATGCTACCTTGGTGGGACGCATTGGATGCGCAGGGCTCAACGAAGTCCAAGTGATGATGGACAAACTGGACATTGCGACGGTGTACAAGCCAAATTGTGAGATGAGATGCATGGTGGCTGTCGAAGGGACTTGTCGTGAAGCGTTAGTACTACTGATGAACCTCGGAGTCTGCCCGGATCCGCGACTGTCCACCGAGTGTTATTCTACTGAACGATGGCAAGTTGGCAACCAATGGTCCAATTCTTCAGCGAACGTCTCCGAGTCGCACCCCTGCTCGATACGTCCCGTGTCTTCATTCCGACCGTTCACAACAGGTCCAGGCCCTGACCAAGACCGGGACCTCTCCCTCCGAAATCCTCTAAATTCAGGCTTGCGCGTCGCGGGTTATTTCTGCGGTGAATCCTGGCAACCGACACCCCAGTCGTTGTTTCTGGCGTCACTGCCGCTCTTCGCGACAGCAGGTAGTTTTTCCCGAGGAACGTGTAATCGCACGTAGCGCGATGGTCGGTCGTGTCAAAGAAACGGACGAGTTCGGAGGTAATAGCCTGTGATCATGAAGTCTAATGCCAAGTGGGCAGACTCGGAAGCACGTACTTACATAATAGGGGTTCGGGTCAGACGGCTTGTTGGAAACGTTCTATTCTTGATTCAAACGTGTTTCAAAACAATATCTGGGGTGACGGCCGACGGAGAGGTTCCTTCAAGTTGTCGTCGTGGAGACCTGTTGATCATGACCAGTTTGCTGGAGCGGGGAATCGTGACACGACATGATGTGACTCACGATCCAAGACGAGCTTGTTCGAGCTCACCACCGTAGTTTGCAGTAGTAGTAGTAGTGGTTGTGGTTGCCCTGAAAGCAAAATTGCAAGTGAGATGAGTAATTCTTTGAGGAACCAATCACCCAACCGTTCCCGTTCAAAAGCACGTAAATCTTGACACTCCCTCGGATTCCATAGATGCATGTCTGCGTCCACTTATTCTTATTTCCAGTGGCCATGACGGCGGTAGCTCTACTTTGTAGGTTTCCGCTTCAAAGTCGTCCAGTTTCGCGCGCTGTGATCAACAACAAGTGCACCGGCACATGAAGCCGTCGTCGTCTCTGTCGTTCTTGATGACTACGGAATAGTCTTCCCAACGAGCGTGCACCGCGCATGTCCTTTCACGTATGTACGTAGGGTTGCGGATGAGATCCGTCTTAGTCACGTTGCCGAGTCAATACCCATGTGAAGAGGGGTGGTGGCTGAGAACTTGAAACAATGGTGAATACATAGAGCACACCCGGTCATGGGAGACCCGCCTGTCGTGGTCAAGCATCCCAGGTGGGGTGGTCAACCACTATAGCTTGCTGCTACTAGTACAAGTCCGTTGGGCTGGACTGGTAAATGCTGTTAATCGCATACCCGCCATCATCACCTGAGCAACTGTCACGGTTCTTCAAATTAGGGATAGCGAACTCGTGCGAAGTTCCGGGCCGGGCTTAATCGAGCACTCCTATCGCGGACGTACCCGCACCAAAGGCGTCTACCGCTCTCAGTGACGAGCAAGTACTGCAGCTGTGCTATCACAGGTACCCGGGTCCGCACTCACGCTGCTTGGACATTTGACTCATGGCAATGGGAGGATATAAAAACTTGACGCCAGCCATTCAGGCCCAGAAATCAGCAAGGAAGATCATACATCTCGCTGTTGGAGATCATGTCGTACGTCGGTAAGGACTCCCCAAATTCATCCATAACTCACGACTGACACTTTGGGTGACCGGATCTGGAGACAGTTTGCGAAACGAGCAATGCAACCGTGGCGTCCATTTGTTGCGCGCAGCTCGGTATTCCACTCACGATGAGTAGCACGATCGCGACCGTCGTACTCCAAAGCATGCCAATACTCACTTTTACGACTTGCGAATGGACTTCCAGCTCAAATTCAACGGGCGTCTCTGAAATTGAAAGCTGGCTGTCCTGCACCCGCCAATACGCAAACAGCACCGCAAGTAGCGTGTGCATAATGCCAGCAACGCTATCCAGTGCTGCGTACAGCGCCGGTATCAAGGATCCCGTGAAATGCGTTGGCATTATGATGCTTGTGGGGGTCATTGTACGGACGTTGTTGGCTGTCCTTGAAGAGACTGGATGTGGAGTAGGCTAGTTGTCTAGTGCAAACACGGACAAACAATGGGCTTATTGGCGCGCCGACTGATCTTTGCGAGCTCAATGTATCTGACGGCGACGACAACGAACGGCTCATGATGAGCACCGTCGTCTGAGCAATGCATTCTCCGTCTCACAGCCTTCATGGCGACCCGCGTCAACTTTCCATCTTGTCCTGCCCTGCAGCAGCGCAACATATCCGTGACGATATAAATATCTCGAAGGACTTCCTCAAAACTTACCCATCTACTATTCCGCTTCCATGGCCTCTCAATCTCGCCCTGAACCAATGAATGCGTCTCCTCACCATTCAAAGGTCAGGGTCACTCTCACTCTGTCCGATCCTGTATATGTTTCCGGCGCACCCATCTCTGGAAAGGTGGAAGTAGAGAGCCGTGCCGACCTCGACTCTTTACTAGGTATAGGTCTAATGATGGTCGAGCTATACGCCATTCAAGGTAGAGCGTCATCTGTCCAACCACATTCGCACCACGATACTGACCATCGTTACAGAGGTCGACTCGGGAGAACACTCCGCGACTTCTACCTTTATTCATTCCCGCAGAATATTTCAAGGCCCAGGACTTCCCCCTTCCAACGCTGTGTACTCCGATTACGTTCCTGGGGCTGGTGAATTGCCTCTTCCGGCACATCATTATGCCGCACGACGTGGTCAGACGACGTTCTTTTTCCACTTTCCTGTCCCCGCATCTTCTCCGTCCTCCATTAATTTCGGTCCCGTCAGCATCCGGTACGAAATACGAGCGAGCGTGAGCGTTGCGTGGAGAGGAGACAAACGTCTCGTCACCGATATGCAAGAAGTGAAAGTCGTTGAAGGCTGGGATCCGGCGATTGCAGGGCCATCACCACAGGCTGTAGTGATTACGGAAGGAGGCAGGATTTGGGCACAGGCAACCCTAACAAATGGTGTGGTCGTGGGTGGAGAATCCGCATGCATAGATCTACAGTTGAAGAATCACACGCAACGTTGGGTGTGTCCTTTTCGTGCCCGAGTTATCTTTGTCTTGTCTAAAGTCTCCTCCCAGACATCCGGTGTTACAGCAACATTAACTCGAGACCTTCAGCTCTCTGCGCCGTTCTTGGCCGGGAAATCGCCACCTAATATTTCGGATGTCGTAACCGAAGTTGAATTCCGTGGACCGGAATACTCTGTTCCTCCAGGAGTAGAGGGAATAGCTTGTCTTGTCGTCGATATACCTCGCCATTCGCGTGGTGTCAAAGGAGGATTACGGGTTGACGATACTGGAAAGGTCACAGAGGGCTTCTTTGAGGTGCGTTGCGCCCTCAGATTAAGAATTGATATGCCTCCCGGAAGGTGCGCCATCCACGAGTTCTTCTTTACGTCCTACTAACAACAACTAGCGAGGATACCGTCATAATTTTACCTCTAACCATTTATCATTCTCTGGCCGTACCTGAAATCCCAGCCTCCCCGCCGCATCTCTCATCTTCCCCTTATTCGAATCCGGTCTCACCGGGATTGCTTTCACCCCCTTCTGGAACTAAATTGATGCCAGTTTATACTGGAAATCAGATGCAACTATGCGAACCTGCATGGTCGCCACCCTCTATGCGAGCGGTTTCCAATTGCTTTCCAAGCCAGCACCTTGAGCAAGAGCTCCATAACTGGCAAGACGTTCCATATTCTTATGCGTCGCCAATGTCACGTTCCATTTCTGTGGGCCCTCCTTCGCAAACACCCTACTATGTGCCTGGATTGTCAACCTCATATACGCCTTCACCAAGATTGCTGCCACCGCCGCCCACACACGTGTTTTACACAAGCCACAATACTGGCTTTCCGATAGAAACGCTTGGCTATACAAGTCCCGGTCATATACAGGGGGCCATTACTTCTCCGAGTTCACAGAACATTCATTTAGCTACGCACAACCCCATTTCACTTGCCCAAGATCAGCCCTCTTCTCCGGGTCGCGCTCGCCCACTACCGATTCAAATACCCCCGCTTCCCAATCCTCACGATCCACAGGGGGTTGTGCACTCCCCACGCCCCATTCCGTCACCAACACATTCTTCAGTTCACTATCACCCCGTTTCACTTGCCGAAGATCAACCCCCTGCGCCGGGTCGCGCTCGCCCGCCGCCGATTCAAATACCCTCGCTGCCTAATCCTCACGATTCACAGGGGGTTGTGCATTCCCCGCGCCCCGTTCCGTCGCCAACAAAACATATATTCCCTGGGTCAATCCCGAAGAGTGACAATGTCACTGTGCTTGAACGCATGGCAGACGAAGTTGGGAAGCAGAGTAGTAATCTGAATTTAGATCTCCCAAAAGGCGATGCGGGCGTAGACGGTCATGCACCTCAGGGCCCTGAGCTCGCTCGGCAACCCGATTCGAGTGTGGTCAAGTCCCTACCTGCGCCTCCTATCCCCTCCAGTAAAGATAGGCATCTTTTCGCGCAACATCCGCGTGTCGACGCACTCTTTACAACTGAGGGAACGATGGCTGAGCATTCCACTTTCCCATCCTTGACGGACCATTTACCTCGCGCACCGCCGACGCCACCCGTTGCGGCCATCACGCCCATCAAATTCCCAAAGGTCCCGACGGAATTGTCGGGTTTGGGAGCGAACTTGGGAAAAGACGTACCGCCAGAGAGCGGGCTGGACGCGCTGGAGCGACGACTTTTAGCGGAAGTCGGCACCCGCAGGTTCGACGCGGAGGAACGACCACATGTCCGCAGCATCGTACAGCCGATCACCATCCCACCCAGTGGACCGCCGCCTGACACTGTCAACGATAGTGCCATCTCCAGTCTGACCCTTGCCGATCGCGAGGGCTTTTTGAAGGCGCATCCAGAACGGGAACAGGAGCAAGACCGGGATTCGGATGAACGTACGCAGCACATAGGAGGAGGCGGACATAGTCCGAGTGATGATGATAGGGATGCTCGTACACAGAAAGGAAAGAGTTTGCGGAAAGTCGGCAAGAGCAAGCATAGCGAGGAAGACCTTGAAAGGGCAGGCCGTCGACGAGAGCGTAAAAAGGTCAAGGACGGCGAAGGGCGTAAACTGCGGCAAGAGGCCAAAGGGCGCGTCACAGCTTGGCTAGGGGAGATTGACATTTCCGCACCCGTTATGGACGATCCGGCTTCTTTTATATCGCCCACTGCGTCGCACTTCGTGCCCATTACAGAGAGTGCGTCGTTTGGTCCTGCACCGGCAGAGATGTCGGTCAACGAGGCAGAAGAGCGCTGTCGCGGAGGGGATATCGCGACACACAAGGATGTGTCTGCCTCGCCGAACCCGCGTTCGTCTGGGTTCGTCACTATTTCGTCGTTGAGCGGGGTGGTGGCTACAAACGGCTCTGGTGGCGAAACGTCCCCGTTCAACCCCTCTCCGCGTCGGTCCTCAGTCAACGATTTCCGTCAGGCACCCACCTCTTCACCCGACCGACCGACGACGACCCATCGATCGCCAATGCCTCGGTCACCGAGCGCAGAGATGAAGTGGTCACAGCCGTCGGACGCGCCACGGCCGCAAACCCAACCCCCGCGACTCCAACCACGACCACAACCACAACCTCGACCCACCCAACCGACGCGTCTCTCTCCAGGACGTCTACCCCGATTCCCATCTAAGCCTGCGGATCCAGAGGTGAAGTACGACGTACGGTCTGCGCGGGGAGGCAAGGGCGGCAAGGTGACTCAGGTCGCGTCTCTCTGGGCTGCCAAGGCCAACAATCCTAATCCCAATGCCAACGCGAATGTCAAGGGCGGGGACACGACGCCCGTACCTGCCGCTGGGCCAAAGAAACCCAAGGCGCCGACGCCGACGTCGGCCGTGCAGAAACCCGTGCCGAACGTGCACAAGCGTAGTCCGGTTTCGGCGCGCTCCCCGCCCGGTTCCAGTGCCGGTGTTGCCCCTGCCGGTCTGAATCGTATTGGAGTCGGGGTGGGAGGGGAGACCCGAACGGGAATGGGACCCGGAACGCGAGAGGTGCCCAAGGCGAGCAAGGCCACGACCGTACCGGCCATCTTATCCTCCTCGCACGCGGTACCCATGTTGTCCTCGACGGCGTCGTTGGCGCGTGCCAAGGCGCACGGTGCGGGACAAGGACCGGGACAAGGACGGCCCTTGCCACCCATGATCTCGGAGACCATGTCGGACTTGCGGAGTGCGTCCAAGAGTGGTAGTGGGGTCAAAACGAGTGGAGGAGGGCGCGCGTTGGGCGATTTGGCGTTTGGGCAGGCACGGTTGAGAGATTTGATCAAAAAATATCAAGGGTAGTGATCATGGGTGTACGTTTTCTTTTCTTTTTTCCAAGTCATATTTTCTTTGTTGGCTCGGGAACGCGTCGTTTTCCTTTGCCTCGTCTTTCAGTCCTCCACTATTTTTTTTTTCTTTTTCTTTTTCGTTTCATACTCCTCTGTTCTGTTCAACATAAATTATGAAACGTGTTGTATTCGAGCGAAACACCCAGTAGCTATAAACGACTACCATTTCATGACGACGCTCTACATAATGACATTCTTGTTCTTCGTTTCTCGTCCTTTGAACGACATCTCCTTGTCCTGGTATCATATGGTTTCGTAGTATTCGTGTGCATGAGATGATCGAAGCGCGCATGTACTTGAATCTAGAGTGCGCCGCGTCCCGCGGTCTAGCGACGACAGACGATGGCTGAGTATGGCAGAGCACATGGGGAACCAAAACGGAAGACGCCGCCGCGGACGTACCTCGATGGGGAGAAGCAACGTCAAGACGGCCGAGACCATGAACAAGGCCGCAGAGACAAACACGGGTCTAGTTTTTCGGCTCCAAACGTCAGCCCCAACACGAAAACCGAAACCGAAACCGAAACCGAGAAAAAAAAAAAAGGAAAACCCACGCATTCGCAGTATTGGCAGAAACACTCCCCGTCTTGGGTGTCGTGGCGATCTTGATGAGCGGCGCGATGAACCCGCCGATGCGGTTCAGCCCGGCGCAGAGCGCGTCGCCTGTGCCGCGGTGGGGCGCGGGGAACGATTCGGGGGTGTAGGCGTAGAGAACGCCGTACATCTGTTTCGGTGGGGTTGGTCAGCGTTCTCTATCTGGCGTTGTCGTACCACGTCGATCCATGATCGGTACTTACGGCGTTCCTAGAGAGGGGTTAACGCGCTAGACAGGGAGATAGACGGGGGAGACAGCGGCAGGGGAAATAGAGGCGGCCACGTACTGCACCAGACTATTCGCACACGAATACCCAAGTACCGAAGCTTGTGTCGTGCTCGTCGTGAACAAAAACATGAAGATGGCCGATAAGAGCGTGAACGCCGCGAGCGAAAACTTGCGCCCGCCGACCGTGAACTTGCCCCTGCCGCGGGTGAGGTCGACAACGTAACACGCGATTATCGAGCCGGGAATGCCGAGTACGGAGACGATGGCATAGTTGCGGTAAGTGTCGTATAGACTCGTCGGACCTGTAGAGGAACCACGTGCTTCGAGGTACAGGGGGAGGTAGGCGCTGTAGAGTGGATATGCGATCCCTATGAGACTGGAAAAAAGAAGTCAACGCGCGTGGTTTCATAGTTCAACAGAAGTACGAACCCCCAAATAAGAATGATGAGTGTCGTGTTGAGTGCCAGTCGACGCGTAGAGAACAGTGGCTTAACATGAGACCTGGCAGATGTGGGTGATAATGTGGGGGTCGCTCAAAGATGGGTTCAGTGCACGCACAAGGAAACATCAGTGAACGAAAGACGAAGAGAATCACGCCAGCTACTCGGCACTCTGGACGGTTCTGAGATTCTATGGAGATCCTCAATCTTGAGCGAGATGGTCCTGCCGTTGCGACGAGCAATATGTTCAAGAACCTGGGACGATGCGAAAGTCAGCCGGTCAAGTCGCAAACTTCCCTGGTGGGACATACAGCGACCGCCTCTTCATCACGTCCTTGAGCCACGAGGTACTTGGGTGATTCCTGTAAATCGAACACAAAGTAACGCATTATGAACGTCAGAAATGTGACTGCCCCACTATCAAGGTTCCGTATTTAGTCTCGAAATCACCACAATCAAGTATTGACTGACAGCGTGAATCTACAATCCCATGAACCGACGAGCGGGCACATGAAAGCTTTGCACCTACAAGGTATATCTCCAGCCCATGTTCTGGGACCTGGGACACTCTCCAAAAGGTATCGATTGATCGCATGAGTAGTTCGCAATGAATACCCAGCTAATCAAGGAAGCAACCAGCTGTCCGAATGCCCACCACACGGAGAGCAGGGTAAGAGTCCACTGTGAAAGGGTGTAAGTGAAATACCGGTCGTGAATCTCAACAGAGCCCATACTTGGTGTGATGCGGGTATGAATTCCAAATAAAGAGCACCTAGAACGAGCAGTTGGACGAAGGATACCTTTGCAAGGACCATACGTACCGTCCACCGGGAGGCTTGAGAGAGAATTGAGCACCGTCTCAATACACTCAGTGAAATGGCGCTCACTTTCCACCAACACCGAAACCCATGCATGCGATCAAGGACGAAAATGCAACAAAGTCCAGTCCGCCTCCAGCTGCGATCCCAAAGATGCCTCCGAAGAAGAGCGTGGCCTGGAACCCACGCATCCAGTTAGAACGGAACATATACGGCCCGAACTCCCGAGTATGACCCACATTGAACGACACCTTTCTCCCTATGATATCGGCCAAGACTCCCCAAGTAGTCGCACCCACGATCATTCCAGCGAATTCGGCCAGAACCGCATACTCGATACGAGACGGATTCAATTCCTGTTGCACTTGCGGAAGAACGACCGCCAGGCCCTGGAGCCACATGTCTTAATTGCGTCATGTTAGCACGTGTTCCAGGGGCGAGAAGACACATCTCACTATCTGCTAACCATCCCAGGCCGCAAAGGACGAAGAGCTGCCATTGATAGCGACCGAATCCAATCCTGTCTACAGGATCAATCATACCATCACAGGTGGCTGAAACAAAGGTACGCACTCTTCTTGCATGCACTTGTTGACTAGATAGACGAACGAACGTGTGGGTGGTGAAGGAGATCGCCGACGAACGACTCACCAAGTGCGCACTTGAGCTCGTAGTCCCGGGCAACACCATTGATGAGCGAGAAATCTGAAACATCTTCGCTCACTGCAACCCGTTTCTCGGCCGCGACCTGATCTTCCCTGGCAGTGCTCATCTCGTCTGGCATAAACAAGGTTTAAAGGGAAAGTGTATCCGCTGCCGATGGGAAGGATAGATGGGACTCGGAGAATCGAAAGACGTTCCCACGGAAGACAGGAATAACTCGACCTTTTGTGTCTCGAGGGCTCCTGTTTGCCCAACGAATACAATTGAAGAGCTCCACCTCGGTAATGACTCACTGCCATGCTTTATGGGGTTTGAGCGGAAAGATGCATCATGTCCCTACCAGAAATGTAGATGTGAGGGGAAGGACTCGGACGTGCGCCACATTTGACAACGGACTGAATGGAAGGATCATTGTTGCAGTACGATGAGCGCGAAGTGTGAAGACCTCAGACGAGATGGGGGATAAGAGTTAGACTTAGAACTACTGTCCCCTAATGTACAGCTCGAGTTATATACTAGTCTAATCAATAGCTAATGTAATCCTATTGATTAGATATCTGGCTGCGTCATTATTACTACTCGGCATGACGAGGTCGAGTGTAGCTTGTTATTATTTGGTCGTATTCCAATACTCCCCCTCAAGCCTAACGTAGGCCGAGTCCTTTGGAGTGTTGTAAGTGTTTAGCTCGTGGTAGAGCCTTAGTTAGTATGTCGGCGGTCATATCATCCGTCCGACAGTAGATCAGTGTGATCCATCCTATTTTGATTCTCTCTCTCATGAAGAGATTAGATAAGTCAAAATATTTCGCACGCTTATGAAATTGAGCGTTGGTCGCGATAGAGATGGCGGACTTGTTGTCGCCGTAGAGTATGGTCGCGTTTTTCGGTTCATATCCTATTTCACTGTATAGGTTTCTGAGCCGAATGATATCTTTTCCTGCTCTCGCCATTGACGAGAATTCTGCTTCAGCTGTGGACAGCGCCGTCGTAGTTTCCTTCTTTGAGGACCACGTGATTGCACCTCCATTTAGTATAAACACGTTGCCACTAGTCGACGTTAGGTCGCTGTTACTTGCGAAACTCGCATCTGCATAGCCGTAAAACTCATTTTTATGTCTGTTCTTAGCATAGGTGATTCCCATTTGTTTCGTACCACTCAGATATCGTAGTATCCGTTTCGCGGCCGTCCAATGGGTCAAACTTGGATTACTATTGAACGAACAGAGTTTGTTCACGGCGTATGCTATATCGGGACGTGTGCCTATCGCGGCATACATCAGTGATCCCGTTAGCGACGCGTAGTTCCCTTCTTGGGATTGTGGCTGTGTGTCTTTGTCTTGCGGCTCGAGTTTTATGTTTGGATCGAGCGGGGTAGATACTGGATTGGCGTTATGCATACCGTACTTTTCCAGTATGCTTTCAATATATTGTGTTTGTCGTATAGACAGTGTCCCGCGTTCTCGGTCGCGTGTGAACTCGAGGCCAACTAGTTTGTTCGGCTCGCCTAGATCGGTAATATCAAATAACCCTTTTAGGTCATTCTTTAATATATCCATTTGACCTTTGCTGTTCGTGAAAAGTAGGAGGTCATCAACCCATACGGTGATGATCTCAATTACAGTTCCCGTTCGTCGTATGTAGACACACGGGTCTGAGTGCAATCGGCTGAATTTTATTGCACTGAGCTTGCCGTCTAGCTCTTCGTTCCATTCGCGGCCGGACTGCTTAAGTCCATAAAGTGTCTTTACTAGCCGGCACAGCCGCGATGTGGCATCGCCAAAGCCTTCGGGCTGATTCATGTATATTTCCTCTTTGAGCTTCCCGTTTAGGTAAGCTCCCTTCACGTCCATTTGCTGAATCTCCCAGTCCTCGGCTACAGCGAGTGCAAGTATTGCTCGTATAGTCTCGAGTCGGACGACAGGTGAGTACGTCTCATTATAATCCATGCCAGGGATTTGACTGAATCCTCTAGCAACTAGACGTGCTTTATACTTTTGTAAGTTTCCGTCCTTATCGTATTTCTTGACGAAGACCCATTTGTTCGTGACAGGTTTTCTGTTTTCGGGTGCGTCCACAAGCTCCCATGTACCCATCCATTCTAACGTTTCCAGCTCTGTACGAATGGCTTTTTCCCATTCTGGCCATTCGGGTGAGCTCTTTGCTTCAGAGAGCGTTTTAGGTTCTCTTTCGGGTATGTTCGTCTCGGTGAATGCCATGTACGCAGCGGCAGCAGCAGTGGATGCTGATTGGCGATCGTTATCATCGTCATCCGAATCGCTTGGTATCAAGTCAGGTAGGTTGTTATTGTCCTGCTGATCCGTATCGATCTTCTGACGCTTATTATTGTCTTTTTCAGCGTCATCTGGATTGTTTCGTTTACTTCCATCGGACAGAGGTTTGGTACCTCCGTTCTCCCCCTCAAACCGATGTTCGATAGTAGTCAATGGCCAGCGGTACTCGCGCGATACCTTTATTGTTTTCTTTTCAATATCGTAGTACTTGATCGCTTTTGGTCCATCTTTGTAGCCAATAAAGATATGTTTCTTTGCTTGAGCACCTAGTTTGGAGGGATTAATCTCCTGATTGAGAATCCATACCGGGTGTCCGAATTCTTGAATGTACGAGATATCCGGACGCGTTCCCGTCCACTTTTCGTATGGCGTACTGTCAGGCAATGCTTTCGTGTAGGCACGGTTTCGTATGTAGGTCGCATGGCTCATTGCCTCAGGCCACAACTCATTTGGCAGATCATGGGCGAGTAACATAGCTCTCCCTAATTCTACGACAGTTCTATTCCATCGTTCCGCCACACCATTCTGTTCGGGCGTGTACGGTGCCGTTGTTTGTATTTCAATTCCTCGATCGAGAAACCAAGATTGAAGGTCTTTGTTGACATACTCGCGTCCATTATCAGCTCTTACTGTTTTTGGAACGTGGTTCTGTTGTCTTTCTATGTAGGCTAGGTTGTTGAACGAACTCGTATTACACGGTAGTAGTTCATTTATAGTAGTCAGTTCACACGCACTTCATGTAGCGTATATAGCTTTCGGACTCAGTCATCTGAGTTCCAATTGACTCTTGACCAGCAACCGCTATCATCTCTGAGTTACTACACACAGCAGGTAAGCCAAGTAACTGCGTACTGCATGCTTCCGACAGGTTATGAGCCCTGGTGATTGTGCTGTGCGACTTGCTCGCCACCATCACTTGGTTTTTTCCTGCTCCTGCCCTCAGACGCGCTATGCGCTCTCTGATGCGGTAAGTCGCGTTCTAATGCGTCTTTACGCTTGAACACATGCGACATGTCGCGTCCTATGCGTCTTTACGCCTGGACATATGCGACCAGATCCTTGGACATATGGGGAGACTATGTCTCACCGGTCCATGGACTCTGAGAGCGTAATGAGCGTACCTACGCCCATTCCTCCTCCTCTCATTATCTCAGCTGGAAGTTAACTGACGCCTCTTTGTCCCAGACCACCCATTCTCACTATGTCCTTCAAGATCGACACTTCCAACGCCTCTAAGGTCCCCGACCTCAACGGTTCCAACTACCTTCGTTGGTGCCAAACTATGCAGGCTTACCTGCGTACCCTCGACGCTTTCTGGGCCATCACTACGGATTGCCCCGACGAACTTACCGAAGGAGAATCCGACCGAGTCATTAACCAATCTCGTATCGACGACTGGAACTCTGCCAACGAGAAGGCCCTTGGTGCCATGGTTTTGAAGATGTCCCCCACTCTCGCTCACCCCTTTTATGATGCGACCTCCGCCAAGGAAGTCTGGAACGCCCTCAAGGCGAAGTTTTCCACTCCGTCCACTGCCTCCAAACATTTGGAGTTTAAAGCGATGATGGACACTGCCATCCCCGAGGACCAGCACCCCCAGGCTGCGTTCTCGAAGCTGAAGCAGCACTTCGACCTATTCCGGACCTACCAGACAGAGGTCCCTGCCTCCTTACAATCCCTTATTGTACTTGCGAAGTTACCGCGGTACATGGACGTGTTCACCCAGCTTCTCAACATGTCCACCTCCGGACCATCCGCCACCTCTGTGAAAGGAAAGGAGAAGGAAGAAGCAGCGGACCCGACGCAACTCCCCACCCTCGATGAGATCGAGCATATGACCCTCGTGGCCTGGCAGCAATACGTCTCCAAGCGTAAGCCCAGACACGACGACCACGCGAAGAAAATCTCCGCGGTCAAACGTAAGCCTGCGGACCCCCAGTTCCAGCAGCAGCAGCAGCAGCGCCCACAGGGGCAGCAGCAGCAGGGGGGGAACCAGCAGCAACAGGGAGGACCGCAGCAGAAGAAGAAGAAGACCACTCGTGGTCAGCGTTCCGCACAAGGGCAAGCGAAGCAAGACGCTTGCGCCCAACGTCGCGAAAATACCCATTACAATGACGCCAGCCCCTCCTTCGCCTTCTCTGCCGCCACCATCATCGACCCCGCCATTGTGGAAGCCGGCCCCTCCGTCATCGACCCTCGCCGTCACGCTCACACCACAGGTGAAGCCCATTATGGCCCACCTGCCTTTCCTCAGACAAAGAACGTGATTTCACTCGCTCGCCGTCTGGAGATCACTCCCACTATCGAGACCGTAAGACGTCTTGATAAAGTTGCGAACCGAAAACTCACTCGCACTCCTATCGTCAACCCTGGCGATTACGATTTTGGTGCCCCCGGTCCCTCGCGTCCACCCCTAGTACAAGGAACACAAAAAGGACTCTCCAGTCCACCGCCTTTCCCCGTCCTTTTCGGCCACCTTTGGCCTGGACGTTCCCTCCTATGAGGATGCGATGGAAGATGATTCGTCTTCGCTCCTCAACCGGCTCCACCAGCCCATACAGCCCGCTGACCTGCACCAAAATGATTGGATGCGGATACATAGTTAATGTATGTTTGATGTTAGACATTTGACCCGAGATTTGAGTTTTTACTATATTCCCACGGTCCAAATGCTTAGCTAATTGAGGGACATATAGACCATAGTGTCTAGTATGTATCCCTATTTTTCCTTATTTGTTCATTCACAGGTTGTGGAGAAACAAAATGATTTCTTCCAACATACTTTTATTACTACCTACAACTACTTAGCAAACCATTTTCTTAATATCTCTTTTATCCTCGAGTACTTAGCCAAGTGTCAGAGAAGCAATTGGAGCATGTGACCTCAGTTGCGAATCACCTGACTCAGATCATGTGACCTTGCACAGCATGAGTCATAATGAGTCAATATGAGTCAAAGTGAGTCAAATGAGGACTAGCCAAAGCACTGCCCCTAGACTAGCAGAATGGTCATGTGACCTGCACAGCATGAGTCATAATGAGTCGGCATGAGTCAGCATGAGTCATTGCCAAGCCAAAGGCTATTTTTTAGCTCATTGCAAGTCATTTTCTGACAGGTTGAGTCAAAGTGAGTCAATATGAGTCAGTATGAGTCATATCTTGGCACAGCCACCTCGGAACCGAAGGTAGCACAGCCACATGTAAAACTACTATATAAGGAGCGCGATTCAGCCCCATTTGGCAGGTTCCCTCTTTTAGGAAAAAGATTCCTGCTTGAGTAAATCTCAACCAACGAGTGCTCACAAGAGTACCCCTCTACAAACAAACAGTGAGGCTGTGTAGAGAAGTTTCCCACGCTATAAATAGAACTACTTAGACCCAAGTTAGGAGTATACTGTATCCCTTAGGATAGGGACAGTTAGGACACCTTTAGGGAGAAAACCCCAGAGCGGGCAACTAAAGGGAATAGATCCCCAGCTAGTAGGGAGACCTAATAGTTCATTAGTACCCTGGGAAAGGGTCAAGTCGAGCACATTTAAGCTGATTGCCAACTCCTTAGTGCATAATAGAATCAGTTTAGGAAAAGCTGTTCTGTGTGACTAAGTGACGTGTGTGAATCAGTAAGCGAAAGTGAAGCGTATTTACGCTACCTACCCAATTGAGCATTCCTAATCGACTGGAGCCAATTGGCATCTTAGGGAAGTACCCCTAGTCACTACCAAGTACCCCCCCCCCCTAGCAACCTGAGAGTTGTCTAGACCATTTCCCCAACCATCCAGTGTACAATTTGTACACCACCCCAACTGAAAGCCAGACCCTCAACAGTTTTGCTGAACCCCCAATCACCCTCAACCTCGTTGACGATTGACGAACAAACCACGTACCTGATAGTCAACCCCTTTCTACGAGATTGATACTTATTTCTAGTACCAACTCGACCAGGGAAGAGTACTCTCTTCACCTTGCTAAAGGTTTACTACCCGTGGAGATAAGATTAGTTGTCTGGTAAGCGTTTTCTTAGCGTTTCTACTGATCTTATCTAGAAGAAGACACCGTCTCCATCCACTCCGGCCAGGCTGAGGCTGGCGAATTCTATGCCACCCAGAATGACTTCTACGCTCCAGAAGAGAAAGAAGTCGAAATCCCGTTTGAAGATTACTTCAACCTGGATGAAGGACTCGAGGATGACACGTACGTCTCTTCCTCACCCCACTCACATCTCTCAGACACTGATGAGCGATTCCCATATTCGCCACAGCATGTAGATTTCATTCTATCGTCTGTAGTAGATAGTGATGCAATGGACATTGTTTCTATGCTCCCTTACTCCCTGTGTGATGGCTGTGAGAACCACAACACCAAAGGAAAAGGAAAAACGCGTGCACGCAAAGAGGATACAGAAATGTGGCTCCTTGACTCTGGAGCTTCGGCTCATTTCACCAATAACTTCGACGCCTTCGTCGAGTATCAGGCCTACCACGAACCCCGCTATACCCAAACAGCGAATGGCAAAGCGCCAGTCTTAGGCGAAGGCAGCGTCCTTATCCGCTACAAGGAGAATGTTGTGCGACTATCGCCAACTATCTACATGCCAGATTGTACTATCAATCTCATCTCTCTCGGCACACTCCTTAAGGACAATTGCCTGTACGCTCAAAGCGCTGAAGGCTTTATGCACATCATCGATGATTGCACTAAGCACAACCTGATCAGCTTCCACTCTCATGGAAGCAGTACTATGTACTGGGTGAGAGCCCCTATCGTCCATGAACACACCAAAGCGAATATTGACATGATCGCCATGGACTATGAACTGCTCCATCGCCGCCTCGGACACCCCTCAAAGGATGTACTAAGAGCTGCGCGAAAACATATAAGAGATTTCCCAAGCGTAACTATTCCGCCCGTGGAACCAGTTTGCCCTGGCTGCCAGCTAGGCAAACAACCCAACCGTCCCTTCGCAGCGAATGATATTCACGCAAAGAGACCCTTTGAACTCATACACTCTGATCTAAAGTCTTTCGAGACTGAATCTTACCACAGATCGAGGTATATCATCGTCTTTTATGATGATTACACGTCCCAAGGATGGATCAAACCCCTCCGGACTAAGGACCAGGCACTTGGTGCCACCAAAGAGTTCATAAAGTACATCAATAATCAGTACTCCACCTCCATAAAAGGCTGGATGTCCGATGCAGGGGGAGAATATAAATCAAAAGCCTTTGGGCAACTAATGCGCGACAATGGCATTCATATCTATGAGTCTGCGCCTCACACCCCACAACAGAATGGACGTGCTGAGTGATTCATTCACACTTTGATGGACAAAGCTCAGGCTATGCGTCTTCACGCTTGCCTACCTGATTCTTACTGGGAGTTTGCTATCCAGCATGCGGTACATGTATACAACCGCACTCCCAAACGAGGTTTAAACTGGAGGACACCTCATGAACTTCTAAACAAAGTTCCTCCAACAATTTCTCATCTACGCGTCTTTGGATGCGCTGCGTATGTTCACCTTCCAGTGGACACTCGTGGGGGCAAGCTGCAGCCCAAATCGCAGCTAATGATTTACCTAGGAATTCCACCAGGTAACGAGCGCAACTATTTATTCATGCGCCCTAACAATGCGCTACATACGTATGCGCATGCCATTTTTGATGAGAACCTATTCCCTCGATGTCCAGGGGCTCGGCCTCACAAGCCGGTAAGTGCGCCCCCACAACCCCATAAACATCCGAGACCACCCTCGCACCCGCACTCTGATGCGGAAAGCGACGATGACGGTTTACCGGGATTTCCTGAGCGAACTCGCCGTGTCCCTCCAAACCCAAGTCCGCTACCTTCTGAGCGAAACCCTTCGCCTGAACCGGTTGTCCCGGAACGAACGCCCTCTCCTCCTCGTACCCCTCCTAGGAGACTCCCTCCTTTGGATGCCCCTCCCGCCTTACCACGCCGTTCTGAGCGTATCAGGCAACCACCCCGCCGCCCAGGCAACATTTATGGAGAACGCCGTAACCCGGTACAACAAATAAAAGAAATTGAGCGCGATTCGCGCTGGAAAGACCTAACCGGTCAATCCACTCCTCCTGTGCCGGAAACACCCAACGTTCCCGGTGCCATGCCTCCATCCCCCACTCCTTCTGAGGACGACGTCGAACGCATGATCCGGGAAGGGGGAGACGCTATGGTATTATACCTATGCGCAAAGGCAGTACCCCTCGATGAAAGGCCTAACAAACCCAATTACCGAGAATGGTCATATAGAGACCTCCTGCGCCTACCTGAATCAGAGCAAAAGCAATGGTTCAAAGCGTGCGAAACAGAACTAGACATGCTGAAACAACGCAAAGTCTTTGAAGTCTCTGACCGCCCCACTGGCCGAAAGGTCATTAAGAATCGATGGGTTTTTGATGAAAAATCCGATGGCCGTAAACGTGCCCGACTAGTAGCGAAAGGATTCTCGCAAGTTGAAGGTCTTGATTTTGATCAGATCTTCAGCCCAGTCGTAAGATTCGAAACAGTGCGATGCATGCTCGCCCTAGCCGCCTTAGAGAACTGGCATCTGTCCGGACTCGATGTGCGATCTGCCTATCTATATGGCAAATTAGATGAGGAAATCTACATGGAATTCCCAGAAGGCTTTGCGCCTCCTCATCTTAAAAACAAAGTTCTCAGATTACTCCGCGCCCTGTATGGGCTTAAACAAGCAGGTTTAGCTTGGTGGAACGAGCTCAACCAATCAATGAGAGAACTAGGCTTTGAATGACTTCAAACGGACGCCGGCCTCTTTATATACAGAGAAGCAAACCAAATCGTCGTAGCTATAATCTACGTAGACGATGCTCTCTTCTGTGGCCCCTCAAAAGCCTTTGTCGAGAAAGTCAAGGCTACCTTTATGAAGAGGTGGGAATGCCGCGATCTCGGAGATGCACGTGAATTCCTCCGAATGAACATTCATCGAGTTGATCGCCGGCTACATATTGACCAGCGCGAATACCTCGAGAAAGTACTAGAGCGATGCGAAATGATCAACGCAAAACCCGCTCGTACACCTTTACCTCAAGGTTACCAACCTGAGAAGAACACAGCCCCTGTCAATGCGGAACTTCGGACGCGATTCCAGACAGTTATCGGCTCATTGTTATACCTTATGCTTGGTACTCGCCCAGACATTGCTTATGCAGTCACCCAGATGGCGCGACAATCTGCCAACCCATCACAGGAGCACTTAGACAAGGCCCTGTACATTTGCCGTTACCTACTTGGCACTCGCGACTACTTGCTTGTGTATGACGGTTCCTCTGGATGCGGTATCACCGCCTGTACTGACTCTGATTGGGGAGCAGATCCAGAGACTCGCCACTCCCAAACGGGATTCTACTTAAAGTTGGCGAATGGTGTTTTCCTCTGGAACTCACATTTACAAAAGACCACAGCCCTCTCTTCTACAGAGGCTGAATACATGGCCTTGAGCGACTGTTCTCGCCAGGTCATATGGGTTAAACAAATGTTTGAGGAATTAGGGTTTCCCCTAAAATCCATTCCTATCTGTGGCGACAATCAAGGTTCTATTTTTATAGCTAACAATCCTGTCACCAAACGTCGCACCAAACACATACTCATTCGCTACCATTTTGTACGCGATGCTGTAACTGATCAGCAAGTAGAGATCTTCTATATCGAAGGGACTGACAATCCTGCCGATATGTTCACCAAGAACCTCGGATATGTCAAATTCGAGCAGTGTAGATCTCAAATTGGTTTAGATATAAAAACCGCAGTTAGCAGGACTAACTAGCGATACATATCACTACCACCTAATGCTTACGCGATTACCATGCGCTTAGCAAGGGGGAGTGTTGAACGAACTCGTATTACACGGTAGTAGTTCATTTATAGTAGTCAGTTCACACGCACTTCATGTAGCGTATATAGCTTTCGGACTCAGTCATCTGAGTTCCAATTGACTCTTGACCAGCAACCGCTATCATCTCTGAGTTACTACACACAGCAGGTAAGCCAAGTAACTGCGTACTGCATGCTTCCGACATAGGTATTGTTTTACCTTTGTAGCCGTTTCGTCTTTTGTTTTCATATAGCTGATTGTGACATGCCGTGTAGCATCGTCAACGAACGAAACATAATATTTATATCCATGTGTTGACGGAACGCGGGCTGACCCCCAAACGTCCGTGTGCGTTAGTTCGCCAGGTTCCCGGGGCCGGCGGGTAACCTCTTTTGGTAATGGTAACCTTGTTATCTTTGATTGGATACATGCCTCGCACTGAAAGTCCTGCGGGCTGTCCCTGAGCGAGAATCCGTCGACTAGATTCTTGCCATGTAATTTTCGTAGTCCAGCGATACCGATATGTCCCAGGCAGCGATGCCATTCTTCCCAGGTATAAGATCGTTTGATCTTCATTGCCACATTGCTAGTGTGTATGACCGCAGTTTGTACATCTAGGTAGTATAGACTCTTGTATAGTCGGCCTATGGCGACCTTATTATTGTGAGAGTCATAAATACTTAGCTGGCCTTTGGCACAGACGATATGACCTCCTGCGCGATCAATCCGCCCGAGTGAAAGTAAATTTTCACGGGCATCAGGTACATGCAGGGTCTTTGTTAACCGAAGTCGCTTAGCCCGGTTATTGATGTACGTGTGAATAATTACAGTGCCTTGTCCGAGTGCCGAGACAGGGTTATCACCGAGTCCCTTTACTATGCGCTCAGGTAGCGCTGTGTACTCAGTAAATGCGTCACGTTGAGCACAAATATGAGTTGTAGCACCCGAATCCGCGATCCACGAATAAGCAGAAAAATCGGCCTGCTCGGCCTCTTGCATATCCGCATCACTAGCTATAGTTACATTGGCAAGAAAACTTTTCTCTAAATTCACTGTATCGCTGTCCGAATCATCCTTTGTGATGTTCGCGCGCGCCTTTCCTTTGGTCTCGGGTTCCTTGTTTCCCCGGCCGAATTTTCCAACTCTACCCTCTCCTCCCTTATTGAGGGGGTTTTTCCAACATTCTGTACCTTTGTGCCCAAATTTTCCACAAATTTCACATTTGGGCTTCCCTTTGAAGCGGCATTCTGCCGTTATGTGATTCGTGCGTCCGCATATGGCACAACGTTTCTTCTTTTGGTAACTGCCACCTGATGTGTAAGCGAATTCACCTGAGCCATTCTTCTCCTTGCGTCGTTTGAACTCCTCGATCAGGAGCGACGTAAGCTCTTGAACGGTCATCGTCTGGGCCTGCCTGTTTCCCTGGGTTCCTCCTTGATATCCTAGATAGGATGTAGTAAACCCTTCCCACGAGCGTGGGAGAGATGCGACTAGAATGGACTTGAATTCAAAGTCGTCAATGACATGGCCGGAAAGGGTAAGACGTTCCCGCAGCAAGCGCATGCTGTTGAGATGCGAGGGGATGTCAGCGTCTTCTTTAGCCTCGGCGCTGTAAAGCATTTTCTTGGTAGATAAAATTGATTGTTGTCCACGAGGCTCGTGAATGGTGCGGAGTGCCTCCCACATCTGAGCTGCAGTCTCACATTCGGAGACATGGATGACTTGTTCATCCTTGATTGCAGTGGTGATTAATTCTTGCGCGATAAGATCTTTTGCCCGCCAGTCTACCGCAGCTGAACTGGCAGGGTCCGCGGGTCTGACAGCCGTGCCGACGGCTACTTCATACGCTTCTTTCCGCTTAAGGACAGTGGCGATGCGAGTTTTCCACGCAAGCCAGTTCCCGTCGCGGAGTTTGTCGATCTTAGGGGCGTTGAAGTTTCCCGAAATAGGAGCGGGTGCGACTGATATTGTAGCAGCGGAAGATGAGGGGGTTACCGCCTGGGTAGTAGTTTGGGAATTAGGGTTTAATGACGATGGCGGCGGCCCTGGTGGAAGAGGCGGTGGTGGCCCTAGTGGGGCCGGTGGTTGATTTGACATAGTGTAGTGTCTCGTCTGTTTAAGGTCAGAGCGCGGGGCTCATAACCTGTTGCAGTACGATGAGCGCGAAGTGTGAAGACCTCAGACGAGATGGGGGATAAGAGTTAGACTTAGAACTACTGTCCCCTAATGTACAGCTCGAGTTATATACTAGTCTAATCAATAGCTAATGTAATCCTATTGATTAGATATCTGGCTGCGTCATTATTACTACTCGGCATGACGAGGTCGAGTGTAGCTTGTTATTATTTGGTCGTATTCCAATAATCATGATTAGCCAAAATTCAAGGTGATTCTTGGCGCTCGTGTAGGAGCCTGAATCAAGCCTAGATCACCCGGAAGACGACAACATCTTGACAGTAAGAAGGCCATCTCGCGGCATATAAACAGTACAGCCCGGCACAAACTCGGTCTCGGTCACCTTTCATGTCTCGGTAGCCAACATCCTCCGATGTCGAGCAAGCAATTCGTTGCGCCACAGTAGGCACCGAGCAAATCGACCGTCAAACAGAGTATCTATCCCAAAGACTACTCCTGTAATGCCTCTATTTCCCGCGTACTTTGAGCGAGGTACGCCTCGTACGAATCCGGAGCATGATACTGTTCTGCGTCACACCCAGCAAAGTTGCAATTTATTCACGCTCAGAACGGAAAAAAAAAGTCGTCTCACCTGACGTCTTGTCCATCGCCCTGAACCGCGCCACGACGCATCTGTCATGCTTGATAGCAGCGAGCTGGGCATGTTTGATCGTTCCTGTCGCACGACGCACGCTGTCGGTGCTCGCACATCGCATCGCTCGACAAAGGACGAGAACGCACCTGAAACGTGGACGACGTGCGGGATGACGCGCGTGCCGTTGATGGAGGTGAGGAAGGTCACGGCGCCTCGTGCGAGGGTGTGCTGGTCGCGCGCAACGCGGAGGATGCAGAGATGCGTCGTTGGAGAGACATATTTGACTTGTCGTGCACGTGTCAGGAGAGTGCGACCAAAAAAAAGGGAGGAATTCGCTTGCCCGCCATCGAACCGCCCACTGCACCCCATCCCGTATCACCGAAATTCGAGATGACGCTCTGTCGCAAGGCGGCGTAGACATGTTTGGCGTCAAACGAAGACGCGGCCGGTGTGTCTTTATCATTCGATACGGATATGAACTCGACGAGCAGCCATCGATTCTAAGACCTGTCTGAGAGCGAACACGGACGCGCCGGAGCTGGACTCACTTTGAATCTGACCATGGCATCAATCGGAACTCGTGGAATAATTGCCAGGACAATCGATGACTATGGAACTGCAAGCCTGTTCTGAGAGAACTAGATGTGGTGTTGCATACGATACTCTTCGCCAGCGACCAGATTTGTAAGTGTTCTGTTGACTGAACTCGGCTACTAGTATACTTTCAACGGGTCGAGCTCACTGGCTGGCACCCAACAGGCATTTCGAGAAAGAAGGTGAACTTCGAGTCCTCCTCACCACGCGTTCCAAGCTTCTTCGTGCTCATCCTGGACAGACAGCGCCACCAGGCGGCGAGGCAGAGAAGACCGACCGTCGTCGATAGCCGTAAGGCTCCCCAAGTTGCTGACATTCTTTTCTCGTCCGCCAACGTTACCTAACAGTTTAGACTCAGTTCGGTATGGACTTGGAGATAGACTTGGAGTTGAACTTAGCTCGCTTAACTGCTAAGTGCGGCGAACTCCAAGTCGCCGTTGGTCACGCGGGGTTGTAAAGATTCAGGCTCAATCGGCTTGGGCAATCGAACCCCCCCTTTAAACCCGAACCACAAGTGACCAAGCTTTTCTGGCTGGTTCGCCAGCAGGAAATGAGCTGGGGCTTTCGGAGTTTAAATTTTACTTCCTCCATGTCTCTTGTTGCCCAACACCGTCAACACGTTGTCGATACCCCTCCTACCGACAACACTTTCTATCGAGTCCTCCGTGGGATCGAAGGAATCGCTGCCCTTTGTGGGTACCACGCACTTCGTCTGATGTCCAACACCTATCCAAAGAAGCCTCGTACTTCATGGTTGGACCACGAAGTCAACTCGCTGCTCGACTTCCTCTATACTCGTCGAGAGAAGCTTGGAGATGCAGGTGTATTCCCACTCACCGTGTATCATGAAGGAGCTGCATTATTTGGGAACGACAAGACCTCATCTACCGTTTCGTCAAAGTGGGGAAACGTATGTTCTTTCCTTTTTCATTCCTCCCAGCGTTGTATTGATGTGATTCCTAGCTAAAACAAATCTACCTATCGATCCAAACATATCTTGGACGTTCGGGAACCCATTGGGACAATGTGAACGGCGCAAATATCTGTTCTCGCTCCGAGCTTGAGGATTGGAACCAATGGATACAAACAACGGTATAGCCTGGATAGGGAATCTTGATTTTATCTCACGCCTGATCTGCACAGGTTGGCCGCCGCATGGTTCCGTTCAAAAACAAGGGCTGGCGTTTCTACGACAAAGTTCACAGTATCTTCCCAGTGGGTCCAGAGGGAGTCACAGGGACTGGCGCTTTTATGCCACCGCAGTCATCTGGCTGGGACCAGCCCGAGGAGGAGGGCTGGGATGATGCGCCCGAGGAGTATGATCAAGTTGAAGGTTACAGTGATGATGGCGATGTGCAAGCTGCATCACCCAGACCCCGACGTGCTGCGATTTCGGCTCAATCGAGGAGAAGCACAGCCAGTCGACCGGGAGCTATGATGGCCCCTGAACTACCTGACCTCAATCATAGGTTCACGTTGGCGGAGCTCGCTGATGCGGTCGATATGTATGAAGACATCCTTCCTCCCACTTCCTCATCAGTTTCGTCACGGTCCAGAAAGCGCCACGTCATATCTCAAGTGTCCGAACAGCCCCGGATCCCTCCAACTCGGAGTCAGCGGGGTATTAGCCGGCGTACACCATCATCGCATGCATCCCACCCTTCCCGACGACAACCCACTCCTGCTACCTCATTCCATTCGTCTGCCCAGCAATCGGTCGCTTCGTCTTCATGTCCCAGCAAAAGGACTCGGGCCAACCCAGAGCCTCCCAGTAACTCGGCTCCAATGGCAGTCATTACTGGCCTCAGCGGCGCACTCCGTCGCATAGCTGACATTGTCAGTGATGCCCAACCCCCCATGGACAAACAACCTGCCGTCTCTGCCCCGTTGATCTCGGCCACCAATATTACATCCGTCGACGCCATCCCACTCCTGCAATCGGACCACGCACTATCGGTGGATGCTAGGGCCTATCTCGCCGACCTTTTTATGGAGAATTCAGAGGTTCTTCGTGTCTATGTCCTGCTAGATGCAGAAGCTCGCCACCGATTTGCTGAGTTACAATATGCAAAGCATACATCCAAGGATACTACCCGCTCAGCTGCCGCCCCACCCATGAGTTCCTCGATGCACATTGCCACCTCCTCTAGCTCTTCTATCCAACATCCACCTGCACCTGCACGCAGCAACAGCTTCTCCTTTGACTTTGGCGACTTTTCAACTGACTTTGCAACTACCGAGTCGTCAGAAGATGCTTCGTCTTCAAGTGTTTTTATGCCGCCCTTGTCATCAGCCGGCTATGCACACACTACGCCGTCAAGCTATATGGACACGCCTTTGGATACCTACGCACCCCCCTCGTCGGACTATGCCACATCATCGGGTACCTACATGCCCCCCTCATCGGACTATACCACATCGTCGGGTGCCTACATCCCCCCCTCATCAGACTATACTACAATGTCGAATCTCCCTGGTGGGGAGGGGGGAGACACCACGAATCAGTATGTTTATACCAGCCAAGAAGAGGGTTACGGTTTGTACTAGCTGTCCAACGATATTGTTCGCTATGTTGTTGTCTACGTTAATGTAGTTCTCTTGTACTCACGATACAAACATGTTCTTTGTTTCGGGATCATACACAATACATGTTCTACTCGTCATCCTGACCACTCCGAAGATGAATAATCTGTATGTAATCTTGCCACATTGCTGCAGCAATCCTGTCGCGCATAGCGCGTGCCTCCACACTACCCTCATTGTTTGCAGCTTCCCCTGGGACATAATCAATGCCACTGCCGGCGCTGTCGTCAGGGAGTGGGTCATCAGGATTTGGATCGACTTCAGAATCATGAATACGCATGAAGTTGTGAAGCGCACATAGTGCGGCCGGAATGCGTGCTTGAGCCTCCATTTTGAATGGAAGGGCGAGGAGGAGGATCCGAAAGCGTCGTTTCAAGATGCCAAATATGCGTTCGATAACGCACCTCACCGAAGCGTGGCGCAGATTGAATAATTCTTCTTTTGTGGCGGGTCTGGGGAAATAACTCAGAAGAAAACTTACACCTAGAAAGAGGCATACCTCAAGCCAGCACGCCCCCATTCTGCTAAATGATATCGTACACCGCGATAAGGTACTAAGAGAGTCGGTCGAGCAGGAAACCCGAGATCACCAAGGAGATATTTTCCAGGTGGAACCTGGAAACCGCGTAACAGTGCATCGTCGTAGACACGAGCATCTGAAGCACATCCTTCCCAACCTGTCAAAGCGAATGTAAAACGGAGGTCGAAATCGCAGGCAAACAAGCAGTTCTGGGATAAAAATCCCTTTCGGTTGCGGTAGCGGAAACGTGCCGCTGCAGGCGGTGCGACAACGATGTGGCTACCATCGATCGCACCAATAGCGTCCTTGAAATAAGGCCAGTATTTGGGATTGTCGCGAATTTTGGGTGAGATGATATCTCCAGCAGGAGAGAGAACGTAGGTTGGATAGAACGGAGCAGAGCTGAAGGTAATGAGCATCTTGTGGAAATACCTGCCACGAAAGAGGTGAAAACCTGGTCCTCAGATGTGGTACTATAACTTACCGTGAGATCGTGTCATTGGAACGCTGAAATCTCTCCCTGACGTGACGGATAGGTAGACCAGTGATACACATATACAGAAAAATGGCGACTTGTTCTTCGAGCGAAACAGAGCAGGAGTTCTCATGTCCGTAGGACCGGAGGAGGGTGATGAGCTCCTGGAATGCATTTGCATGCATTCCGAGCTCACAGCGAATTCGTTCTGGATGTCCGGTGAGAAGTTCGATGAGCCAACCCTCGCCGGTGAGGATTGAAGTGTGATAAGGTTCTGGTTCCCGACGGCGTACTATCAGGGAGTCAAGAAGGCTTGCAGAGGCGCAGACAGCGATGCTGATGATGAGCGTCAAGTACTGGATGAACCGTTGGCGTCGATGGGGGCTGAACGACCGCAAAGGAGGCATATCTCGATACAATCAGGCAGGGTCTGGGGTGTGCTGACTGAGTTTCAATCCAGCACTTGGTTTCGTCACGAGGCATCGCAGTTTCGGTTGATTGCCCAAGCCGATTGAGCCTGAATCTTTACAACCCCGCGTGACCAACGGCGACTTGGAGTTCGCCGCACTTAGCAGTTAAGCGAGCTAAGTTCAACTCCAAGTCTATCTCCAAGTCCATACCGAACTGAGTCTTAGGGAAGCCCGCGAGGAAGTCAGACTTGGTCTCAACTCGCCTGATATTCACACTCACTGTACACTTCCGCCATTTCCTTCTCACACCCAACTCATCGTCACGCTGGTCGTTGTGTTCCTTATAAATCCCACCATCCTCTGTACAGCGTCGGAGAGGTGGATCGTATCTTCAACCACCCTCTGGAAGCCATTCTCAACCCGTCCCTATTCGAAAAGGAGCCCTTGGTGCCGAGAGGGAGCGAAGGCTGACCGTATCCAGAGTTGTTCCACGTGAGTGCCATTTCTCTCGTCTGCAAAGATGATGTCCCGTTTTCTTTTTCAAAATTTGTGACAGAGCCTCAACGATTAAATTATCAAGGTCGATGAGACAGTGTGCTAAACATATCCTCCCAGGGCATCTCATATTTGCTTGACCTTCGGGTGAGGCAAGCCGCAATATCGAACCATACCTAGGGCTAATAGTACTGTATTAGCCACACAATGGAATTTAGAACTGTCGTCCTGCTGCAAAGGTTTGTTGAATAAGTGACCTCAGTGATATTTCCCCGCCGCCGTGTACCCGCTTTGTACGATACTTGCCTCTATTTATGTTTGTGGGTGGTTCCCACATGGCAGGGTGCAGGGCGAAGGGCGTAGGATGGCAGGTAATACCGGTGGTTCCTCGTCTCCTACCAGTACCTGTCTAGCACGACAATGTCCTCCGATTCTCTTTCATAGTGAGCCTTGAGATCTTTGTGTCCTAACCCTAAGGCTAACCCTGGTACTTAGTTTCAGCATCCAAGGTGTTTCTGGTCACCAACTTGACCGGTTGGCCGTGTTAACTTTGTTTGTATCAGAGCTACGCTTAACATTCAAGGGTTCGAGGCGAATCTCTAAATCTCTCAACCTTGTCGCTTCCTCCGAGAGAATTGTCACCAGGAAGAGCAAGGATGGCTTGACTCATTGCTGGTCTCTTGACCCTGTTATGTACGCACCTACAGTCTATGGGCTGCAGCATCTGACGATCTTCCCACAGGAACGTACCTTCAGGAGAGGACCTCACCGTGAAACCGAGATACAGCAGACCTCTCCATCCATTTTCATCAGTCAACGCGTTGGTTGTAACTAGCAAGGAGCTACTCGATGGGTGCAACAATAATTCGGGGAGGATAACAAGTGGGTGGCGGCCTCGCATCCTGTTCTTATGCTAAACCACATTGTTTAAGAACAAGGGAGCGATTACATGCTGGAGATAGTAGCAACTGTACACGGGATCTCAGACGTGAGCTGCTCAACTGATTCAGGCGAAGGCTGGACTCATCTGACAATTACTGCACAGGTGAAACTGGATGACATCCCTTCTCTTTCTGACCTTCCGCTATCCCTAGAAGACATCCAAAACGGCGCCAGAGATCTCAAAAGTGTCCTCAGCTATGTTGGAGACAACACGAATGTATTGGATGGAATAATGGCAGCGTTGGGCCAGCTAGGCAGCGTGAGTTTAGCTTGGTGTTCGTTGAGGAATCTTTTTACTGAAAGCTCCTTGAAGATCCATCCTATCGCCCAGGCAGCTGTGACAGCGTTATCCATCCCTTATCAGGTCGGTTTCACCCTTCGGAACTGTGCTTATCTCTGCTCATCGACTAACCCTGCAGCTCTTGGCAAACGAGCGAGAGTTTCATAACGACCTGAAGTCTCTCGGCGACGTGATGCGCACTCTCGTAACGTGTCTAACGGAGGTTCAAGACGTGGCCAAGATATCACCCGTCAAGGAGAACTTCAAGGAGATCCTCAGGGCCGTGTTATGGGGATCTAGTTTCATTCAGACCCATTTGAAGAAAGGCCGCCTCGGTAAGTCTCCTGTCCTTTTGCTTCCGCGTGGTTAACTCTTTTGCAGAACGGATTGCTTCTGCGCAGTTTAGATCGGAACTGGATGAGTTGAAGTCAGAGTTCTCTAATTTAAGGGACAATTTCAAGGATGTTATAGCGACTCAGGTCGCAATAGATGTCGGTATGTCATCCAATGCATATTGTTGTTCACTCATGAACTCGCTCTTTAGACGCACTTGTGAATGCCGGCCTTCTTAGAGACGCTTTGAAACCTGTACCACTCGCAAAGCTTGACGAAGGTTGCATGGATGGAACGCGCGTGGATCATCTTACCACCATCCGAGAGTGGATAACGGACGCTCAGAAGCCCAACATCTTTCTCGTCTATGGGAGCCCAGGAGCTGGGAAATCAGCGATTTCTTCGACACTCGCCTCCGAATTACCTCCGAAACACCGTTGTACCCGATTTTTCTTCCGGCGTGATGAAGCCGATCGCAGGGATCCGACTCTTGTATGGCCCACTGTTGCCTTCGAGCTGGCAAGTGGCGACCGCAACATGAAGAAAGGGATCGTTGACATTTTGGAGAAGAAGATGGCCCGTCCCCACGACGCCAATGTTAAGGCGCAGTTCGAGACCCTCATCAGAGAACCTTTGATGAATGCTGGCGAACGTCGACCTGTGGCACCGTTCATACTTATCCTCGATGCGCTAGACGAATGTTCACAAGATGCCGAGCAGTGGCCAAGATTCTTACAGACGTTGAGGATGTGGTCTGAACTACCACATTCGTTCAAGCTAATCGTCACCAGTCGAGACGATTCGATCATACATGAAACGCTTGATGGTGTTTCCGAGCAGATACAACTCCTCTCAGGAGTTGACGTGGATCCGACAACGTCCAAGGATATAGAATGCTTTATGGTGGCCCGATTTAAGGCGATCTCATTACGGTTCCGGTCATTGCCTTCGGATTGGCCGGGGTCTCCCAAGGTCCAGGAACTCGTAGATTATGCCGCAGGTCTCTTCATCCTGGCCAAGACAATGGTGGAATGGATTGGCGAGGGCGAACCAAAAGGAAGGCTTTCGATGATCGGAGACGGTTTGGGCAAGGCTGAAGCAAACCTCGACAAGCTCTACCGCCAGATACTGACAACGGCTACGCTCCATCTGGAAAGCGAGCTCAACGACTTTACCAGGGCGCTGTCTGCCATCGTCCTTGCCAAAGATCCTCTTACTCAGGATGACTTGAAAGAACTTTTTCAACTCTCCGATCCTATGACGGAGTTGATCATGGGGAAGTTATCCGTCGTTGTTTCGACCCAATCATCCCACCTTCGGGTCTGCCACAAGTCGTTTTCAGACTTCCTGCTTGACCGGAAACGTTCCAAGGCTTTCACCATCGATTACCAGACGCAAAGTGTAGCGTTTGCGAACGCATGCCTGCGACACATGAATGGACGACTCAAGTTCAACATGTTCAACGTGAAAACGTCACATCGTTTCAATAAGGACATTCCTGATCACGACAAAACTTGTCTCTCAATCCCCACATCCCTGATCCACTCCGGTTATTACTGGGCAGAATATCTTGAAGGACTTCTTGCGAAACCGAACCACGACCTCACGGAGTTGACGGAGCTGGAGTGCTTTCTCCACGAACACATGCTGCACTGGTTCGAGCTGTTGAGCCTGAACAAGACGATCCGTCTTGTCCCTCGACTGCTCATCCTTGCATCTAAATACATTCGAGTAAGCCCCCGCCGCAATCGATTCGCCATTTATCTCATTTTTATCTCAGGACTGTAACAGGGGTTTATCTGAATTCGCTATGGATGGCAGTAGATTTGCTGTGACGTTTCAAGAGCCAATGTCACGAAGCTTGCCACACATTTATGTCTCTGCCCTCCCATTTGCGCCAATGCAGTCTTCGGTTGCTATGAAGATGTGTCCATTGTTCGCGAATTCTCTATCGATTGTAAGGGGTAGAATGAGAAACTGGCCGGCGATGCTCCTTGGTTTGGAAGGTCACGAGGGCCAGGTCTGGTCTGTCGCGTTGTCTGCTGATGGCACACGCATTGTGTCTGGCTCCTCCGACAAGACGATTCGCGTGTGGGATGCAGATACGGGAAAGAGCCCGATGAAGCCTCTCCGAGGTCACGAGGGCGGGGTCATGTCTGTCGCATTCTCTGCTGACGGCACACGCATTGTGTCTGGCTCCTCCGACAAGACGATTCGCGTGTGGGATGCAGATACGGGAAAGAGCACGATGGAGCCTCTCCGAGGTCACGAGAGCTGGGTCATGTCTGTCGCGTTCTCTGCTGATGGCACACGCATTGTGTCTGGCTCCGACGACAAGACGATTCGCATGTGGGATGCAGATACGGGAAAGAGCACGATGGAGCCTCTCCGAGGTCATGTGGGCAGGGTCACATCTGTCGCGTTCTCTGCTGATGGCACACGCATTGCGTCTGGCTCCTACGACAAGACGATTCACGTGTGGGATGCAGATACGGGAAAGAGCGCGATGGGGCCTCTCCGAGGTCACGAGGACTGGGTCATGTCTGTCGCGTTCTCTGCTGACGGGACACGCATTGTGTCTGGCTCCTCCGACAAGACGATTCGCGTGTGGGATGCAGATACGGGAAAGAGCCCGATGGAGCCTCTCCGAGGTCACGAGGGCTGGGTCATGTCTGTCGCGTTCTCTGCTGACGGCGCACGCATTGTGTCTGGCTCCTCCGACAAGACGATTTGCGTGTGGGATGCAGATACGGGAAAGAGCACGATGGAGCCTCTCCGAGGTCACAAGAGCCGGGTCATGTCTGTCGCGTTCTCTGCTGATGGCACACGCATTGTGTCTGGCTCCGACGACGGGACGATTCGCGTGTGGGATGCAGATACGGGAAAGAGCACGATGGAGCCTCTCCGAGGTCACGAGGGCATGGTCATGTCTGTCGTGTTCTCTGCTGACGGCACACGCATTGTGTCTGGCTCCTCCGACAAGACGATTCGCGTGTGGGATACAGATACGGGAAAGAGCATGATGAAGCCTCTCCGAGGTCACGAGGACTGGGTCAGGTCTGTTGCGTTCTCTGCTGATGGCACACGCATTGTGTCTGGTTCCTCCGACGAGACGATTCGCGTGTGGGATGCAAATACGGGAAAGAGCGCGATAGAGCCTCTCCGAGGTCACGAGGGCACGGTCATGTCTGTCGCGTTCTCTGCTGACGGCACACGCATTGTGTCTGGCTCCTCCGACAAGACGATTCGCGTGTGGGATGCAGATACGGGAAAGAGCGCGATGGAGCCCCTCCGAGGTCACGAGGGCGTGGTCGTATCTGTCGCGTTCTCTGCTGATGGCACACGCATTGTGTCTGGCTCCTTCGACAAGACAATTCGTGTGTGGGATGCAGATACGGGAAAGAGTGCGATGGAGCCTCTCCAAGGTCACGAGGGCATGGTCATGTCTGTCGCGTTCTCTGCTGATGGCACACGCATTGTGTCTGGCTCCTCCGACAAGACGATTCGCATGTGGGATGCAGATACAGGAAAGTGCACGATGGAGCCTCTCCGAGGTCACGAGGGCATGGTCATGTCTGTCACGTTCTCTGCTGATGGCACACGCATTGTGTCTGGCTCCTACGACAAGACGATTCGCGTGTGGGATGCAGATACGGGAAAGAGCACAATGGAGCCTCTCCGAGGTCACGAGGACTGGGTCTGGTCTGTCGCGTTCTCTGCTGATGGCATGCGCATTGTGTCTGGCTCCAAAGACAAGGCGATTCGTGTGTGGGATGCAGATACGGGAAAGAGCCCGATGGAGCCTCTCCGAGGTCACGAGGGTCGGATCTTGTCTGTTGCGTTCTCTGCTGATGGCACACGCATTGTCTCTGGCTCCCAAGACAAGACAATTCGGATCAACACTGCGATAGAATCCCACTACTTTGCTTTTCAGGATGGGAGAGGTGTTCCTGCTTTCTCCTCCCATTCCAAACTGGACGATGGCTGGCTCTGCGATGCGGATGAGAACATCCTGTTCTGGGTGCCCCCTTTGAACAGAGTAGGTCTATACTACCCTCAAACAACAATGGTGATCGGTGCTCAAGCTACTCAAATTGATCTTGGCCGTTTTATGCATGGCGAGCACTGGACAGGAAGCTGTTCCTCGTAATGTAGTGTCTTTGTTATGTACATTCAAGAATCATTCGCGTTATTGGAATGCGAAAATATGTCGCGATCGTCGAGCAATGTTTTCGCCGCCCCAGGCTGCATTTCCCTCGGAGTGGACACAGGAATCCCCGTATGTTTATGTCATCAATAAACCCAGGACCTGCTTTGCGCAACCGTGCAAAGACGTCCAGCATGGCTTCCCTCGTCCGTCCACGCAGCGTCCTCCAGAAGACCCTCGCCCGCTTCTACACACCAGGTCCCGCTCACGAACCCGAGCCAATCACCCACTTCAAAATCACCCTCCGGCGTTCTGCCATCGCCCTCGGCGGGCGCAAGAAAGAGACGTTGACCGCGCTCGGGCTGCACAGACGCATGCAGACGGTCTATCACGAACACACGCCCGAAGCCGCCGGGAAGATACTCAAAGTGAAGGAGCTCGTCGAGGTGGAGAACGTCCCCGCAAGCGCCGTACGGACGCAGTCGGAGCAGCGGTGGGAGCGGAGAGCGCCACGGGGGTACTCGATTGGAGGATCGTGCCTGAGAGGGTTTCTGTGAGTGCTGGCGTGTCGTCGTCGTCGTCGGGTATGTTTTTTTTTCGTTGTTTGTTCCTACATCCTTTACCCATTGATTTTAGCCTCGCGCGATCGTTTTGTAGACTCAACTTTCCGACATCATATTTTCGTTTAATCCCCTGATAAATCGGACCGCATGTTGTGCAACCTATGGGGATACTGTGATGGTCTTTGGTACGCTTCGCTGGAATGGGTGAGGGTAGACCTGCGTCATACGACTTGAGAACGTAAAGCAAGTGGTTATCAAAACATTCCCCTTGCTCGATATCCTAGATCGATGCAGACGTCCGAAGGTGACCCATTTGATCTCAATCTGTATCGGAGCAGGTACATAGATTCGATTCAGAAGATAAATGCATGTGCACCAGCAGTATGCATCATTCCAAATCTATGGTCTTGGTCGCGTTCTACATTACACGCTACCCGACCCAAGCAACCAACGACTAACCTCGGTTATTTTTTTAAGCTCAAAGTAGTGAGCGCGAGGGCGGCGGAGAGACCCCAATTTATCAAGAACGAGGAAGAAAGGCGGACGGGCGCGTGCACGACCGATAGGCACCAAGTAGGCACGCCACAGCTCCGTCGTCTCATCACAGCCCGTCCGGCACCTTTCCACAAGACAAAACGTCCCAAAAGGCAAAGAGCCCGACGGTACAAGTCACAACTTGGCTTCCATCCATGCCTGCACACCGACGTCTTTCGTGAGCCGTTCCCACCGTTCTTTGCTTCGATATTCCTCTGCCATACGCTTCTCGGCCCAAGCAACGATCCCTTGGGTGAGGAGTGTGACGTCTTCTCGCGTATGAGCCGCGTGAAGGCAGATTCGCACGCGGGAGGTGCCTTTTGGAACGGTGGGAGGGTAGATGGGCTTGATGTGAAGCATCACCGGCCGAATGGGCAGTGATGTAGACCTTGAAAGTACAGGCGACGGTGACGGTGAGGAAGAGTCTGTCGTCACGGCTACGGGAACGGAGGGAGAGGACGCCGCATAGGAGAGGAGGAAGGAGGATAGCGCACGCGGCTCGGGCGTGAGTATTGGTATTATCGGTGTCGGCAGCGACGGACACGACGCAGAGGGTGTGATTTTGCTCCGTGATGCGCCAGAGCGCACGGAGGACGTTTTGTTTCGCCACCATTGTTCGTTTCGTGAGTCGACCTCCCAGGATGAAGCAACCCCCGGTTGTCGTGGTGGTTCTGTCTCTTGATCAGCGATCGCAGGGGCGAGATGGTCGGGGAGGCTAAGCAGTGAAGATGGGTATTTCTTCAGCTGTGAACGAAGAAGATGGACGAAATATCTGGAAAGGGCGAGTAGGTGTGTGGACAACTAAGGACAAGTAGCGTTGGCCATCGATGCGTAGTAAATTCGAGGTGACCTACCACTTCTGCCGTACCGTCCTCAAGTATGTCAAACGAGCAGTTGAGAGCGACGATGTTTGCGAATGTGAGTGTCGTAGTATATACGAGACTCCTGGCATAATTGAGTAGATAATCTTTGACGAGCTCTGTCGTCAAGAGAACGGCTGTCCGTCCGGGTTATCAGATTATAATATTGTCACTCCAACGAATGGACGAGATTGCTCACCTCCAGAGGAAGCCAATGCCTTGCCAAAGGTATGGAGCCTCGCAAACACCCTCTTTTCCAGACCCATCTCGGCGACCAATCCGCGACCTTTCGGACCGTAAATCCCTGTGGAATGGGCCTCGTCGACGATGATGTACCCATTACCCAGAGGTAGCAATTCCTCGACACATTCCGCGATTAGCGTCAGGGGAGCGATCGTGCCGTCCATGCTATAGAGACTTTCAACAGCGACAAAGACACTGGCTCTCCCATTTTTTATATTTTCGCGATCCGTGAGGAGTTTAGAGAGAGTAAACCGTAGATCGGCGACAGAGTTGTGTGAGAAGGGGAGAAGCGAATCTGGAGCGAGCCTGGAAAGGCGCATGCCATCGTGAACGGATGCGTGGATGTGGGCGTCGTACAGAACGACGTCTCCAGGTTGCGGAACGGCAGAAAAGAACCCGACGTTGGCGTCGAAGCCTGAATTGAAGAGGAGGACTGCTTCGGCGCCGAAAAACCGACACAGACGGGATTCGAGGTCGGCGTGGGGCTGGCATGGGACGAGGAGACGTGAACCACCTGATCCGAGAATTTTTGGAGATACGGATAGGGCGGAGAGCAGGGCATTTCTCAAGGCGGGGGAGGTGGAGAGGGAGAGATAGTCATTGGACGTGAAATCGAGCTCGGTGAGTGTGTCTGATGGTGGTTGTGGAAGGCGACGGCGGATCAGACGACGGTCTCGCGAGTTCAGGGCTGCAGCGAGTTTTTCGGGCAGCGAGGTCATGGTACTGGCAGCTCGTATGCGCTTGAAATTCTCTAGTCTCAAGCCATTCTGGGAAGGCGCTTACTGGCGTCGGGATTTTCCGCTTCATAACTTGTCACGTCCGCGAAAGATCCTGTCATGACATGGTCGGAACAAGTCGCTTGGCGAGAATGTCAAGCGTGACGAAGTAATGTGGACATTTCCTGATAGGCTACGCCTCGCAAGCCGGAACTTTGTACTGTATCATCTCGCGTGATCTAGTCACCAAGCCTGAGTCAGCCTGCATGCAAGGCCAAGTAAGATCATCCCAATGAGCCCTACCTTGCACGACGCTGCAAGCTCGGAGTTGCATCCTAGAGAGGCCGGTGCCGGTATGGCTTGCAATGTTCTGACCGGTAATTTGCTGATCAGTGGCGCGGGGCCGCGGGCGGTGACTCCGGACCGAGGCATTGACGCAGTCATCGGGCTGACGACGTCGGCATTCTCCCTTTATTAACTTCTCGGGCCTGGGGAAACGTATATATACTCCGAGTCTGGTTCCACAGGTTCGCGTTGACGCCCTTAGTTGTCTGACGTGCATCTGTTCACTATTTACGATTATGTCCCCAGAATTTGACATCATCTTTGCCGGAGGTGAGTCGCTCGTCTGTCCCCCTCGCTCGTGTGTCCTTACACATCACCAGGCGGAACGACTGCGTGTGTTATCGCGGGGAGATTAGCTGCCGCCGACCCTGCTCTCAAGATCCTCATTGTCGAAAGTGGTCAGCACTCGCGCGATCTCCCTCAGCATGTCCAACCCTGCAGATATCTCGAGAACCTCGCGCCAAACAGCACTACCGTCTCCTTCCATGTTGCCAAACCGAGCCCACACCTCAACGGACGTGCTGCTGTTGTTCCATGCGGCCGAAGTGTGGGTGGTGGCTCCGTTGTTAATTGTAAGTCGTAACCACCGAATTACACTTACTTGCATTCTATCTTGTTTGTCCCACATAATTCACGTTGCTCTTGGATGCAGTCATGTTTTACGTGCGAGGTGCCACATCGGACTACGACGATTGGGATGCATTGGGTAACAAAGGCTGGAGCTTCAATGAAGTCCTACCTTTGATTAAAAAAGTGAGCACATCAAGATGTTAGAACGAGCGGATTCATAACCCACTATCCAGCTCGAAACGTTCACGCCGATATCAGACAGATCAACCCATGGTTACTCAGGACCGATCAAGATATCTACAGGTGGAATTGACCTTGGGATTGGAAGTCAATTCTTGAACATGGCTAGGCAGTACGATTCGGCCCGCCCAGTGGTCGACGACAATAACGATTTCAAGACCGCAAATGCCTATAGCGTGGGTGTGTTTGTTCTATTTTATATGGCCAATAGGTGAACTTGGCTGTTCTGTTTCTGCTAGCCGACTTACAGGTAAGCGTTCAGCGGAAAGGCGAAAAATGTTCGCTAGCTAATCATCACTCACCGAAGATACGTCGACCCTGTGACCGGAAAGCGCAGCGACGCTGCTTCCCGATACCTCTATCCACATTCTGGAAATCCGAATGTAACGATTATGGTTGGCAAGCGCGTGAAACGCGTCATTATCGAGTGCGTGACGCCTGAAATCATCACGAGTGAACTGACTCATGCAGAGGATAGGAATGGGCGTGCAGTCGGTATCGAGTATACGTCAGATGCGATATCATGCCCAGGGGACAGTGGCGAACTCGTCACTGTGAAGGCAGCCAAGTTGGTTGTTGTTTCCGGTGGAGCATTTGGATCGCCATCCATTTTAGAAAGGTCAGGCATCGGCGCACCGTCTGTCCTTGCAAAGAACAAGATTTCTGTCCTGGTTGATTCGCCTGGTGTCGGAGAAAAATATCAGGGTATGTCCGTCATGCCAGTGTTCTTGTTCCAGGAAGTCACAAAGTCTTCCATAGACCATTGCGGTACTTGTCTGCCATTTTACGCGTCAGATGAGACCGAAACCATGGACGATGTTACGAGTGACCCACAAGCAATCGCTGGTGAGTCGTTGCTTTAGTTCAGCCCTGTATAATACCAACACATTATCGGCGCTGCTTACTTAAAGAATGGGAGGCCAATGGTACAGGGAAGATTGCTCACAAGTCCGCCACTATGTTTACCCTACTCTCGTGGGTTACTGATATTTTCATCTCAGTTCAATGGAAGCCATGGTGAAAATGCGCCCGACTGTAGCACAGTTGACAGCATCTGGGCCCGCGTTACAATTGAGATGGGAAACATTCTTTCACCAAAGTCCAGACAAGCCCATGGCCGCCATCGTACCATTTACTGGGTAGTATCACCTTCTCACTTCATGCAATATTCTCTTATGTGTCTTCTATTAGTTTCCCAACGGATCCAAGTCTCTCTCTGTCACTCGGTCGGAAACTCCTCTCGGGGTTCTACTATCTCGTAAGCATGTGAAAACTACGTGCCTTATCTTTCGCTCTGATATATTGGCTTTCAAGCTGTACCCAGAGTCAATCGGTAGTGTACACATCACGTCAGGCGAAGACGCAAACTCACCACTGGACTTTGATCCTGGCTATTGCACGAAGTACGTCTTGTACTTTCCCCGTCGCTGTGTGTTGTGCCCATGAAAATAACCACCAGACCCGGCGATGTCGCACAACTCACCTTGTTGTACAAGATGACACGTGAACTTGTCAGGCGTATGCCCGCATATCGGGGTGAGGTGGCCGCCTGTCATCCAGTGTTTCCTCCTGGCAGTCCTGCCGCTTGTAGAGAAACGGATGGTCCTTTGCCGGTGGATGCGCCTGATATTGTGTACTCTGAAGCGGACGATGAGGCGATCGCGAAATTTAATCGTGACAAGGGTGAGCCATTCCTGACTAACCATTCTTGCTCTCATCGCTCTGCCCTTCTCTGGTCAATGATGACAGTCCACACGACCTGGCATTCGGTCAGCTCCCTAACGCGCTCTTTTCTGTTTGAATACCTTTGATGAACGTGTTAATGTAGCTCGGGACGTGTGCGATGAAACCCCGTAACCAGGGTGGGGTGGTCGATGCACGCCTGAACGTGTACGGCGTGGAAGGCCTCAAGGTTGCAGGTACGCGATATAAGATCGTCCCCGACTTGCCTCTTTACTGACGGCAGTCTCACCAGACATGTCGATTTCCCCGACCAATGTTGGAAACGTACGCCACACTCTTTCGTGTTGTAATGGCTACTAAATTCGATGTCGCTAACTGCTCTTTTGCCGGTTAGAATACGTACTCCACTGCGTTGTTGATCGGAGAGAAGGCAGCAGTCATTATCGCGGAGGAACTGGGAGTGACTCTCAAGTGACGACAGGGGCCGTAGAAGGAAGGGATCGGTGCACCTGGTCTCCGAAGTGTTCCTTGTGTAATTGTATTCGACATGGAGTAGTGGTTGTTGAAGAGGTTGCATCATAAGTTTGACCCCAGTATCTGTGCCCTTCGCGACGTTTCACAACACAAAACGTCCCAAAAAGTAAAGGGGGAAAGAGCCAGATGTACAAGTCACAACTTGGCCTCCATTCATGCTTGCAACCGACGTCTTCCACGAGCCGTTCCCACCGCTCTTTGTCCCGATGTTCCTCTGCCATACGCTTCTTGGCCCAAGCAATGGTGCCTTGGGTGAGGTGGGTTGACAGAAGATAGGGCGGAGAGCAGCGATTAGAATCATTGATGAGCTTGAAATTCTCTAGTCTCGAGCCGATCTGGCATCACGAAATTTGTTAAATTTCTAGATACGGATATATACGGATATAACCCCTGTCGAACCCAGCGTGCCTGCCGAAGTCTTAGCGTAGATATATCCGCATACGAAAAAACTCAATTAATGCTCGACCGTCGTAGAATCGATGGCTTTTGTCGTGAATGTCGTGAAGCCAAGGCCCGATATTACTCGACAGCGACGATATTCATTTCAATCACTCCATTGTAATATATCGTATGACAACTGATCTATTCCTTGACATCTTGCTTTAACGAATCTATACATACATGATGTGCGCCACACGAATCTATCCGACGGTATCATACAATGAGTCTATCAAGAATGACAATGGGGTAATAGCGTGGGTGTGAGGAAATGGAGACGATCAAAACGAAGCGTACGAGTCCGGAATGCCGCAAATGGCATGAACTGTGGTGGAAAGCTGGTGCAAAACGTAGCAACGATTGAACAAAGAGTTGAAGCTGAGAACTAGAATAACAATGGTCCTGCAGTAAAGAGTTGAGCGATGGCAGAGAAAAGACAGATATCATACCGTATCCTAAGAGTTACTTGCGTGCACGAGTGGACTTCCTCACCACCGTAGATGACTTGCCACCCTTCTTTCGTTTCTTCCCGACGCTTGCATCTTCGTCGACGTCAGTCAATGGGCTGTCATAATCAATCACCTTCGCCTTCCCCTTGGAAGTACGTGCTGCCGGGGCAGTGTTGTTCGATGCAGAGCTTACATGGCTCCGAGCACCACGGTCTGCATCAACGTCCGTGTAACCAGTCGCAGGCACGATCTCCTCGACTGCTGTGGACAATCTGGATCGAGAGGGCATAACGCCAACCCCTCCGGTCATCTGCTTCTTCATGATTGCAATGACCACTGTTGAGAATTCTGGTATTTCTTATCTTATCTTTCATTTCCTGATACCAGATTCTAGATTGGTCTTTGACCTTATTCTTACGCTATTCCATATTACTCATCACATATAGATAAGTTCTTTCTTATCTCATGGTCTAGACTATGACATCATCCTTATCTGGTGTTTCATGATGTCATAAGATGTGATACATGTTTTACTATACATTTCACATTCTCTTACATGTTTCATACTTGAAACATCTTCTATTTCCACCGTGTTTCATATCTGAAACAGGTTTCAGGGTTAGTGTATAACACTATATAAGACCAGGCCCTAAGCCCGTTTTCCCTATCGACTTATCGACTTATCGACTTTACTAGTCAATCCAATTCTTCGCTCCTTACTCTCACTCAGAACCACTTGAGCATTAGTCTCCCACCTATTGCTCTCCTCTGAAGAACCTTTGTTACCATCCATAACCAATCAGTGAGTTATCTCCCACTGATACCATAATTCCTTCTTGCCCCTGCGTAATCGGGATATCTATCGTCCCGATAGGTTATGAGCCCTGCTTGAACAGAGGACGTCATCATACTAGTACCGATGCCTCTTGAGTTCTTGCATTATGGTTCATGGATGGTTTCTGGATTCATCATGGTGATCGCTATGATTGCCGCAGCATTTAACTATGCTATGACACCTCCACTGAGAGAGGAAGACGGACTTGTAGAGTTTGCTGCTACTTCTGGAAGGTTGATTCTTCGTCGCGAACGCGATGAGTTTCGACTTCATCTTGGAACATGGATTCCATTGCACTATGCAACGCTTAATGTCGTTCTTCGTTTAGAGCCACGTGAGTTAGAATCCGCTCCAGAAGAGCAAGACCCCCATCTTCCTTCTATACCTGCTACTTCGTTACACGAAAGAGCTTGTGCTACTGCACAGTCCAATAACCTGGTACACCCCAGTGTCCCATTCTATCTGCCTTGCCCGGTCTGCTCTCAAGGATTAGAGAGAGGCCAATACTGCGACCACTTGGAGATTGAAAGACGAGTTTTACGATTAGGGCCAGATCGACCTTTACAGGATCATCTGCATCAACCCTTTCACTTTTACCAAGTCATACGAGGACACGGTATTTTCCCTTCGGATCAGGTTGAACTAGATTCCCTGAACGAGTCCCTTCCTTCCTACCGACAGTCGACTTCTCCCACTTTCCAATCTCAGTCGACTCTACCCGTGATAGAGATCAATGAACCAGAAGGTACCTCCTACTTCGAGCTCCTTACTGGATATCGATCCTCTTCCACACCTCCTACACCTCCGTCTACTCCGGACTTACCACCTCCCTTGTATAACTCCTCTTCATCCTCCAATGCCTACTTTGATGCTCCCGATACCCCAGAACCCTTTGATCTCCAACAGAGAGAACTTCGCTTATGCCAAGTTTGTGAATTCCATGGACGTGGAGCTCCTCGAGCTACCCGCGGACCCCATAACAGAAGAGGGACTCACTCCTCACGAGATCATGGAACTGCGATTCGCACGGTTCCAGAAGCCTCGGGTTCTAGGGATCACCGAGAAGAGAACGTGGAATGCGTACGTGGCCGACGACGAAACAGGCGAGGTCACCAACAAAACTCTTGCCCACACCTATCAGACGGACAAGCTTGTCCCTCTGACAGAAGCTGAGTTGTGCACTGCCGACTGTGTGGTCTTACCTATTCAGATTAGACCATGCAAGACCCGATTGAAGTCTTTGACTTTGATCAATAGTTTCATGTATAAATGTGAAACAATCAGCTCTGCATATGAAGGCGCTGGTTGGGCTTTCCCCACCGAGCATTATTTAGATGCCCTTCCAACTCGAGTCCATTTTCAAGGATTTGAAACTATTCATTGTGCCCACTTCCCTCCTACCCACGCTCCTCATCTCGAGCTTGAACGCTCACTTGAGCCAAATTGGCTACCTCCCGCACAAGTCATGGCAGATGACTGGGGTTTTGTTCAGCGAACAGAACCACCATATTTATCCTCATGGAACGACTCCTTCGATGACCACTTCCGTTCTCTCTACCGCCGCGACCCTGCTTATAAGGTTCACCGCCGCACACAGAGACTAATCAAGTCCGCTACGTCTAACGATGAACGTGACACGATTTATGAAGGCCTCAGATCAGGCCCTGGATGAAGAAGGCATCGAAGAGCTGCTCAGGAAGGAGAAGAGCATAGAAGGTTTCTCTGACATTGTTGAATACCTTGGACAAACCTTTCTTCCTCCTTCATGGCCACTTTCATATGAAGATCTTTTGTATAACTCTGATTTAAATCCTTGTTTCTTGAACTTTTTAATGCTTAACAGTTTATCTTTCTCTTCATTGCAAGTTCCCTATTTTTCTTGTGATATATCTCATATCTGTGTACAGGAAGGCACCTTTATCAATAAATATATTGGTAACCCACATTATTTTGTGGAGACGTGTTTCGACTTGTTCGAATCACATGCCTTCTTGCCGATGTCTAAACTGCATCGAGACAATGCACCGATCACTGAGAAACGTACCAAGAGGCAACGAACAGAATACTGGCGTTTACAGAACAAAAGGATTATCAGATCTTCCATGATCGTTCCAGGATATCTACCAGGAAATATTGGACTTATTAGCTCCCCTACTTCTTTTTGCCTGCTTTCATATATCTTTGAATCTTGTTTTATTGACGATGTCTTTTCAGATCTCCTCTAAACAGATATGGCACTCCCTACCACTGAAGTCAAGTTTGACGCTTCTTTCGTCACCAAAATTCCTACCCTCATTGGACAGTCGAACTACGACATTTGGAGCATTCGCATCCGATCCACTCTATCCTCCTATTCCGTATGGGAATTCATTGACGGCACTCTCACTTATGCTGGTCTACCTGCTGGTGCTGACCTGGCAGAACGCCAAGCTAAGTGGAAGTTGCTAGACAAACACATCTTGGGCCTTATGGCCTCTACCATCAATGACTCCCTCCTGACACACATCACCTACAAGTGGACGGATCAAAACACCTTCCCATCTGTCGCTAGAGCTTTATGGGAACGACTCTGAGCTCTCTTTGGGACCGTTGGTCTCACCAGACAATTCCTGCTCTTCAGTCAGGTATCACGCTCCCACATTCGACCCCAACACGCCAACGAGGACATTAGTCGCCTCTCATCCCTCTTCGAACAGCTTACCCAAGCTGGTTTGAATCTTCCCCAGAATTTTAGAGCCATGTTGCTCTTATCATCCCTTCCAAACGAATACCACCAACTCGCCTCTACCATTGTCCAAACCGTTGAAGTTGCTAACTTCAATATGGAGACCGTTACAACACGGATACTCATGGAGATGAATCTCCACGCTACGCGCCGACCTCTTCATGCCCAGATTTTTCATGCTGAGTCCTCCGGAGACGCACAGATCAACAGGACCAACGTCATAAAGCACGGTCCTCCACAGCAAAACGCTTGGAGGAACCAGACCCCTTCTTATCAGAAACCGCAACAGACGCATGGACAATAGTCCTCACATTTCCAACAACCTTCTGCCGGCTTTACGCCGAGACCATCTGGCTCCAACCAGAATCAGAGAGGTAGAGGAAAAGATCCTGCTAAATCTAAGCAGCCTGGCCGCAACCAAAAGAAAGAATGGTTCAATGCATGCCATAATGCCAAGGGAAAAGGCAAAGCTGCTAATGAAGTATCCTTTGCAAACAAGTTCATATTGGATGATGATGATCTCGCCCACAGGTTTATAGATCACCTTGGAGAACACGAGATCGGGGAGATTCAGGAAGTTGAAATGGACGACTCCACTTCCACGAAAGCCAATGCTGGCTGGGATGAAGAAAATGGGATGAATGTAGCTGGGTCATCTCAAATGCCCTTTCAATACGGTTCCTTCAGAGAATGCCCCTTCTGAAGGAACAAACGCTACATCGGGACAGACGAAGAAGAAGAAAGAGAAGAAGAAGAAAGTTTCCTTCACTCTTGGTGGACTCGCCAGTTCATCGTCTCATTTCAACAACGTCGATTTGTTAAATGAGAGTCATATTCAGACCGTACTTCCTATCACGCCTGAGGTGTTGACCGTGGCTATACCACGAGACCCTGGAGTACAGTTACCTTACCCCTCCTGCCAAGTGCTGGATGGATATGACTACGATGACGAGTACTATTTGTATTCTGGTGATGGATATGATGCCTTTTATGATTATCACAGCGCTTTTGCGCTAGGGGGAGATTCTGATAAGTCATTCACCCGACACCACTGGATGATTGACAGTGGTTGCACTGATCACTTATCACCATTTAAAAGTGACTTTGCACATCTAGGCTCCCAGGTTCGATCGGCCGTAGTTGCCAATGGCGAACGGGTTCCTATGTATGGTCCTGGCAAGATTATTGTTAAACAGAAAGCTTCTGACCAAGAACCTCTTGTTCTTGATGAAGTATGGTATGCTCCGCATGCAGGTCACCGACTCTTATCGGTTCCTACGCTTACTAGCCAAGGCTATAAGTGTACCATCAGTGACAAAGAATCCAGAATCTGGGACTCAAGTGATCGTCTGGTGATCCGGGCATCTGCCTCATCTCTGGATAATAACCTTCATTGGTTTCAGTCATCTCTGATTACTCCAATGAAAGGTCGTATTATGTCACTTGTTAAGGACGACTCCTACGATTTATGGCACCACTGTCTTGGACATCCTTCCAAGAATGCTCTTCGCCACACTCCACTTCATGTTTCCGGTATGCCCACTGTCACACTCCCGGATACCGACTCTCCTTGCAAAGGCTGTGCCCTTGGGAAGATGCATGATCGCCCCTATCCTGCTTCAGGAAAACGTGCTACTCGTCCTCTCGGACTTGTACATTCGGATCTTGTTGGTCCTATGCCGACGGAATCTCGATACCAAGCACGTTATGTTCTCACATTCATTGATGATTACTCTGGTTTTGCAGTTGTTGCGTTTTTACGCACCAAGGATGTTGTCTCACGACACTTCCAATTGATGGTTTCTTGGGCTGAAACCTTCACTGGTCACTCGCTCACCTCTGTACGTTCAGACCGAGGGGGGGAATTTATGGCTGGGACGTTACAATTGTTCTTTCAGTCCAGAGGCATTACGCATCAAACCTCTGTTCCCCACACTCCCCAACAAAACGGTCGTGCAGAGAGGTTCAATCGAACTTTGCTTGAAAAAGCTGAAGCCATTCGCCAACATGCATGTATGCCTAGATCATTCTGGCAAGATGCTGTTGAGACTGCATTACACATCTATAACAGACAACCTATGTGTCGTCATGAATGGAAAACACCTAGTGAGCAATTCACTGGAGACAAACCTGATATTTCATACTTTAGGATCTTTGGGACTCATGCCTATGTCTTTATACCTCCAGAACAGCGACAAGACAAACTCTCTCCCAAATCTGAGGAGATGATCTTTATTGGGTACGAACCGAATACCAAAGGCTACCGCTTCTGGTCTAAAGAGTGACGACAAATGTTCATTTCTATGAACGCCATTTTCGATGAAAAAGTCTTTCCTTATTGTTCCAGAGACAATGTGGACGAACCTACCCCTATTCCAATCGACACGGACTATGCCGATGAAGCTGCCGATGAAAATGCCGATGAAAACAACCCACACGACCATTTAAAGGACGATACTCGACCAAGGGATCCGAAACCCTCTCGAGATGTTTTTATACCCATACCTATTGGATTAGGTCAATAACCCAATCAACCACGTCAACCTCATGATGGGCAATCACGAGGATATACCACTCCATCTATTACTCCTTGGGAACCACCTCCAGAACGAGATCCGCTTTCACCTCTCTTCTTGGATTCCCCGGATTCTTTTAATGATCCACCATCCTATCATACATCACCTCTTCGACCTGCTTCTAAGCGTGTCACCCCTGACACTGGTCATCGGAGTTCCATTGCTGACCGACATCAGCACAAATGCTATATGGTCACAGATTCGCCTCCTGAACCGGAGAGACAATCAGGCATTACGCCTCGAGTCTGGTTACCACCTCATCAACACCCTGATGAGTCCCTACCTGAATTTAGATCTCGACCTCACCAGCATCACCCTACTAGGGATGAACACTCTTCTACACGAGCACCTGCTGATTAACGACGATCCTCTCGCGTTCCCATATCAAGGATTCTTCCTGATAATGCCTATGGGAATAGACCACCAATCGACATCGAGAGAGATATGTCTAGAGGCCTTGATACTATCCAGGAGGAGATGGATGTCACTCCAACCAACGAAGATGATGATCTTGGACAGATGTATTCTTCCAAGTGGATGAGATCACTGTTTAATGCTGCAGTTGGATCAGGTTCTATTCCTAAGCAATATCGAGATGTGCTAAAGCTCTCGAAACAGGAACAGGAACTATGGAATGTTGCGATGAAGGAGGAGATACAGTCACTTCACAATCACAAGGTATGGACATTGGTAGATCTACCAAAGGGTCGTAAACCCGTCAAAGGGAGATGGGTATATGCAGTGAAATCCGACGGTCGCAAGAAAGCCTGATTCATCGCTAAAGGATTCACACAGGTCTTTGGAATAGACTATGAAGAAATCTTCTCTCCAGTAGCAAGGTTTGAAACCTTCTGACTTCTTATTGCTCTAGCTGCACTTCATGATTGGGAAATCGAAGCCCTAGATGTCAAAACTGCCTTTCTCTTTGGCGAGCTGGATGAGGAAATTTACCTCGAACAACCAGAAGGATTTGTAGTAAAGGGTCAGGAGAAAAAGGTTTGTCACTTGAGAAAAGCAATATACGGTTTGAAGCAAGCTGTGCTTCAATGGAACAAGCAGCTACACAAGTCTCTCCTGGAGATGGGATTTCTCAGATGCAAGTCTGACCCAGGGACTTATTTCAAGATCATTGGTGACGAGATTATTATTCTCCTCATTTATGTTGATGATGCACTTTTTATGGGAAGCAACAAAGCACAGGTCCTTGCTCATAAAGCTTCGTTCATGAAATGATGGGAATCAAGAGATCTTGGTCAAGCCACTGAGTACTTAGGTATGAGGATTACTAGAGATCGCAAAATGCGAACTATCTCTTTGGACCAAACCCGCTATGCGGAGAAAGTCATTTTATGATTTGGCCAAGAGAACTGCAAGCCAGTCTCTGTACCTCTTCCTACCGGATATAATCTGAGACCAAACTCTGACCAAAATCAGTCAAACCCCGCTCTTCGCAGTTGCTATCAGTCGGTTATCGGATCACTGTTATACATCATGCTGGGTACCAGACCGGACTTAGCCTACTCCGTCATTAAAATGTCTCAGTTCTCTTCCTGTTGAACGAACTCGTATTACACGGTAGTAGTTCATTTATAGTAGTTAGTTCACACGCACTTCATGTAGCGTATATAGCTTTCGGACTCAGTCATCTGAGTTCCAATTGACTCTTGACCAGCAACCGCTATCATCTTTGAGTTACTACACACAGCAGGTAAGCCAAGTAACTGCGTACTGCATGCTTCCGACACTTCCAACCCTACGGAAGAACATTTGCAAAAGGCACTCTATATCGTGCGCTATCTATCATCCTCCCCAGATCTTTGCATCTCGTATTCTGGACATGGAGATCAAAACGGCTTATGTGCCTATTCTGATACAGATTGGGCTGGAGACGTTGAAACATCACGTTCTACCACTGGCTATGCCATTTTCTTAGGCAATGGTATCATATCCTGGCTATCTAGGCGACAACGTCGAGTTACGCTCTCTTCCACTGAAGCGGAATACTGTGGAATGACCGAGGTTGCTAAACAACTTCGCTGGATCCGTAATGTCTATGAAGAATTACGATTCAAGATAGGTCCACTACCACTCTGTGTCGACAATCAGGGTGCTATATTCCTTGCTTCCAATCCTGCACAAGAAGGTTGTACCAAACATGTTCGCATGACCGACCACTATATTCGTGAATCTGTGGAGTTTGGAGAAATCCGACTTTACTACGTTTCCACAGATCAGCAATTCGCTGATATCTTCACGAAGAATCTTGGAAAGCAGAAGTTTGAGGATGGAAGAAAAGCTCTTCGACTCATCACCTTTCGTTCCTAACATGAACAGCGAGGAGGAGTGTTGAGAATTCTGGTATTTCTTATCTTATCTTTCATTTCCTGATACCAGATTCTAGATCGGTCTTTGACCTTATTCTTATGCTATTCCATATTACTCATCACATATAGATAAGTTCTTTCTTATCTCATGGTCTAGACTATGACATCATCCTTATCTGGTGTTTCATGATGTCATAAGATGTGATACACGTTTTACTATACATTTCACATTCTCTTACATGTTTCATACTTGAAACATCTTCTATTTCCACCGTGTTTCATATCTGAAACAGGTTTCAGGGTTAGTGTATAACACTATATAAGACCAGGCCCTAAGCCCGTCTTCCCTATCGACTTATCGACTTATCGACTTTACTAGTCAATCCAATTCTTCGCTCCTTACTCTCACTCAGAACCACTTGAGCATTAGTCTCCCACCTATTGCTCTCCTCTGAAGAACCTTTGTTACCATCCATAACCAATCAGTGAGTTATCTCCCACTGATACCATAATTCCTTCTTGCCCCTGCGTAATCGGGATATCTATCGTCCCGATAACCACAGGTGGAGTGGGTTTGCGAGACCACTTTTGATTGGTGTCGCTGTCCGAGTCGTCTGTCTTATCGTCAGCATAAGGAGCCGCAGAAACATCTTCCTTGACCGCCAGGGGGTTGTCATACAAGTCGTCTGCATCGAGATCCGTGTGGCAAGCTACAGACAAGGGCTCCTCAACCGCTGTGGATGCTCTGGACTGAGAAGACAAGTCGTTGGCCCTGCTGACCATCTGTTTCTTCATGATTGCGATGTCGTCTTCGTCAGAGGGCTCATTGGCATCATCCATGGTGCACCCGAGCCCGCGCGGATTGCTGAACAAGAGCCTAGCACAATATTGTTAACAACTGTTCGTTGAGAATAGTTGACTTACTTGTTGTAGTGTGCATAGAGGTCGTTGGACCAATCCTCGGAGATCTCGTCAGCGATAAACGTTGCAATCCTATAGTAAAAGTCGGGTAGCTTGAAATCTGCGTCAAGGTCCACAAATCTGGCTTGTGAACAGATGCTAAAGCGAGCCTAATCATGTATGGATTAATACTAATAGAGTTATAAGGAAACGAAAAACTCACATGTGTTGCAGCGTATGCAATATGATTGGCTTCAACCTGCCTCATGTTGTGGAGCTTACTATTGCTGGAGCGTGTGTTGTTGGTCTTCAAAGTGGTGAGGGCTGACGATGGCGATGTGAAGATGTGTTTCATAACCTACACAAGAATGAGCAAATTATACAAGACTCATACATTACTTACGCATTCAAGCAAGTATCTGCGCATGAAACCAGCAATGACATCCTCGGGGTCAAAGTTTTTCCCCACGATGTCCCCTTCATAGAGGAATGCTGGATTTTTCTGCACAGTAACCTTGATATTACCAGATGCGATTCTCTTCCTAGTCCTGTACAATTTACTGTTAGCATATATCCAACGTTCAATGCTTAGATAAGTACTTACTCGACTGGATTATCCAACATCTCTTGGAGATGGCAGATGGGACAGAGAAGGCTGGCCAGCTTGGGATGGTTGAAGCCAAGTCTGTCCTTTGTTATACCGGGCTGTACTGGAGGATCAAGTGCCTTCCTCTCAGGGTCAGGCACTGCGTAAGAACTGATCACTGGGCAGAGATGACTTGCGTCATCAGAATGTGTGTGGTTGATAATGTTCTGCATCTGACCAAACCTTTGTGAGGTTGTCATGTGGCTGTAACAGAACATGTTACTTACCTCGCGAATGAGCACAGCCTGTGTCTGGTGCTCCTTGTTGCAAATGAGATCCATGAGGTAAGGGGTCTCCTGCTGTAGGTATCGGTAGACACTCATATGGCATATGACTGTATTTGCATCCCTATTCAAGGTTGTAATCAGTCCAAGAGGTGCAATGTATGTGTATATAGAGTACTCACAGTGTTTCTACAATCTTTTTGTATGCGTCCTTGAGGCGGACATTGTTTTCATTGTCTGAGTCGTCATCCTCATTCTATTTAGCATCCTCAACAATCTGGGATACACATATAGCCTCCTTGAGGTTGCAGTACATGTCAAATGCATGTGAGATCCACCATGTGGCTCCCAGGCATCGCTTCCATTCGGGAGATCCATTATGTATTTGGGGTCCTAATGAAGAGATCAGATCTCATGTATCTAATGAAAACATGCGCCTACCGCTTATCGTCTTTGTGTGACATCTTAGAGCTATAGATGACACCCTTGTGTGTTAACATGAGGCAGATTGGGGCTTATTTCGCGTACCTGACTGTCACAGACTCAGCATCAGCAAGACTGTCTGTGATGGTGTTACGATTCACCTGGGTCTTCTCCTGCTTGCGTCTGGCTCATCTGTCAATGAACCATATCCAATCCTGTGCATCGTTGGAGGTAGGAGAATAAGAACAGGGGTTGCGATTATCAGACATGGTGATAAGCAGATCAAAGGGTGAAGTCCCGAATGCTGCCACATCAACTAATATAGTATGTGACAGTCACATTATGGCTAACTCTGGACCTTCCAGAATAGGCTAACCATTACACCTCTTGAATCGTGAGACAAGTCAAATGGTAAGTTCAATGTACATCTATGCATTCTGACTATATTTTCCAGGTGAGTTAACCAAAATGCACCTTGAGCCTACTTGCTCAGTGCAACTCTATAAAATGGTGAGCGCATTTTTATTGTTTCTGATCTAACATGCCTATCTGCCTAGGTTGCGGTGCGTCTTTTGGCTCGCGCAAGCAGCTCTCGGCGCATAGTGCATTGTGCAGTGACAATATTGCATTGTCTACTGCTGTCTATGAGTGCAAGCACAAGCCAAAATGCTCAGGGTCAGGTAATTGCCAAGGGAAAAGGTCCCGTTCCTCTCCTCCACCTGTTTCTCTTGCTCCCGAGTCACTGGTAGCAGGGCCAAGTGTTCCTTTTCAAGACGACGTTCTTGGATTTGAGGGTTTGGCCAGTGATCATGAAGTAAGTGTCTATTAATATGGCATACTTTTATTCCTGAATACAAGCTTGCACCTGCAGAGTCAGCGCCTGCCGTATCCAGCTGATTGGGTAGGCAAATTTGCATGCCCCCTTGTTTTAAGGACTATCTACCAGGCAGTGTGACCCATCTTGCACACATGCCACTCTCAGCACATCAACAGCATGCCCTACACACTAGTCAGCCTTGCCCTTCCCCCTCCCCTTCTTGTGACGAAATGTCTTCTCCTTGCTCTGAGTCTCCTCCCCATTGTGTCCCTTTCACTACCGAGCCTGATTTCTTTGGCTTGTATCGCATCTATCCTAACAAGCCAACCCACATCCCACAAGACAGTCTTGAGATCGCTTGTGATACTCCAAACTTCCATGAGGGTCCTTCTGTCGAAGAAGATACTAGGTGAGACTTCCTTGGCATTCCCAGCCATGCTCACCTTTCCCCAGATGACATATTTGCTCCCTTTTCAAATCCGACATCTGGCATCTATCTAGCATGGAATCATTCTGGTTCAAATCTCAAGTCTGGTGTTGAGGCCGATCACTTTGTGCAGCTTCAGCAAGATCATCACTACAACATAGAAGAACTCAAAACCTTTTTGTTTGCTTGTGAGACAAGGCAACTCAATGATTTCCTTGAATCAAAAGCAAACCCGTTCCGGTCAGATTACGGCTGGTGCAAATCTAGTGTGGAGATCAAGCTACCTAAGGAAAATGTCCCATCTACCTCTGAATCCAATGCACCTCAGATGACCATTGACAGTGTTTGGCACTATGACATCATAGATGTCATCACTAATGCTTTCCAGAGTGAAGCTGGGTTGTCATTCAATATGATACCCTTCAGGCAGCAATGGAAGATTTCTGAATACAAGACAATTGACATTTTCTTGGAGTCGTATTCTTTGCCAGAGATGCTATGTGCTTACAAGGAGATCAACGCACTCCCGCATGAACCTGGTGATGACATGGAATGCATAGTTGCATCGCTCATGTTCTGGTCTGATTCCACACAGATGATCCAATTTGGCGACAACTCAATGTGGCTGTTTTACCTCTCATTCAGCAACCAATCCAAGTATTCGCACAGCAAACCGTTGGCAGCAGCATGTCACCATCTCGCATATATTCTGAAGGTACATGTTTGCTTTTACATGTCCATACTCATGCTCAACATTTTTCTCAGCTCCCCCAAAACTTTTAGGACTTGTATCACGAGCTTTGTGGAATTTCAGCAAAGCAAGACATCCTTACACACTGCAAGTGTGAATTATTCCAGGCAATATGGGACTTGTTACTCAATGACAAGTTTATGGACATGCATCACAATGACATTGTCATTCAATGCGCTGACAGGGTTACTTGGCAGGTATACAGTGAGGTGCAAAACCGTTGCAATGTCTAACCCCAAACCGGGGCGCGAAGCGCCCCGCAATCACTTGTGGGAATTTCACTTTGCTTTGGTGGGAACAAATAAAGTACAAACCCTTAGCTACAACTTTGTCCCCAGGGTCATGTGATTTCGCTTACATACTGCAAAGATACATCCATTTCAAAACATCAATACTATTGCAACAGTTTTGCACCCTTTGCTCATTACATTGAAATCAAGTGTTATTTGGTTATGTTTGGTCATACAAACAAACATACACATATTAGAAGCATGTCTGAGTTTAAAATAGTTCACACGCATCTTTGTTTCCAACCACAACCATCATGAGAACCATCTCTTCTACTCAAAAACAAACCATCCTCTCTATGCTTGATGCTGGCCAATCTGCTCACTCTATTGCATCCACTACTGGTCTTAATGTGTCTACCATATCCAGATTACGCTCCAAAGAGCGTTCTGAGCTTCAAAAAGTTACTGGAGGTCGTCCATCCAAGCTTTCCTCTGCCAATATCCGGCATGCCGTTCGTCTTATCTCCTCTGGAAAGGCAGAGAATGCTGTTCAGGTGACCAAGGCACTCACCAATATAGTCAACCAGCCTCTCTCTACCTCCACAGTGCGCAGACAGTTGAGGAAGACAGGTATGAAAGCTGTGGTCAAGTCCAAACGGCCTCTCCTTTCAGCCAAGCATCGTAGGGCTCGTCGAGACTTTGCTTATGCTCATAAAGATTGGACTCTGGAGGACTGGAAGAAGGTAGTATGGTCTGATGAGACCAAAATCAATCGCCTAGGGTCAGATGGGCGCAAGTGGGTGTGGAAAAAGGCAGGGGAAGGGCTAAGTGATAGGCTGGTGGAAGGTACAGTGAAGTTTGGAGGAGGTTCTTTGATGATGTGGGGCTGTATGACTTGGCAGGGAGTTGGCTATGCTACCAAGATTGATGGTAGGATGGATGGGGACCTTTACCTTCAGATTTTGAAGGATGAACTGCTCAATTCTTTGCAGTTTTATGGTCTTGATCCTCCTGACATCATCTTTCAGCAGGACAATGACCCCAAACATACTTGCAAAAAGGTGAAGGATTGGCTTCAGGAGCAGGATTTTCATACTATGGTATGGCCTGCACAGTCTCCTGACCTCAATCCCATTGAGCACCTCTGGGGTTATCTCAAAAGAAGACTAGCAGATCATGATTCCTCTCCTAAGGGAATTCATGAATTGTGGGAGAGAGTTCAGGTTGATTGGGAGGGGATAGCAGTTGAAGAGTGTCAGAAGTTGATAGAGAGCATGCCTAGAAGGATTGAAGCAGTTATCAAGGCAAAGGGAGGCTATACCAAGTACTAATATACCCTGGAAAGCAAAAGGTGCAAAACTGTTGCAATGGTATTGGTGTTTTGAAATGGATGTATCTTTGCAGTATGTAAGCGAAATCACATGACCCTGGGGACAAAGTTGTAGCTAAGGGTTTGTACTTTATTTGTTTCCACCAAAGCAAAGTGAAATTCCCACAAGTGATTGCGGGGCGCTTCGCGCCCCAGTTTGAGGTTAGACATTGCAACGGTTTTGCACCTCACTGTACCTCTGTTTTTTTTCCTATTCGGCTGATTATCCAGAGAAGTATTTACATTCGATATGTTGTCTATTTATTTAAACTACTGTTGATTTAGGGTACTTATTTCTGGGATTAAGTTCCTTGGGAAGATGCCATGCCCTCATTGTCTAGTACAGAAATCTGATCTGAGCAAGATGGGAACAATCCCTGACATGAAGCACCACAAGTGCAAGCCTTGGGTCGACATGGTTCATCGGCAACATCAAATCAAGGTAGCCCGCAAGTTCATTTTCAAGAAGGGCATTGGAGTCGACAGTGCACAAGTTTGCACTCTTCTTGACGAGGGGTCATATGTTCCCACTATTGTATGTCTGTTCCATCACTACAATCTATAGACATACTGATGTTCTGAGAATACATTTTCTGATCGCCTGCTTGAGTTTTGAACTAACTTCTTTGGGCTTCTAGTAATTGACCAGCTACATGAATTCGAGGGTGGTGGATGGAAGGGAATATTCACACATTTGCTATGGATACTAATTGCACAAGGGGGAGATACAATTCAGGAAATAGACAAAAGGTATGTTCTAGATTCTAGACCATTACATATGTATCTTGATTTGCAGGTACCATGCTATTCCAATGTTCAGACATGGAATGATCCGGTGATTTGTTACCAATGCATCATCAATGAAACAATTGGCTGCAAGAGATTTCGAAGACCTGTTACAGGTGAGTCATCAAGTAGAACAAAATGGCATGTAACTCATTGTTTCTGAGTGTGCAATGTCTGTTTTCGATGGTCTCCTACCACACCCACACAGCTCGATCATGCAAGATCTCCTTTTTCAGCTTGCAACATGGCATGCTTATGCCAAGTTACGTCTACACACCACTAATACCCTCAATTTCTTTGATACGACCACAAAATCACTCAGCCGAGTGGTATGTAAGTTTCTGAATACAACTTGCGAAGCTTATATTACACTTGAACTCCCCCGAGAAATGGCTGCACATGGCCAGTGAGTTGCAGCACTTGCAAGCAAGAGCAGTGCTCCTGTTCCCACAAAATCAACTGAATGCAAGCGCAAGAAGCTGAACTTGCAAACGTACAGGTACCATGCACTGGGAGATTACGCAGATATGATTCGGGAGCGAGGTACTACAGACAACCACTCAACACAATCAGTAGGCCTCCCATTTACCCAGAATAAAGTACTGATTTTTTTTAGGGTGAATTGGAGCACTGGCATCTCAAACGCCACTATACACGAACTTCAAAGACCAAGGCAACAACCTTAGCAAGTATGAGCAAGTTTGAGGCATGGGAGCACTTGTACTCATGCTCAAGGAGCTTGAGAAAGGAAAGTCTACTGATATAGGAGATAACACGAAACAGCCAACTGAAAGAAAAAGGGGAAGCAAAAGCAATCTTTGCCATCCAACCATTACACCATCGCCAAGTCAGAATGGACCCCTACCAACTTCATGGCCTGGCTCGGATTACTATAGGACGACCAAGCAACAAAGGTGCGTGACACTATCATCTGACATTCTACTAATAATGCTCATTTAGGACTTTATAGATAATCTTAAAAATCATATTTTGCATCGAATTCATCGCCCAGGAGAATGGGATGGGGATATTATCCGCTTTACTGATGTGGCGTGAGATGATCTTCTCATCTTATGGAACTCATTTTATGAACACAAGATGCTCTCTATCAACTACATGACCTATGACCTATGACACGATCAAGACATTATCAATCCTCAGACGCATGCTGACATCATAGTCCTATCACATGAGACGGACTCAAATCAGCATCTGTACTGGTATGCCCGTGTGCTGAACATTTTTCATGTGAATGTGTGATATTACAGTAAGCACCTGCATTCTGATGAAGTACAGCATAAAGACATCTTATTTGTCCGTTGGTTTGGGCGTAATCTGACACAGTCTTCCATTTTCGCTCTTGCTGTCTCCCTTGCATTGGATTCTTACCTGAGGACGACCCAGACACATTCAGATTCCTTGACCCTGACGTAGTAATCTGAGGAGTCCATCTCATTCCAAGTTTCTCAGAGGGTTGGACAAGCAGACTCCTCGTTGGATGCTCAATCACACGACAAGCATCTGAGGGTAACGATGATTGGATGTCATTCAATGTGAATATGTGAGTATGATCTATCAAAATGACTAATCTCATTATATTTAGTTTCGTTGATCATGACATGTTCATGCAGTATCGCAGGGGTGGGGTCGGTCACATGGTCACACGGCATTGGGATGATTTCCTTCAGTCAGACAACGGAACTACTCAAAAGGAAAGGGCAGTTGATGATGATCAAGATGAAGATTTTGAAGATGGCAAGGGCAACGATGAGGACGAGGGCAATAATGAGGATGAGGGTGAGGGCAACGATGAGGATGAGGGCAATGAGGAAGATAAGGACAATGAGGAAGATAAGGGCAATGAGGAAGATAAGGGCAATGAGGAAGATAAGGGCAATGAGGAAGATAAGGGCAATGAGGAAGATGAGGGCAATGACGAGGATGAGGGCAATGATGATGATGTCATATACAAGTGCGAGGGCTATGGTGCTCTATAATAGACCGTTGCTGTCTTTAATTGTTCTGGTGTAATGTCGAGCTAGCATTTAGCAGAAAAATGTGCCTACTGTTGGCCAACAAGGGTTAGGAGTACTTAGACACAGTTACTCTGTGCATCGAATATATTTGGCTATCAACAGAAATAGGATCGTTGGAGGGAACATATGTGCCCACCGTAGGAGGGACGACAAGGGACGACATTGTCAAAAGATGATTGTGTGCTTGAATGCGCATGACGAGCACAAACGACATCATAGCACATGTTGCTACATTGGCAAGGGGGCCGTGACTTGCTATTACCTTATTGGGCTTCAGTGGAATTTGATAAATTTTGTGATGGGGAAGGCGCCTATGAGTGTCAGGATTTTCTGTGCTCCAGATTGTTGCCAAGCCGCCTTTGGCAAATGAGTTCACGTTTTGTGGATGGGTTCCTCCTTACTCTTGCCAGTGGTCATATCGTTTAGATTGTTTCTGGCATTTATTCCATTATCTTCAATAAGTGGACTTCAGCACGATCATCAATTGTCCTCTCCACTGACTTCATATTCTCGCTGTCAGTACGCTTTCATGTCTCATAGAATCCAGAATTGACGGGGATGTTGGTGTCCTGAACTGTTGATTGCACAGTGAAAGAAGGTCTTTGGCTTTATAGCCACAATATCGATCCATATGCTGGAGGCATTTTCCGCCATGTGAGAGTCAAGTTCACTTTCAAGAAAGTCCCAAACAGTTGATAGCATCCGTCCAGTCGCCATTGTTTCTGTCCATCTTTTCAACTGTACTGCCACCACTACCTATCATATGGGCATTGGGTGATATAGTGGGCACTTGGACACTACTCTGCATATGGTGTGCCTGGCAGCATATCAGCAAGGGCTTGGGTGGTCATGATGGTCTGGTTGCTGCAGTGTCCCTCCTAAACCCTTACCTCTTTCTTCTGTCTCTAGCACTATCTACTTCCACATTTGAAAACATGGCAGTACTTCTGGCTCTTATGTTTGCCTCTGAGGGTGAGTCCATTCTGTTGTCAAAGAATTACTCATTTGCGTGTGCTAGATTCCACAGGAAAACCACCAGCAGCCCTCCTGGCTCTTGTGTTCTTGACCCATCTCTCCATATCCACATCACTCCTTCTCCTCCCTGTTCTGATGTTGCTCGTCACCTCGCCAGTCTCCCAGCTTGCTTCCCCACAGGAGTTCAGGGGTGATCTTCGAACCACCCTCAAGTATGCCAGACAGTTTGTCATATATTGGCTTGTCCTTTTTGGTGCTTCCTCAGTCATGATCAGAGGAGACTGGGGATGGGTATGTGAAATGTGGAGAGCCAGGTTCATTTTTTTTTATGACAAAGTTTGGATGTGCATTGTGACCAGCCCTACTACGACAGCTTAACCCTCCCAGATCTGATGCTGAACCCTGGATTGTGGTGGTATTTCTTCACAGAGATATTCGACCATTTCCAGCCATTCTTTCTCATGGTTTTTTCTATATGACCTCAAAATCGGATCCTCCATACTCGATTCTCATGCTTGTTCTTCAAAGGTCCACCTCATGATCTACATCTTACTGATCTGCATTAAATTCCAGTAAGCTGCTGCCTCATCCCCATTGTCCTTGTCTCCATAATGTCATTTAGACATGACCTGCTCTATGTGTCCTTCTTGCTTGTCGGTATCCTTGGGATCTTCAAAGCGTACCTCACCCTCACTGACCCTGGGCTCTTCCTAAGCATGTTTGTACTCTTCCCAGAAGTATACCCATGTATGTTTTCATTTCTCCATCTGGAAATGAAACCAAACCCAAGGAATTTCTCATTACTCATCTGTTGATGCTGGTGCATTCATGCCTTAAATTAGACCTCTGCTGTTACGGTTTTTCTCCTTTCTCATCATCTTTACCTCTTTTGCTTTCCAAGATGAATACATCTTTTCTTTGGTCTATTTCAAATGATATGGGACTTTGGTCTTCTCGTGATTAGTCCAATACATTCTACGTTTGTTCTTCTTTGATTCTTTCTGTTGTTTTCTTTCTTGTTCTTCAGACAGCTATCTCCTCAGCCGATTCTCTTGTATTGACCTTGTAGTTCTTATCTCCCATTCATTACTGCGGATGATGTGTCCCTTTACATCATTGTTCCATCACCTTCCTCTGTCTTCTCTGATGACGCATCCCCTAGTACTTATACCCACCTGCCATGTACCTGTAATCTTTACACTCATTCTACGCAATACTAGTGTACTCTTGTGTCCTAACGTCTGATCGACTCAGACCCTTGTCCCTTGTCTCTCCCTCTGAACCCCAGACCCTCGTCTCTTATCTACCCTGAGAACCCTCGACCTTTGATCCTAGTACTCTCTCAGACGTTGTATCTCTTCGTGAGTACCTCCTGAGAAGTATCTCCTTGAACTTTCTCTTTGCGTATGCTATGCGTAACAAAAGAACGAGTGTAACCTTTTGTCCCTCCTATTTAGGAGTAGGACATCCCCTTGAGCAACATTTCCTCCCATTCTGATCACGCCCTTCATCTATGCTACAGGCTACCACCTGATGACGAACCTTCTGATATTGACATCGATTTCCAGGACCCTGAGCCCACTGAACTCCCTCGTGCCACCGTAAACCCATACCAAGCCTCAGCCCCAAGACCCCCTTGAACCTCCAGACAACCACATACCCCAGCAAACCCCTTGACCAGTGAAACTATCCCTGTCCCCATGTCTTGCGCTTCCACTGAACTTAAGGTGGCCCTCTCCACTGACTTTTCTGGCAAACCAGCCAACGCTACACGATGGATCAAGGCCATGCATGCATACTTTGCAATCAACAAAGATCTTTACATCCTCGATTCCCAGTGAATCATGACCACACTGAATAAGATGAGTCAAGGACGTGGAGTCTCCTTCTCCAAAATGTGGTATGATAAGATGGCCGACACCAATGCCAATCCCACGGACTTGACCTTTGATAAATTCACTGAAAATTTCGAATCCACCTTCTTCCCTTTCGACACCAAAGCCACCGCTCATCATGAACTCTTGAAACTTACCCAGAGGTCTTTCCATCATCCAAATGGAGTTAATGATGATGATTTCCCAAAGTACATCACCGACTTCCAGAACCTCTCCTCTCGTGCTGGAATAACCGACGACGTCACCCTCATTGACCAGTTCTCTCTGGGACTGGACCAACAACTCACCACTATAATTCTTTCTATGGCAACTATCCCCACTACTGTTAAAGAGTGGATTGAGAAAGCCAAGACGTTCCATGTGCAGAAAATGTATATCTTTGCCCTGAAAGGTGGCAAGCCCCTCACTTTCCCCTGCCCATCTTCATCCAGAGATCCCAACACCATGGACGTCAATGCTATCTTGCTCTCCAAGCTCTCCCCTCAGGAGCGTGTGAAGTGCATTTGAGAGGGACGATGTTTTCATTGCCGCAACATGGGACATACTGCCAACCAATGCCCTAAACCTAGGAACAATTTCTCTCGCCCTCAACCCACTCATCCTCAGAACATTTGCACCACTGAAACAACACCTTTCCCTTCCTCCCCCTCTGTCAGAACCCCTTCCACCCTCTCTTCTTTCGTCGATTCCCTTAAGACTCAGGGAAAAGACGAAGGCGAAATCCTCCAAGTGCTCCAAATGTGTTATGAGGAGTCAAAACCTGCGAAGGAGGAAGTGTCTGTGATGAACATTAGTTAGGATTTTTAAACCGGGAAGTCATACCGACGTCTTCTTCCCATGATCTTCACCATGTACTTGTAGCACCCCACAATGAATGTACTCTCCATTTCCCAGTAAAGCTACAAGTCGGAAACCAAATTGTTGTAACCACTACCCTCATTGATTCCGGAGCCACTGGGAACTTCATTGACCTAGGACTTCTTTCCCATATGAACTTTCCCATGCAATGTCTTCCTAAACCCGTCGAGGCTTATAATGTCGATGGAACTCTTAACAAGAAAGGCACCATTCTTTGGAAAGCCAAACCCTTAGTCCACATTGCCAAACGACCAGAATATATTGAGCTTATGGTCGTTTCTCTCAAGCATAAACAAATTATCTTGGGCATACCTTGGCTTAAGACCCGAAATCCCCAGATCGATTGGAAAACTCACACCATTTCATTCCCTCAATCTCACCTCAGTACTCCTCCTGTAGAGGAACCTCCCCGACATTACCTCCTTCGCTTACTTGATCTTGATGTCGACCAAGAAATTTCCTCCCTGTTTGCTGAGTGGTATCCCGATGGAGTTGATGCGTCTTCTAGTGAGTACCTCCCCCAAGAACCCAAAGACGAGATGATCAACAAGATCACGCTATCCACCCAACTTGCCCAAGAAAACAAACCTCTCGAAACCTCTCTCCCTTCTTGGTGCAAGGACTTCGAAGATGTCTTCTCCGAAAAGACTTATGAACAACTCCCTCCACATCGCTCCTTTGATCATACCATCAAACTTAAACCTTCCTTCATTTCGAAAATTGCCAAAGTTTATCTGCTCAACCCTAAGGAACAAGAAGCATGCCAAACTTTCATTGATGAACATCTAAAGACCAGACGTATCATTCCATCAAAGTCTCCTCAAGCTGCACCATTCTTCTTTGTTCTGAAGAAAGATGGATCCCTTCATTCTTGTCAGGATTACCGATACTTGAATTCCCACACCGTCCGCAATGCATACCCACTGCCCCTTATCCCTTCCCTTATCGACCGGATGAAGGACTCCACCTGGTTCATCAAATTTGACATTCATTGGGGATACAACAATGTTCAGATCAAGAAAGCTGACCAGTGGAAGGCTGCTTTTATCACTCCGTATAGACTCTTCGAACACACTGTTATGTTCTTTGGCTTTTGCAATGCCCCTCCCACCTTCCAGGCTTTTATGAATCATATCTTCACCGATATGATTGCTGAAGGTTGGCTCGAAGTCTACATGAATGACCTTGGTGTTCACACAAATGGCGACCTTGCTCTCCATTACGAACAAACTCGACGTGTCCTCCTTCGTCTTCGAGAACATAACCTTTCTCTCGAGTTATCCAAATGCACCTTTGACACCCCTCATATTGAATTTCTTGGAATGATCATTGGCCAAGGACAAGTCATGATGGATCCCATCAAGACCTCTGCTATTCGAGACTGGCAACCCCCCACTTCTGTCAAAGGCATTTGCTCTTTTCTTGATTTCGCCAACTTCTATTAAAAGTTCATCCTCAATTTCTCTCACACCATCGCTCCTCTCACCCTACTTACTCAAAAAGACCAACCCTGACTCTGGACACCTCTTCAACAACATGCCTTTGATTCTTTCAAAACTACCTTTTCCACCTCTCCTGTCTTAGCCATTCCCAATGTCACTCGCCCCTTCTCCATTATGACGGACACCTCGCTTCTTGCCACTGGCGCCATTCTTCTCCAAGCCGACATCAACGGAGACCTTCATCCCTGTGCTTACTTCTCCTGCACATTCACTCTTGCTGAACGAAACTATGATATTTATGATCATGAACTCCTTGCAGTCATTCTTGCACTCACAGAATGGCGTCACTATGTCCTCGGTACCACTCATCCCGTCACCATTATCACTGATCACAAGAACCTCTCTTATCTCAAAGACCCTCATAAACTTTCCTGTCAGCAAGCTCATTGGTCTCTTTTCCTTCAGGACTTCGACATTCTTTGGAAAGTTCTCCCTGGCACTCAGATGGCTCCTGCCGATGCTCTCTCTCATCGTGATCCTGTTGATACTTCCCAAGACAATGTCAATTCTTCTATTGTTCCTGCTTCTGCAGTTATTAATGCTTTAGACCTCTTCCTGGCTTCTCACATCTGAAACTCTTCATCTTCTGATCCTCTTGTCCTTCGTGCCATTGCTAACCTTGATGACAGTTCACCCTTATTTCCTTGTTCCTCCCTTTCTGATTGGTTCTTTGATAATGGACATCTTTATTTCCACGGTCATATGTACGTTCCTCCATCCTCTCATTCTGCTTTGCTCCATTCTATTCACTCCTCTCTGCTTTCTGGCCACTTGGGTCATTTTCATACTAAAGCTATTCTTGAATGTGATTTTTGGTGACCTGGTCTTTCTTCCTTTGTCTCTCATTTTGTTGCTGGTTGTTCCATTTGCCAGCAGAACAAAGTCCTCACCCACCTGACCACCCCACCCCTTCTCCCCATCTCTTCCTTGTCTTCTCTACCGTTCTGCCAACTCTCTGTCGATCTTATCACTGATCTTCCCCTCTCCCATGGCTTTGATTCTTTGATGGTCATGGTCGACCATGGCCTTATGAAGGGGGTAATCCTTGCTCCTTGTTTAAAAACTATTGATGCAAAAGGGATTGCCCAACTCTTTTTCGACCATGTATTCAAACGTTTCGGCCTCCATGACTCCATCATCTCTGACCAAGGCCCACAATTCACCTCTGCCTTCGCTAGAAAACTTGCCCGCCTTCTCAAATATGATGTTCGCCTTTCCACCACCTATCACCCCCAAACTGACGGACAAACCGAACGGACCAATCAAGAGATCGAAACATATCTTCGCATCTTTTGCTCCCATAATCCACATGACTGGGTTAATTTCCTAACTTCCACCAAATTCATTCACAATTCCGTTCCTCATAGCTCTACGAAAACTTCCCCTTTCTCCCTTCTCTACGGCTATGAACCTCGTGTGTACCCCGCTCTAGGAAAAATGTTTATCCCAGCTTTAGAAAACTGTTTATCTTTCCTGGAACATGCCCAAAAAGAAGCCCTCGCTGCACATGAGTCTGCTCGTCGAATCATGTTATCTCGCTCTTCTTGAAAGTTCTTCCCCTGGAAAGTAGGCGATAAAGTGTGGTTGGAAGCCACTAATCTCCGCCTCAGATATCCTTCCTGAAAACTAGCCCCCAAACGCCACAGACCATTCGAAATCTCTCAGGTCCTATCTCCCCTCACTTACCGACTCCGTCTTCCTCCCTCATGAAAAATTCATGACGTATTCCATGCCACTCTTTTATCTTCTTATCGCCAGACCAAAGCACATGGTCCCTCCTTCTCCCGACCTCCACCGGATCTCATTAATGCTGAAGAAGAATATGAAGTTGACCACATTGTGTCACACAAAGGATCACGAGGTCACCAATTGTACTTGACCGCATGGAAGGGATATTCTTCAGCCGAAAATACGTGGGAACCTGAAAGTAATCTCCGTCATGCTCCCATCATTCTTTCGTCTTATAAACAGACTCATTACTTATCCTGATCTCCCATCATTTTCTTCTTCCTCTCCACTTGGGAAGTGGCGTCTCTTCATGAAGTACCCCCCCAATATATGCTTTTCTATGATTTTCTCTTTCTAAATAACCAATATGTCCTTTCTTTCTTCTTCTGTTGCACCTTCGTCATTACCTTCTTCTTCCTCGTCTACTTCCCCACTGCGTTCCAGATGAGTCTCGCCTACCTTATTACCCATCTTTGTCGCCCATACACTCTATGCTGTCATCCTCACCAACCCCATTCTCCTCCACACTGTTGAGGCCCTCCCTTTATATGAAGAAGATGTTGTCACTCAGGAATTAGTTCGTCTTTTTCATGAAGTGTCCAGTACTCAATGGTATCACTTCCAAGCGGCCCCCAGCGATCTTCTGGCTGAATTTTGTCTTCCTCTTCACCTTCATTTGGACGCACTTCCCCAGCGAGTTCTTTCTATCCTTTATCTTTATGGTTTTCATCAATACGTTGAACGTCTTTCCCCCTCCATCATCTACCCCACTTTCCATTGCATCTACCTTTTTCTACCGATGACTGACCGAGACCGCTACCTTGAATGAGCCCAATTACCTGCTATCGCCGATTCCCCTCCTCCTACTCCCATACTACCTGTTCCCTCTCGCACCCCTGCTCTCATCACTCAGATTTCCTCTCCCACTCCCTCTGCTGTCTCCTCTTCCCCTACCGCTGTTGAGAAAGTTCCCGAGGATCTGATGATGCAACACCAAGCTGCAGTAGAGGCAGTCCATCGACATCTCCCTGACAGCAGTCGTATTTTATCCTCTCCAACTCATGTCATGCCTGTTCGCCCTTGTCAACCCACCTCTGCCCTTTCCGAATGCTTTTGGTATCATCGTCTTGGTCATTATCGAGAAGATTGTCTGGATTACACCTGTCCATACTGTCACCAGTCCACCCCAGGTCATCCTCAGTCTGCTTGCCTTCACACCCAATGTGACTTTTGCCATCATTGGGGACATGAACATCGCTTTTGCCCAGAGCGAATATGTGGCCATTGTAATCAGCATGGACATGTGGCAGATGACTGTCCATTTGAGGCATTATCCTATGAACAATCCACCATTCTCTTTGGCCCTTCCTCCATCCCTCGTGGCAAATCGATCTAATGGTATTTTTATCGAACCTGGAGTTCAATTATATGAGGGGGGTAATGTTATGGTTTTTCTCCTTTCTTATCATCTTTATCTCTTTTGCTTCCCAAGATGAATATATCTTTTCTTTGGTCTATTTCAAATGATATGGGACTTTGGTCTTCTTGTGATTAGTCCAGTACATTCTACGTTTGTTCTTCTTTGATTCTTTCTGTTGTTTTCTTTCTTGTTCTTCAGACAGCTATCTCCTCAGCTGATTCTCTTGTATCTGCCTCGTAGTTCTTATCTCCCATTTGTTACTGTGGATGACACATTCCTTTACATCATTGTTCCATCACCTTCCTCTGTCTTCTCTGATGATGCGTCCCCTAGTACTTATACCCACCTGCCATGTACCTGTAGTCTTTACACTCATTCTACGCAATACTAGTGTACTCTTGTGTCCTAACGTCCGATCGACTCAGACCCTCATCCCTTGTCTCTCCCTCTGAACCCCAGACCCTCGTCTCTTGTCTACCCTGAGAACCCTCAACCTTTGATCCTAGTACTCTCTCAGATGTTGTGTCTCTTCGTGAGTACCTCCTGAGAAGTATCTCCTCAAACTTTCTCTTTGTGTATGCTACACGTAACATCTGCCACCCGATCATCACAATGCTCATACACATGCACACAGTGCTCCTTCTACCACTTTTCCATGCCTTATGGGTGACTGAAGGCAGAGGGAACGCCAACTTTTATTACGCTGCAAGCTTGGTGATGGGTGTCGCTGGCGGGATGGGTGTAGTAGATACCTGTTTCACTGGTCTGAGGATCACCTTTGGGGATATCACTGGGAGCAAGAGAGACAAATGGGCCATTGTGCAGGAGTGAACACTACTTGGGAATGAAATTGTTGACCTGCACCAAACTGATTGGATGTGGATACATAGTTATTGTATATGTGATGCTAGACATTTGACCCGAGATTTTGAGTTTTTACTATATTCCCACGTTCCAAATGCTTAGCTAATTGAGGGACATATAGACCATAGTGTCTAGAATATACCTCTATTTTTCCTTATTTGTTCATTCACAGGTTGTGGAGAAACAAAATGATTTCTTCCAACATACTTTTATTATTACCTACAAGTACATAGCAAACCATTTTCTTAATATCTCTTTTACCCTTAAGCACTTAGCCAAGTGTCAGAGAAGCAATTGGAGCATGTGACCTTAGTTGTAAATCACCTGACTCAGATCATGTGACCTTGCACAGCATGAGTCATAATGAGTCATAGTGAATCAAATGAGGACTAATCAAAGCACTGCCCCTAGACTAGCAAAATGATCATGTGACCTGCACAGCATGAGTCATGATGAGTCATTTCCAAGCCAAAGGCTATTTTTTAGCTCATTGCAAGTCATTTTCTCACAGGGTGAGTCAAAGTGAGTTAGTATAAGTCAATATGAGTCATATTTTGGCACAGCCACATGTAAATTACTATATAAGGAGCGCGATTCAGCCCCATTTGGACAGTTCCCTCTTTTAGGAAGTTACCTCTTTTAGGAAAAAAGTTCCTACTTGAATTGAACTCAATCAATGAGTGCTTATAAGTGCACCCCTCTACAAACAGATAGTGAGGCTGTGTAGAGTAGTTCCCACGCTATAAATAGAGCTACTTAGACCCATAGTTAGGAGTATACTGAATCCCTTAGAATAAAGGTCAGTTAGGACACCTTTAGGGAGAAAACTCCAGAGTGGGCAACTAAAGGGAATAGATCCCCAGCTAGTAGGGAGACCTAATAGTTCATTAGTACCTTGGAAAAGGGTCGAGTCAAGCATTTAAGCTGATTGCCAACTCCTTAGTGTATAATAGAATCAGTTTAGGAAAGACTATTCTGTGTGTCTAAGTGACGTGTGAGAATCAGTAGCAAGAGTGAAGCGTATTAACGCTACCTACCCAATTGAGCATTCTTAATTGACTGGAGCTAATTGGAAGTCATTGAGAGTGCATCTTAGGGAAGTAACCCTAGTCGCTACAAAGTATCCTTCTAGCAACCCAAAAGTTGTCTAGACCATTCCTCAACTAACTATAGTACATTTCGTACACCATCCCAATAGAAACCAGACCCTCAACGTGTTGCTGAACCCCAATTCCCTCAACCTCATTGAAGATTGATGAACAAACCACATGCCTGATAGTCAACCCCTTTCTATGAGATTGATACTTGTTTCTAGTACCAACTTGACCAGGAAAAAGTACTCTCTTCACCTCACTTCAGGTTTACTATCCATGGAAGATAAGATTGGTTGTCTGGTAAGCATTTCTTAGCATTTCTACTGATCTTATCTAGAAAGAAGACATCATGCGCTTGTGATAGATTGCATGACCACTGATCACTGACCTCTGAGCACGCCCAAGTACTCAAACGGATACGTGCTATTCTCATTATTCAATGGGAATGATTTACATAAACAACTTGAAAACATGTGGCATATCAGGTCAATTGTATCATATGTCCAGAGTGAGCTCCCACTTCTGGCTCGTGCTAATTATTCTCTATGCATCCCCACTGTATGCATAGTTTCGACATTCTGTGAGCTCCACTGCCATGTCCACCTGAAGGACCTTGCGATGCCACTTTGAGCACTTCTGGCTCCATGGGAATCCAGGTCAAGTTTGACCTGTTGCCTATCCTGTGCAGCTCTACTACACAGACCATTCAAGATATGGGTATCCTGATAGCGTGACAGCAGCCATTTGAAGAATCTAGACATCCATCTGCATCAGTTTCACCATAGTCACAAAAAAGGTGGTTCTCTGATATGTACTCATACACTTGGGTGGACAAGTAGATTGGTGTGAGCACAACCATGGCAAGGATCGCCAGTGTTGAGACACCAAGCAATACTGGGAGGATAGTTACCGTCCACACTGCCCGATCGTGGAGCAGTGTAATGAGGCGATTCCAATGCTGAATGTGAGGTAGCATGGGGTCCCTGATTGACATGAGACCTTCTTCTGACAGCTCCTCATCGATAGCTTTGATCATCTTATCGACCATGTTGATCACATTGACTGAAAAAAAAAAATTGAGACACATGTTTCAGCTTCCCACCCTCACACGAAAGAAATAGCTTACTTCAGTTTGGAGTCTTGATGTACCACAGCAACATGTCAGTCTCATCAATCAGCATTCCAGATAGATACAAGTGTTTCAAACTGCCATATTGAATCGTTTTGTGCATATGGTCCCATAGTATCTCTGAAATAACACATCAATTCAGTTTCAATATCTCCATAAGATGCCAGGCAACACTTGCTGTTCTGCACCAAAATACGCAGCATGCATGTGGGTTCCATCATCCACAAAGGTGGCCTGGACCACACATCAGGTGTGGTAAGTGACCGAGTGTCTGTAAACTCGGTGGTCATTGCAGCTGGTTGTGTGTGACCTTTGTTAGTGAAGGTTGGGCCTGCTGGGCCTGCCTGTGGCTGGATGTGCAAATAGCCCTCTGGGAGAAGCATCTCGATGATCTCGTATATTCGGAGGCTAATGCCTGCTACGCTGTGCTCTAAAGTCACACAACGTTAGAGAAACCTCTCAGGATGGCAGTTGATGCATACCTGTCTGAGCCAATGCAAAGAGAATCGTCACCCCTGCTTTCTGAGCCTTCCATGCAGGCATCTGCAGGCATTTCAAACTCTTGGCAATAAGCTCGTGAGTCCAGGGACCGTCCTTGTCTAGTGAGTGCCTCAGCTACGAGGGACTGATATTGTCATTTCTAATATATACCAAAGGACCGGAAGATGTCCAAGCAGATCAGGCTCGTGTGAATTTCCCTTGGCTTTCCCTTTCCCAGCTTTGTGTTCAGGACCTCAGTGATATTGTAATTCTTAATCTTCTCCCACAGGTCAGCTAACTCATGAATCAATATGCGAAGCCAGATTCTGGAGAATGACAGTGGTGATTCATTATCATGTTGCATGAAGTCTCCAAAGATCTGAAATCCTTTCACTTGGCCTATAGCATCATTGAAATAGTCCAGTGGTAGCATGCTGACAATATGTTTCGGAAAGAGTTCATTGTCCTTTATGGATTCCTTCATGTCACCTAGTGTGATTCTGAGCCACTGACCTTACCACACATGATCTACTTACTATGTTTCAGACAAGTGGCCAATGTGTATGCAGCAAGTAGTGCACTGTCCTTATGCCGCAGCTAACTGACAAAGATGTCTAACAGGTTGATATCGCAGAGATAAGCATGGATGATTGTAGCTAGTGAAAACATAAGTTCATGTCTATGGTTCATTAAGATCAGACTCACTTTTGCATAGCTTCAGAATAGTCAACGTTGCAGTGGTGCACACTTGGACACTCCCCTTCTGAACGGCCTTTTTTAGTTCTCTGATGAGCTCTGTGTGTGGTTCACTAAGTTCTGTTGCATCTGATATGAAGGATGTCATGGTCAAATCTCATTCAAAGCACCCTGATAAATGTCACTCACCCAGCCCGAAAAGGTTACGCAATATCCGCTGTCCAGGATCAACACTGCGACCTTGTCCATCTACTGAATTGTGTGTATTGGAGCTCAAGCGGACCAAGGCACTGGCAAGATTGGCTCAAACATGTGCATCCCGAGTGTCCAGTCATTCTACAATATTGGTGGGTGAACAAAGTACAAGCACAGAAACATGCTGCTTACCCCGGTCACCTATATTATATAGGACAAGCAATATCTCAACTGCAAAGAGACCAACTAGTCGTTCCTTTTTTCTCGCCAACACTCTGATCCTAGGCCTCACCGCGGCACACACAGCTCTTGCTGTTGCAGCATTGCCACTGATTCAGTATGACTCACCAACCGAATTGGGAATATTTACCCACGGGAATTCGTGCTAGGGTCGACACCATGTACAACGTGGCTGTTAGAAGGTGCAGGTCTGAAAAGAATGTCATATCTCCATGGACATAGTTCCAACCCTGGATGTAATCCATACTGTCAACCTCCAATATCAGAGTCTGGACATGTCGGAATTTGGGGGGTTGGCCCTGAGTTTCTCAATGAGAATTTGCCAGGTGTCCTCTAACAAGTCACGAGTGAGTTAGGGCCAGAATGGATGCTGCTACTCACAAAGTAGCCGAGTTTGTTCAGCTTTGTTCAGTGACAAAGAGCCCGGCTGTCAAGCCAGCAAAGTTGTCGGCGACTGAAAATTAGTTACCGCTATCAATCTAATCATTGTACCATATCATGCCATCCTTCACTGGCACAGAGATGGAGCTGTACTCAGATGAGGCACAAGATGAAGCCTTCGAACATATCTTGGAACTGATTCAGATCCTCCTTATTTCATTACTTGAACTTCTTCTTTCTGCTAATCCCCCCCGATGCGAACCGATCAAGTATCACACCTCCATCCTATCTGGGTACTCCTGGGTTCTGGAGCTCATTGCAGGTCATCCAGATCGCATCAAGTGCGAGCTTGGGCTTCCCAAGGAGGTTTTTCTTTCGCTTGTAGCTGAATTTCACAAACTCGGCCATCGGAGTACTCAGAAGGTCAAACTGGAAGAGCAAATTGCAATCTTCCTCTATATGTCTGTTACTGGCCTTACAGTGAGGCACGTCGGTGAGCGCTTTCAATGGTCGAATGATACGATCTCTCAGTTTGTGACTGGGTACCAATTAAATGTTCGTGCTTATCTTAAGATTCAATAGATACTTCAAGAAAACGCTCAATGTCCTTGCAAGCCCACCGTTCTATACCAAATATGTATCATTTCCAACGGGTGAAAGCGTTCCATCAAAAGTTCGTTGCAATCCCAAGTTCTTTCCGTATTTTGCAAACACAATTGGAGCCATTGATGGGAGCCACATACCCATATTTCCACCTTCTCATCTTCGCCCCGCTTACCGCAACCGCAAGGGATTTCTATCCCAGAATGGACTTTTCGTTTGCGATTTCAACCTCAAATTTACCTATACGCTTACGGGTTGGGAGGGGTCTGCAACAGATGCCCGTGTCTTTGATGATGCCGCAGGCACAGATCTACAGATCCCACCTGGGAAATACCTTCTTGCAGATGAAGGATACCCGCTCCGAGACCAGTTACTTGTTCCCTATCGTGGTGTGCGCTACCATCTTGCAGAATGGGGCTGCACTAGTGTGCGGTAAACTATATATCTTTCAAGTTTTTACTTAGTCTAATCGCTCGCACCCTGTCAGTCCTTCAAACTGCAAAGAACTGTTTAACTTGCGCCATGCGTCAGCTCGGAATGTCATTGAGTGTATCTTCGGTATCCTCAAACGACATTTTCATATCCTTTCACTTTCCACTGAATTTCCCCTCGACGTACAAGCAAGATTGCCCACGGCGCTATGTGCCCTTCACAACTTCGTCTACCATGCAGACCTATGGCAGACTCCGAGTCAAACGATGGCAACGACAGCAACTCCAATTCTGACTCAGAAGATGATTTCCCACAATCACAGTCGCTATCCGCTGCAGCTCATGACCCACCTGTGCCAGACAATCTCACTGCAAAACAGATGCGAGACAACATTGCCCAGGTGATGTGGGATAACTACCAGACTATTTTAAGGACCGGGAGCATTTGGATGACTTGGAGGACATAGATATGTATTCCGATGTATCAGACAGAATGTAGTCAGGAATGTCATAAGATCGGTATCATGATTCCATCGTGTAACGAAACATTCAACAGTGACCATACTACAACAACAGGCTACAAGGGAGTCTCTGGCCCAGCTGAGCTCTGGCTCAGGCCAGCAACAGGATGCGAAGTACAGAATTGATTATATAACCTATGGGCATATGCAAGATGCTCCTTCAGCTGGAGCAAAATGAAAATGGAAGCCTTACTTTCATTCTGCGCAAAGTATTCCCCCAACTCGATGATGTGGTCCGAGGAAAGATCGGTAAGTTGATACAGTTGATCCGTAGCTGCGCTGACAATGGTGAGCTTATTTTGAAACTTGGTGGTGATCGTATCACTGAGGGCACGGATTGAATTGTTCACCATGTTGATGGCAACAACGTTTGAGTGTCTGTCGTCTTTCATGGCAGCCGTTCGGCTGCACTTGCTAGCACCTTGAGTGCTGTGAGATGGGGTGTGGGATGGTCCAGGGGCGGGGCCCAGGGATGGGGCGGGGGATGGGGTGGGGGATGGAATGGAATACAAAGGTAAAGACTGTATTGGTGAAAAAAGGAGCAATGGATCGGAAGTATCTGTAGAAAACTGGGAAAAGGGACGCTTGCTGCTTCCTGGCATAGAAGTAGGGGTGTCGGCAAGTGTAGCAGGACTCGGAGGGATGGTGCCAGCGACTGGGCCATGTGAAGCAAGAGGAGATGCGCTCAATGTGCCGTCTGTGCCCCCTGTGTTCACCGTCGCTGCTTGGTCTGGTCTCAGTACGATGGGAAGTACGCCGATGGTACCATGATAAGATCTTTCTCCCGATGCACCACCATGGGGAAGAATATCCTCCACCTGCTCCAGGTACTTCCAGCCTCTGTTGCGGAAATTCTTCATCAGGCCATTCTCCTGCCAGTCAAGATTAGCATAGACTAGTAGTATCTGGAGTTGGAAACTTGCCTTTTTCGCAACATATGTGTCAAAAACCTGGGATGCAGCAGTGCCTTGTATGTTTGCACCGTTTTCGTTGTCCCAATGAAAGCCAGATTGATTGCGATAATGCGAGATGGCAGCATAGATTGCCTTAAGCTGGGGGACGGTTCAGTATCGCAGATATACAAAAAAAAATACTGAATCTGGCCCCACTTGTTCCTGACACTCTTGGCATCCTTGATCTTGCCCGTTGTATGAAGAGGCCGGAGGAACTCTGCAGAAGCTGAAAAGGTGGCCTCTTTGAAGTTCCCATCACCCGTTTCTGCACGGTGCTCATGGAAGTATTGTACAAGAGCATCGACCTCTTGATTGGACCACTTTGCAATCTTAGCAATGCTTGTAGTATCTCCAGGGAGTTCAGCCATCAGGGTATCTGTGAACGTCTTGAGATGTCCAACAAGGTCGAGAAGTTATTGGTGAATGTCTTCTTCGTGGTGATCAGTGAGATCGTGATAAGAGGGAAGCCAGTCGATAGCCATCGGGTGTTATGGGGGGGAACGAACAAGGTTTGTGAAAATTTCAGTCGCCGACAACTCGGCCAGCTTGACAGCCGGGCTCTTTGTCACTGAACAAAGCTGAACAAACTCGGCTACTTTGTGAGTAGCAGCATCCGTTCTGGCCCTTACTAGATGCACGATTATCAATGCACCACACTGTAACAGGCAGTTCAGACCATCCATTGTCTGCCCAAAATTCCCTCCCGGTGACCTGCACCAAACTGTTTGGATGCGGATACATAGTTATTGTATATGTGATGCTAGACATTTGACCCGAGATTTGAGTTTTTACTATATTCCCACGGTCCAAATGCTTAGCTAATTGAGGGACATATGGACCATACTGTCTAGTATGTATCCCTATTTTTTTTCTTATTTGTTCATTCACAGGTTGTGGAGAAACAAAATGATTTCTTCCAACATACTTTTATTACTACCTACAACTACTTAGCAAACCATTTTCTTAATATCTCTTTTATCCTTGAGTACTTAGCCAAGTGTCAGAGAAGCAATTGGAGCATGTGACCTCAGTTGCGAATCACCTGACTCAGATCATGTGACCTTGCACAGCATGAGTCATAATGTGTCAATATGAGTCAAAGTGAGTCAAATGAGGACTAGCCAAAGTACTGCCCCTAGACTAGCAGAATGATCATGTGACCTGCACAGCATGAGTCATAATGAGTCATAATGAGTCGGCATGAGTCAGTATGAGTCATTGCCAAGCCAAAGGCTATTTTTAGCTCATTGCAAGTCATTTTCTGACAGGTTGAGTCAAAGTGAGTCAGTATGAGTCAGTATGAGTCATATCTTGGCACAGCCACCTCGGAACCGAAGGTAGCACAGCCACATGTAAACTACTATATAAGGAGCGCGATTCAGCCCCATTTGGCAGGTTCCCTCTTTTAGGAAAAAAAAAGGTTCCTACTTGAGTAAATCTCAACCAACGAGTGCTCACAAGTGCACCCCTCTACAAACAAACAGTGAGGCTGTGTAGAGAAGTTTCCCACGCTATAAATAGAACTACTTAGACCCAAGTTAGGAGTATACTGTATCCCTTAGGATAGGGACAGTTAGGACACTTTTAGGGAGAAACCTCCAGAGCGGGCAACTAAAGGGAATAGATCCCCAGCTAGTAGGGAGACCTAATAGTTCATTAGTACCTTGGGAAAGGGGTCAAGTCGAGCACGTTTAAGCTGATTGCCAACTCCTTAGTGCATAATAGATTCAGTTTAGGAAAAGCTGTTCTGTATGACTAAGTGACGTGTGTGAATCAGTAAGCGAAAGTGAAGCATATTTACGCTACCTACCCAATTGAGCATTCCTAATCGACTGGAGCTAATTGGCATCTTAGGGAAGTAACCCTAGTCACTACAGAGTACCCTTCTAGCAACCCAAGAAGTTGTCTAGACCACTCCCCCAACTATCCAGTGTACAATTTGTACACCACCCCAGCTGAAATCCAGACCCTCAACAGTTTGCTGAACCCCCAATCACCCTCAACCTCATTGACGATTGACAAACAAACCACGTGCCTGATAGTCAACCCCTTTCTACGAGATTGATACTTATTTCTAGTACCAACTCGACCAGGGAAGAGTACTCTCTTCACCTCGCTAAAGGTTTACTACCCATGGAGATAAGATTGGTTGTCTGGTAAGCGTTTTCTTAGCGTTTCTACTGATCTTATCTAGAAGAAGACACCGGTTGCTGAACAATAACATCAAGTAACTCCATGAGAGTTTCCAAGACGTCCTGTGTAAGTATATGTTCTGGCAAAATCTGGTGTTTCACCAGAGGTCTCAGGAAAGCAACAACTCTGGGACCATCTCAATGCTTATGTGTGGCCAGGATGGCACTGAAAGATTTCTTTGCATCATCAAATATATCTTGCAAGAGTTCAGTGTAAGGCTGCACATGGCCCTTCGGGTGTGCCTCAGTATCATACACTGCAACAAAAGATCATACACAACACAATGCACATGTTGGAATGAGTGACTCACAAGCTTTGTAATAAGCAACAATGGTAACAAGCCTAACAAGTAGTGCACAATCACGGTTATGGATGAGATTCATAAACTGGTCTTGCCAATTAGGCATGTTCCTGATGCATTGTTTTCCCTCCTCTGAAGGCACAGAAAGTGTAATTATCAGGGGGGCCAAAAAAGTAAAAAAACCCTACTGAATTGCAGCATGAACAACAGCCTGTTGAGATATATTGGTGCAACCCCTTGCTGACTACCGAGGTATGTCACCAGCTCTTGTGCTGTGGTGTCATCGAACAGTCCTGTCTCCCAAATCTGGTGGTCTAGTTCTGCATCTTCAAGTCCAGAGTGTATGGTTGGTATGTCAAAACCTTCTCCTAATGTTGTCCATGGCTTATACATGTTTGCATACAAAATGGAAGCATGAACCTTCTGACCAGGTATGATACGACATGGTTGCAGTCAATGCCAACTACCAAGTGTGAGATAAGTGTCATGAATCAGTAATTTATCATAAGCCTGACTGTAGAGCATTGTTGCCGGTACCACTAAAGGATACTTGATGCTTGATAGGCATATATTCGATGGCACACCATCCACTGGTCATTGAATTACTGGTGCCAAAATTGAGATTGTCTGGAACCCAGATAATATCAGTCGGCCCTAACACGAGACCATTTGCAGCTGCTTCTCAACGCATCCATAACAACGAAACATTCCCAGCCTGATAAGACTTTTCGGGTCTATTCTTACCACCACTATGCAAAGCATATCAGTATCATGAGGATCTGTTTTGAAGGCATACCCACACATCTGAGTGACTGCCAGCAAACCAGACTTCCTTGATTTCAGTAGTCTTGTATTCATTAGTGGATTGACACTTTCACTGCTGAAAGTCTAGGCTTACTACACAATCAAATTAACTTCAAATGTCACAAAAGCTATGTCAAATGATATTATTTGATGGGAAAATTGCCTTGTGAAATTTTAAGAACAAATTTATAGGCAGATTCTTTTTTGCACCTTCTGTCCAGCTCTAGCCAGTTGGAAACCTTGCTAGACTAGTCTGGACAGCTCTCACAGCTCTGGACAGAGGGAGAGTTGTTTTGCTGATGTTTCCCTTCCCCAGAGAAACTGCTACTATCACCGCTGACAGTAGACTCTTGCCATTTGCTCATGGGAGTTGCAGTGTGTTCACCACTGAGAGAGGTAACGATGTACTTGGACTTTCCATCACCCATTCGAGAGTTCATTTCATGGAAATATTCCAGCATGAACTTGACCTGAAGCTCATTGAGAGGAAGTGTGTGGCAGAAGTGGCAAGCATGTGCCATGAATGAAGAGGTCGAAAGGAACACATCTTCTCGTACAAGCTCCACGGAGGAGACAGTATCCCTAATCAAAATCGTTTTCAGCATCGTTCGATTGAGGTATTAGAATATTTTAATCACCATACTCCAATGAAGTGTACTCTTAGGTCTTTCCAGGAAAACGTGTTCTTGAACTCCCTCATGATTTGCCTTGTCTTTGGCTTTCCTGAACAAATTGCTTCATAGTGATCGTATGCCCTACGAAGTGGTTCGTGAAGTTTGCGCAAGCCATGCAACAGCTACTTACATTCCAATCTGCTTCTCTGTTGGCATCCTTATCAAGCCAACCTAAAACACATGCTCAGTTCTGCACTAGAATCAATAATCCATTCAGGTCGCACCTTGTATATGATTCCCACAAGCACTCGCACTTGATATGCACCTCGCAAGAAACCTATACCACAATTATCAGCTGCAAGAACTGTAATGAAGAACCAAACCTACCAAAGAGGTATATCTGATCCCCTTCCTGATACGTTCATGCTAGCCACCCATACGCATCCTTGACAATTTCCTCCATATTCCTAGTATCAGGTGGTTCATTATGTCGAAGAGTAGATAATTGTGACAAGTACAAACCATGCAACTGCCATGTCAAATTTGTCAGAGACAGCTCTCTCAATGCGGTTGAAGATATGCAATGATTTTAGGCGCTGACCTGCACGAAACCAGTTTCATGCATGCACATAGCAAAGCAGTGACCCGAGAAGTGGAATCCACACAGCTTCCTGTGGACAATACCCCTTGATACCATAGGGAACGATAGCCCCTATCATGAGCTACATACTCCTATTTTTCCAGATTTTTCCACCTACTGGTTATTGAGATATTCATTAATCTCTCTAGTCAAATCCTTACACTTACACATTTGTACATAGCGAACTATTTCCTTGATTTCTCTTTATTTATCTGATTACTTAGCTAAGTGCCAGTGAGACGAAGTGATCATGTGACCATTAGCTACCATGTGACCTTGTCCCCATTAGTCTGTACAGCCCTGCACAGCATAGCCAGCCTCTTTGGCAGAGCATTCCAAATTTGGACTCCTTTGCTCAAAGTGCTTCCCCTTAGTGTGCCTGGGTTTGACAGCTTGTGCCTGGCATTAGTAAGTCAATGTGCCTTAATTTATAAGCCACCAAGCCCTCTGATTGGCTAGCATAGCCTCCTGTATTTATGTATATAAAAGGGAGCATTCTGGCCTGCAGAGAGCATCTCATCTTCTACCTCAGATAATATCATCTGATAAGAGATCCCCTGGGAAGCCTAATAAGACCTAATAAGGCAAGGTACCCCAGAGTGAAGTAAATAGGGCTTTAGAACTACTACTAGGCTATTAGAACTTGTACCTAAATAAAGGACAAGTATCTAAGACTATCCTTTTGGGAGAAACCCCTTTTTGGGCAACAAAAGGCATCTGGTCCCTATTAGTAAGCAACCTAAGCGTCCTGTAGTACCAAATAAGGGCTACACTTCACCTCTCTAAGCCAAACTTGCTACCCCTTAGTTGAGACAATAAGATTGAGTTATAGTAACCCTTCTAAGTCCACTAAGTGTATCGTCAAGTTAGCTACCAACCAGCGACTGAGCATCTTGCCATCACTAGGACAACCTACCTATAGGACTCCTACCACTATCTTGTCTAGACTTACTATCCTAAGGGATCAGCCTAAGTCTACACCTCCAACCTTTAGTTTAGCTCCTTAGTACACAAGAAGACCGAGTTTGCTATAACCGGCTGAGTGACTAAGCGACCTGACACGACCATCTGCTTACCTAAGCACCACTTCTGGACGCAATATTCCCAGGAGTTTCCTACACTGGATCCATTAGCATTAGGCGAGACCTAGGCCAAGTTGCTAAATCGCCCACCTCTCGTACTATCAAAGTACAACTTTCCACAGGTTACTAGGCAACCTATTGCCATTAACTTGAGCCCATTAGGTGTGTAATTCACCTAGAATCCCCTTTACTAACCAGACTTTAGGCTGAAACGATCTTTAACAACCAATCTGTAAACTTACGTGGAGGATTGGCGAACAAACCACGGCTCCTGGTACACTAAATTTCCCCCTTTTCTATTTGGACTATATCCATTACTCCTAACCCCGCCAAGGGTAGACTACTCATACCTCCCTTGAGCAAAGTGTTCTAGCCCATGGAGATAAGACACGTTGTCTGGGGACCACCGATTTTTGGTTGGTTCTTCGTCGTCTTGTCTAGAAGGAAGACAGCGCGTGCCAATTCCACTGGAATAATATGTGTATTGTTCAGGGTGGGTCATTTCCAGATCTATCTTGGCGAACAGTTTTACCACATTGGTGTTCTGGCCATAGTCATGAGCAGAAGAAAGACATCACAGGGATACGGAACAATTACATTTTGACCAAATTGGTTAGAGGTGCCATCGATGCATACATATGATGATGTTCCTCATGTTCTCTTTGTGCTGGGCATTGCACTGAGTGCATCTAGAGAACGAAGCCCTGATTGTCGGCATACTTGCATGCTTGGAGTGAGGTGAAGTGCTAGGACCTTCTGTGACCATGGGAGATGCTGAAATATTATGGAGCACAAGGATCCAGATCCGAAATGGATGTAGAAGTCTTTGGACTTGGATACTACAGGCATGTGTGCTTAAATAGCACTATAATGCATGGAAACGAGGTTTGCAACAGCAAGCGATACGCCTCATGACTGAGGTTTAAAACAACAATACTACTAGTGTGGGTAGAATGTAGCCTGGTTCATGGATGGTCAGGGTGTATGATATGGAATTCATACTTTCGTCATCTGCATGGTTTGCACAGCACACTTGTTAGTCTTCACAAATCACACATTGAAAACAATCATAACAATCCAGTTATCAAACTTACCTACTACCACTGAGTATAGATGGTCTGCATTTCCCAGAGTATCTTGAAGTGTCAGCGGACTCATCACGATTGCTTCGATGTTGAGGAATTAGCTGGAAAAAATGAAGAGAAAAATGTGTTTGCCTCACGACTCATGTGCTGGGTCAGAATGAACTTCAAAGTTCAAACCCTGCTGCTACATGGCCACCTTCAAGTTGCGGAACAAGCTGTACTTAACATACGGTTGCCTCCATACATACAGTTGTTTCTGAAAATGATGTCGTCATCAAATTGGTGTTCAAAAAATTCAACAGTCTCTTTAAGAAAATCATGAACTCACCCTTAGCAAACCAGTTCAATTGTTGATCAACATGTACAATACAACTGATGGGCAACCGATTCCTATCCATAGGCTTGAAAACATGGGCCATGGAGCTCTTGAATGGCAGATGGACAGAGGACGACATCGCAAAGGTACCTGAAATCCCGGTGAGGAGTCTAGAATGACTCTGGGAATCTTGTGGTGAAGCAGTGATGCGTATGTGTTTCAGCTGACTTGCAAAGTAATCTGCTGATCTATCGATTAGCTGGTCTTTGTCAAGCTCTCATCAGTTGCACTGCAGGTGGTGAGTACCACACCAGACTCTTTGATTTGAAACTTATAAGCTCACAGACTTGGCATGGCACATGCCCTGCATTCTTCCGGAACCTTCTCGTTGCTCATCCACATCACTCAAGCATGTACATCGCAGGTCTAAAGTTCCCTACTCCTTCTCCCCAATGGCTTGAAGTGCTCATTGTTCTGAGTACTGCAGATTATATCCAGTACAACATCGCCAAAATCAAAGACCTTGCTGTCATCTCTGAGTCCAAAGGTGGACATGTTCGACTGGAATCCATGCCACCCACGTTCTTGGGACACATCATCACCCCAATCCATGAGCTTGCTATTTTGCTTCCACCCCTGATTTATGTTGACACATTGGTGCTCAATCAGTTCGAACAACCGGAGTGGATGGTAAGATTTGTTTTTTCACCTGAGATGCTCAACTCAATGTGGAGGAACACATTGAGGGTGGTGGCTTGTACTGCCAGCCTTACCCTCAGATGCTTTACAGACTGTATATTCGAACATTTAGGGGACCAGTGGCATACCATCAGGGTGGATATTAGAGATAAGCTGTCGCCTCACTTGGACCTCACCCCCCAAATAGCATCACGAAAAGCCCAGGATTGTCAAGACTGGCCCATATGCATGGGTCCACCACCCGGGGTATAGGTAAACTGTGCTCAGATGGTAAATCTGCAGTGTTCTGACATGAAATGAATCTACATAGTTCAGTCCTCTTACAGGAGGCATTGTAGTCTATCATGTTTTGGTCATACGTGCCCCTCATGACCTTGGGTGTCACAACATTCACATTTGCAGTCTGTTACGTGAAGCGTTGTCTTCTTCTAGATAAGATCAGTAGAAACGCTAAGAAAACGCTTACCAGACAACCAATCTTATCTCCACGGGTAGTAAACCTTTAGCGAGGTGAAGAGAGTACTCTTCCCTGGTCGAGTTGGTACTAGAAATAAGTATCAATCTCGTAGAAAGGGGTTGACTATCAGGCACGTGGTTTGTTCGTCAATCGTCAACGAGGTTGAGGGTGATTGGGGGTTCAGCAAACTGTTGAGGGTCTGGATTTCAGCTGGGGTGGTGTACAAATTGTACACTGGATAGTTGGGGGAATGGTCTAGACAACTTCTTGGGTTGCTAGAAGGGTACTCTGTAGTGACTAGGGTTACTTCCCTAAGATGCCAATTAGCTCCAGTCGATTAGGAATGCTCAATTGGGTAGGTAGCGTAAATATGCTTCACTTTTGCTTACTAATTCACACACGTCACTTAGTCACACAGAACAGCTTTTCCTAAACTGAATCTATTATGTACTAAGGAGTTGGCAATCAGCTTAAATGTGCTCGACTCGACCCTTTCCCAGGGTACTAATGAACTATTAGGTCTCCCTACTAGCTGGGGATCTATTCCCTTTAGTTGCCCGCTCTGGGGGTTTCTCCCTAAAGGTGTCCTAACTGTCCCTATCCTAAGGGATACAGTATACTCCTAACTTGGGTCTAAGTAGTTCTATTTATAGCGTGGGAATTACTCTACACAGCCTCACTGTTTGTTTGTAGAGGGGTGCACTTGTGAGCACTCGTTGGTTGAGATTTACTCAAGTAGGAACCTTTTTCCTAAAAGAGGGAACCTGCCAAATGGGGCTGAATCGCGCTCCTTATATAGTAGTTTACATGTGGCTGTGCTACCTTCGGTTCCGAGGTGGCTGTGCCAAGATATGACTCATACTGACTCATACTGACTCACTTTGACTCAACCTGTCAGAAAATGACTTGCAATGAGCTAAAAATAGCCTTTGGCTTGGCAATGACTCATACTGACTCATGCCGACTCATTGTGACTCATTATGACTCATGCTGTGCAGGTCACATGATCATTCTGCTAGTCTAGGGGCAGTGCTTTGGCTAGTCCTCATCTGACTCACTTTGACTCATATTGACACATTATGACTCATGCTGTGCAAGGTCACATGATCTGAGTCAGGTGATTCGCAACTGAGGTCACATGCTCCAATTGCTTCTCTGACACTTGGCTAAGTACTCAAGGATAAAAGAGATATTAAGAAAATGGTTTGCTAAGTAGTTGTAGGTAGTAATAAAAGTATGTTGGGAGAAATCATTTTGTTTCTCCACAACATGTGAATGAACAAATAAGAAAAAAAATAGGGATACATACTAGACAGTATGGTCCATATGTCCCTCAATTAGCTAAGCATTTGGACCGTGGGAATATAGTAAAAACTCAAATCTCGGGTCAAAGGTCTAACATCACATATACAATAACTATGTATCCGCATCCAAACAGTTTGGTGCAGGTCAGCGTACGCAAAGAATTGTCTTGAGGGATTACTTCTTTGGAGGTACTCACGAAGAGACTCAATGTCAGAGCAAGTACGAAGGTCTAGGACTTTCAAAGGATGAAGGATAAGGCCTGAGTCAAACGGATGTCAGGGATTTACAAGAGAGACGAAGGACGAAGGTCTGAGTTGATCGGACTTCAGGATTCAAGAGTACACTATGATTGTGTAGAATGAGAATGAGAATACAAGTATGCGACAAGTGGATATAAGTACTAGAGGACGCATCATCATGGAATAACGAAGAAGGTAAGAGAATGATGATGTAATCGTACACATCATCCGCAGTAACATGAGGGAAAGATAGGAACTACGAGGCCAACATAAGAGAGTTGGCCGAGGAGATAGTCGTCCATAGAACAAGAGAGAAAGTGACAGAAAAGATCAAAGAAGTATAAATGTAGAATGGAAAGGGCTAATCACAAAAAGATCCGCATCCCATATCGTCTGTGAGAGACCCAAGAAGAGGTGTACTCATTGAGGGAAAAGGAAAAGATAAAGATGAGGGAAAAGGAGAAAAACTGTAACATTACCCCCTTCATACAATCGAACTCCAGGTTCGATAAAAAGTCCATCAGGTAGTCGCGTCGGGAGGGAGAGAGGAAGGGCCATAGAAAATGGTGGATTGTTCATATGATAGCACCTCAAATGGACAGTCATCTGCCAGATGTCCATGTTGATTGCAATGGCTGCATACTCGTTCAGGGCAAAATCGGCGTGCATGTCCCCAATGATTGCAAAAGTCGCATTGAGTGCAAAGGCAAGCGGACTGAGGGTGACCAGGGGCTGACTGGTGGCAGTATGGGCAGGAGTAATCGGGACAATCCTCATGATAGTGGCCGAGACGATGACACTGAAAACACTCGGTGAGGGCAGAGGTGGGGCGATGAGGACGAATGGGCATGACGTGGGTAGGCAAGGATAAAATACAGCTCCCGTCCGGGAGGTGACAATGAATCGCTTCAACTGCATTAGACCAGGCTAGATTCTTGGGGGATTCCCCAACAGCGGTGGGGGAGGAAGGGGAGGAAGAGGAGGAAGAGGTAGGGGAATGGATCCATGTAATGAGAGCAGGAGCGCGAGAGGGAACGGGTAGTATGGGAGTGGGAGGAGGAGAATCAGCGATGGCGGGTAATTGAGCTCGTTCGAGGTAGCGATCACGATCAGCCATAGGTAGGGAGAGGTAAATGCGACGAAAGGTGGGGTAGATGATGGAGGGGGAGAGACGTTCAACATATTGGTGGAAACCGTAAAGATGAAGAATAGATAAAACTCGCCGGGGAAGTGCACTCAGATGGAGATGGAGGGGAATGCCAAATTCGGCCGGAAGATCGCTGGGGGCCGCTTGAAAGTGATACTGTTGAGTGATAGATACCTCATGGAACAAACGAACTAATTCCTGGGTAACAGTATCCTCATCATAGAGGGGGAGGGCCTCGACGGCGCGGAGGAGAGTGGAGCTGGCGAGGATGGTGGCATAAAGCAAATGGGCAGCGGCAATGGGTAGCAAGGTGGGCGAGACATGTCTGGAACGCAGCGGGGAAGTAGGTAATGAAGAAGAAGGAGACGATGAAGGCGCAACAAAAGAGGAAAGAAAGGACATATTGATTGTTAAGGAAAAGAAAATCGTAGAAGAACATGTATTGGGGGGGTACTGCATGAAGAGACGCCGCTTCCCAAGTAGAGAGACGAAAGAAAAGAATGGGGAACTAAGACAAATGATGAATCCGTTTATAAGAAGAAAGAATGGCAGGAGCATGGCAGAGATTAATTTCGGGTTCCCAAGTGTTTTTGGCTGAAGAATACCCTTTCCATGCAGTTAGGTACAATCGGCAACCTCATGATCCTTTATAAGATACAATGTGATCCACTTCGTATTCTTCTTCGGTACCAATGAGGTCCGGCAGAGGTCGGGAGAAGGAGGGACCATGCGCCTCAATCTGGCAATAAGAAGATAAGAGGGTGGTGTGGAATACGTTATGGATTTTCCATGTGGAGGGAAGGCAGAGGCGGTAGGTGAAAGGAGATAAGACCTGTGTGATCTCGAACAGTCCATGACATTTCAGGGCAAGTTTACGGGAAGGGTATCCAAGATGGAGATGAGTGGCTTCCAGCCACACCTTATCGCCTACTTTCCAGGGGGAGAATTTGTGAGAGGAGCGGGAAATCATGATCCGACGAGCGGACTCATGTGCAGCGAGGGCTTCTTTTCAGGCATGGTCAAGGGAAGATAGGCGGTTTTTCAAAGTGGGGATGAAGGTTTTTCCAAGAGCGGGGTACGCACGCAGTTCGTAACCATAGAGAAGGGAGAAAGGGGATGTTTTCATGGAGCTGTGAGGGACAGAGTTATGAATGAACTCAGCGGAGGTGAGGAAGCTAGCCCAGTCATGAGGATTATGAGCGCAAAAGATACGAAGATAGGTTTCGATCTCTTGATTGGCCCACTCAGTTTGTCCATCGGTTTGGAGGTGATAGGTAGTGGAGAGGCGGACGTCGTATTTGAGCAGACGGGCGAGTTCCCTAGTGAAAGCAGAGGTGAATTGTGGGCCACGATCCAAGATGATGGAATCGTGGAGGCCAAAGCATTTGAATACAAAATCGAAAAAGAGTTGGACGATTTCTTTCACATCAATGGTTTTAGAGCAAGGAGCAAGAATTACCCCCTTCTTAAGACTGTGGTCGACCACAACCAATAAAGAGTCAAAGCCGTGGGAAAGAGGAAGGTCAGTGACGAGGTCAACAGAGAGTTGACAGAGCGGAAGGGAGGACGAAGAAGAAATGGGGAGAAGGGGTGGGGTGGTCGGGTGGGTGAGGACTTTGTTCTGTTGACAAACGGTGCAACCAGCAACAAAATGAGAAATGAAAGAAGAAAGGCCAGGCCACCAAAAATCGCGTTCAAGAATAGCTTTAGTACGAAAGCGTCCCAAGTGACCAGAAAGTGGGGAAGAGTGAATAGAATGGAGGAGTGTGGACCGAGATGATGGAGAAACATACATACGACCGCGAAAATACAGATGACCATTATCAAAGGTCCAATCAGAAAGAGAGGATCAAGGAAATAAAAGTGAACCGTCATTAAGGTTTGCAAGAGCACGAAGGAGGAGAGGATCAGAAGAAGAAGAGTTCTTGATATGCGAAGCAAGGGTGAGGTCCAAGGTGTTAATAACTACAAGATCTGGGATGATAGAGGAATCAATATTGTCTTGGGAGGTATCAACAGGATCGTGACAAGAGAGAGCATCGGCCAGGGCCATCTGTGTACCGGGAAGGACCTTCCAAAGAATGTCAAAGTCTTGGAGGAAAAGGGACCAGCGAGCTTGGCGACAAGAGAGTTTACGAGGGTCTTTGAGGTAGGATAGGTTTTTGTGGTCCGTGATAATAGTGATGGGATGAGTGGTACCAAGAATGTAGTGATGCCATTCCGAGAGGGCAAGGATAGCGGCAAGGAGTTCACGATTGTAGATATCATAGTTGCGTTCAGCAAGCATGAACGTGTGGGAGAAATAGGCACAGGGGTGAAGGTCTCCATTGGTATCGGCTTGGAGAAGAACTGCGCCAGTGGCGAGAAGGGAGGCGTCAGTCATAATGGAAAAAGGGCGAGTGACATCAGGGATGGCCAGGACAGGAGAGGTGGAGAAGGTGGCTTTGAGTGATTTGAAGGCATGCTGTTGGAGGAGGGTTCAAAGCCATGGTTGGTCCTTGCAAGTGAGCAAGGTGAGGGGGGTGACGGTGTTGGAGAAGTTGGAAATAAACTTCTGGTAGAAATTAGCGAATCCAAGGAAGGAACAGATGCCTTTGATGGAAGTAGGAGGTTTCCAGTCACGAATGGCAGCGGTCTTAATGGGATCCATCCAGACTTGTCCTTGGCCTATGATCATACCGAGGAATTCGATGCAAGGGATATCGAAGGTACATTTCGATATTTTGAGGGAAAGGTTATGCTCACGAAGATGAAGGAGAACACATCGAGTGCATTCGTGGTGGAGAGTGAGATCACCATTAGTATGAATTCCAAGGTCATCCATATAGACTTCGAGCCAGCCTTCAGCAATCATGTCGGCAAAGACATGGTTCATAAAAGCCTGGAAGGTGGGAGGGGCATTGCAGAAACCAAAGAACATAATGGTGGGTTCAAAGAGACCGTAAGGAGTGACAAATGTAGCTTTCCATTGGTCAGCTTCCTTGATCCGAACGTTGTTGTATCCCCAACGAATGTCGAATTTCGTAAACCAGGTGGAGTTTTTCATCCAATCGATGAGAGGAGGAATGAGGGGAAGCGGATAAGCATTGCAGATGGTGTGGGAGTTTAGGTAATGGTAATCTTGACAGGAACAGAGAGAACCGTCTTTCTTAGGGATGAAGAAGAAGGGCGCGGCTTGAGGGGATTTCGACGGAATGATACATCCAGTTTTGAGGTGTTCGTCAATAAAGGCACAACACGCATCTTGTTCCTTAGGATTAAGAGGGTAAACCTTGGCGATTTTTGGGATGAAAGAAGGTTTAAGTTCTATGGTGTGATCAAATGAGCGATGCGGAGGGAGTTGATCATAAGTCGTTTCGGAAAAGACATCTTCAAAGTCTTTGCACCAAGGAGGGAGTGAGGTTTCGAGTGGTATATTTTCTTGTGCGAGTTTGGTGGACAGGGTAACCTTGTTGATTGTTTTGCTTTGGGGGTAGTACTCACTAGGAGATGCATCAACCCCATCGGGATAATGTTCAGCAAACAAGGAAGAAATTTCTTGATCAACATCAAGGTCAAGGAGGCGAAGGAGATAATGTCAGGGAGGTTCCTCTACAGGAGGAGAATTAACAGGATTTCGAGGGAAGGAGAGGGTGTGGGATGCCCAGTCAATCTGTGGGTTTCGGGATTTTAGCCAGGGCATACCCAAGATGATCTGTTTACGCTTCAAGGAAATAACCATTAGTTCAAGGTGTTCGGGTCGTTTAGCGATGTGGACTATGGGTTTGACTTTCCAGAGAATGGTGCCTTTTTTGTTCAAGGTTCCATTGACATTGTAGGCCTCGACAGGCTGAGGAAGTCATTGCATGGGGAAGTTCATATGAGAGAGAAGTCCCAGGTCCATAAAATTTCTGGTGGCGCCGGAGTCAATGAGAGCGGTGGTTACGACAGTTTGGTCACTGACCTGTAGTTTTACGGGGAAACAAAGGGTTCGTTCATTCCAAGGTGCTATGAGTACATGGTGAATATCAAGGGAAGAAGACGTTGGTGCAACTCCCCAGTTCAAAAATCCTAACCAATGTTCAAAACAGAGACTTCTTCTTTAGTGGGTGCCAAGTCCTCGTAACACATTTGGAGGACTTGGAGGATCTCCCCTTCGTCCTTTCCCTGGGTCTTGAGGGAGTTGATGAAGGAGGAGAGTTCGGAGGGGGTGGTAGTAGTAGTGGTGGGGGAGGATGAAGTCATAGCAGCAGGGGTGGCTGAAGTAGTGTCAGCAGCGCGAATGTTCTGGGGACGAGTGGTCGGAGGACGAGGTGAGCGAGTGAAGGGATTCTTGCACTGGTTGGCATTATGTCCTCTGTTGCGACAACGGAAACATCGGCCATCACGGATGCACTTGGCATGTTCCTGGGAGTTCAGCTTGGCGATCGTGACAGCGTCAACGTCCATTGCATTGGGATCACGGGAGGAAGATGGATGAGAGAACGTTGAAGGCCTGCCGCCTTTCAATGCAAGGATGCGCATCTTCTGCGCATGAAACGTCTTGGCTTTCTCGATCTACTCCTTAACAGTGGTGGGAATAGTTGCCATGGAGAGGATTATGGTTGCGAGTTGTTGGTCAAGTCCAAGGGAAAATTGGTCAATAAGAGTGATGTTGTCGGTGATTCCAGCGTGGGAGGAGAGGTTCTGGAAGTCAGTGATGTATTTTTGGAATCTGTCATCATGGACTCCATTGGGACGACGGAAAGATTTCTGCGTAAGTTTAGAAAGTTCGTGGCGGGCAGTGGCTTTGGTATCAAAGGGGAAGAATGTGGATTCGAAATTTTCAGTGAACTTGTTGAAGGTAAGATCTAGAGGGTCGGCATGGATATCAGCCATCTTGTCATACCACATCTCTGAGAAGGAGACTCCGCGTCCTTGACTCATTTTGTTCAATGTGGTCATGATGCATTGAGAATCGAGGGTGTAAATGTCCTTGTTAATAGCGAAGTATGCATGCATGGCTTTGATCCATTGCGTAGCGTCGGAGGGTTCTCCAGAAAAGTCAGCAGGAAGGGCTGCTTTGAGTTCAGTGGGGGCGCGAAACATGGGAATTGGTTCACTGGGGTTGCAAGGGGGTGCTGGGGTTCGAGATTGTCTGGGGGTTCCTGGTGATCGAGGGGGTACAGGGATTAAGGCCTGGTACGGGTTCACAGTGGCATGAGGGGGTTCACTGGGTTCAGGGTCTTGGAAATCAACGTCAATATCTGATTGTTCATTGTCAGGTGGAAGCCTGTAGCGTGAGCGAAGGGCACGACTCAAGTGGGATGAAATTTTGCTCAAGGGGGTGTCCTACTCCTGAATAGGAGGGATGAAATATAATTCTCATTCTTTTGTTATGCGAAGCGTACGCAAAGAATTGTCTTGAGGGATTACTTCTCTGAAGGTACTCACGAAGAGACTCAATGTCAGAGCAAGTACGAAGGTCTAGGACTTTCAAAGGACGAAGGATAAGGCCTGAGTCAAATGGATGTCAGGGATTTACAAGAAAGACGAAGGATGAAGGTCTGAGTTGATCGGACTTCAGGATTCAAGAGTACACTATGATTGCGTAGAACGAGAATGAGAATACAAGTATGTGACAAGTGGATATAAGTACTAGAGGACGCATCATCATGGAATAACGAAGAAGGTAAGAGAATGATGATGTAATTGTACATGTTATCCACAGTAACACAAGGGAAAGATAGGAACTACGAGGCCAACATAAGAGAGTTGGCCGAGAAGATAGTCGTCCATAGAACAAGAGAGAAAGCAACAGAAAAGATCAAAGAAGTATAAATGTAGAATGGAAAGGGCTAATCACAAAAAGACCCGCTGTAGGAGCTGGAGGCTCTCTACGTCCATATACAGAGTTTTTCCCCTTTTCCAGCACCCTCTAGGTTGTCCAACGTGTCCAACAACGTTCCCGTCCTACCCCATGTCCATCCGAGTGGACCCGACCTTTATTAGTACGTTTCCGCTTTCCGTTCCGTTCTTTCCGATCGTCCGTCCCAACCCGGGCACGGCCGGTCGATGACTAACATGATATAACTAGCTCGTTTCGTTTCGTACGTCATTCTTACTTTATCCCGTTTCTTTATTTGTACACCCGATCACCGGCGGGACTTACTTCCGTCCGGATCGTTCCAGACCATTTTTACTTCGTTCCATTGAAGGGTCGCCGTACGCGACTACAGGGCGATTCGTACCTTTCTGCATGGTTTCTTGTCTCTTTCTACGCGACATTGTTACCTGTGACAGCGAAGATTATTTTCTTCACAGCCTTTGATCGCGTTTTTCGTAGTTACCTTATATGTACTAAGTCTTGGGTGTTGCCCGGACTATAAAATCTGTACCCTTTGCGGGAATGGGGGACCTTCTTTTGGGTCGGATTTACGCTTCTAAGTTCTTTCCCCAACCTTGTCCAAAACCTCGTCACCTTTTCCGCTCGTATCCGGTCCTCGTCCTTGACCGGAAATCAACTTCGTCTATCCGGATCTTTGTATTTCGACCGGGTTCATCCGGATTTGTTTTCTTGCCCACGGGAAAGTCTTCTCTCACCCTTCTCACTACTAACCTACCTCAGGCCCCTTGGGACCGCGCACACCACCCCGTGTCTTTGCTAGTTTTTCCCTAGCATTCTTTTGGGGTTTGACACACCCTACATGTTGAACGAACTCGTATTACACGGTAGTAGTTCATTTATAGTAGTTAGTTCACACGCACTTCATGTAGCGTATATAGCTTTCGGACTCAGTCATCTGAGTTCCAATTGACTCTTGACCAGCAACCGCTATCATCTCTGAGTTACTACACACAGCAGGTAAGCCAAGTAACTGCGTACTGCATGCTTCCCACAGGTTATGAGCCCTGGTGATCGTGCTGTGCGACTTGCTCGCCACCATCACTTGGTTTTTCCTGCTCCCGCCCTCAGATGCGCTATCCGCTCTCTGGTGTGGTAAGTCGCGTTCTAATGCGTCTTTACGCTTGAACACATGCGACATGTCGCGTCCTATGCGTCTTTATGCCTGGACATATGCGACCAGATCCTTGGACATATGGGGAGACTATGTCTCACCGGTCCATGGACTCTGAGAGCGTAATGAGCATACCTACGCCCCTTCCTCCTCTTCTCATTATCTCAGCTGGAAGTTAACTGACGCCTCTTTGTCCCAGACCACCCATTCTCACTATGTCCTTCAAGACCGACACTTCCAACGCCTCCAAGGTCCCCGACCTCAACGGTTCCAACTACCTTCGTTGGTGCCAAACTATGCAGGCTTACCTGCGTACCCTCGACGCTTTCTGGGCCATCACTATGGATTGCCCCGACTGAACTTACCGAAGGGGAATCCGACCGAGTCATTAACCAATCTCGTATCGACTGACTGGCACTCTGCCAACGAGAAGGCCCTTGGTGTCATGGTTTTGAAGATGTCCCCCACTCTCGCTCATCCCTTTTATGATGCGACCTCCGCCAAGGAAGTCTGGAACGCTCTCAAGGCGAAGTTTTCCACTCCGTCCACCGCCTCCAAACATTTGGAGTTTAAAGCGATGATGGACACTGCCATCCCCGAGGACCAGCACCCCCAGGCTGCGTTCTCGAAACTGAAGCAGCACTTCAACCTACTCCGGACCTACCAGACCGAGGTCCCCACCTCCTTACAATCCCTTATCGTACTTGCAAAATTACCGCGGTACATGGACGTGTTCACCCAGCTTCTGAACATGTCCACCTCCGGACCATCCGCCACCTCTGTGAAAGGAAAGGAGAAGGAAGAAGCAGCGGACCCGACGCAGCTTCCCACCCTCGATGAGATCGAATGTATGACCCTCGTGGCCTGGCAGCAATACGTCTCCAAGCGTAAGCCCAGACACGACGACCACGCGAAGAAAATCTCCGCGGTCAAACGTAAGCCTGCGGACCTCCAGTTCCAGCAGCAGCAGCAGCAGCGCCCACAGGGGCAGCAGCAGCAGCAGCGCCCACAGGGGCAGCAGCAGCAGCAGCGCCCACAGGGGCAGCAGCAGCAGGGGGGGAACCAGCAGCAACAGGGAGGACCGCAGCAGAAGAAGAAGAAGACCACTCGTGGTCAGCGTTCCGCACAAGGGCAAGCGAAGCAAGACGCTCGCGCCCAACGTCGCGAAAATACCCATTACAATGACGCCGGCCCCTCCTTCGCCTTCTCTGCCGCCACCATCATCAACCCCGCCATTGTGGAAGCCGGCCCCTCCGTCATCGACCCTCGCCGTCACGCTCACACCACAGGTGAAGCCCATTATGGCCCACCTGCCTTTCCTCAGACAAAGAACGCGATCTCTCTCGCTCGCCATCTGGAGATCACTCCCACCATCGAAACCGTAAGACGTCTTGATAAAGTTGCGAACCGAAAACTCACTCGCACTCCTATCGTCAACCCTGGCGATTACGATTTTGGCGCCCCCGGTCCCTCGCGTCCACCGCAATACAAGGACCACAAAATAGACTCTCCAGTCCACCGCCTATCCCCGTCCTTTTCGGCCACCTTTGGCCTGGACGTCCCTTCCTACGAGGACGCGATGGAAGACGATTCGTCTTTGCTCCTCAATCGGCTTCACCAGCCCATCCAGCCTGCCGCCCTCATTGAGATGGATGAAGACACTGTCTCCATCCACTCAGGCCAGGCCGAAGCTGGCGAATTCTATGCCACCCAGGATGACTTCTACGCCCCAGAAGAGGAAGAAGTCGAAATCCCTTTTGAGGATTATTTCAACCTGGACGAAGGATTTGAGAATGACACGTACGTTTATTCCCAGCCTTTCTCACATCTCTCAGACACTGATGAGCGATTACCATATTCGCCACAGTATGTAGATTTCATTCTATCGTCTGTAGTAGATAGTGATGCAATGGACATTGTCTCTACGCTCCCTTACTCCCTGTGTGACGGCTGTGAGAACCATAACACCAAAGGAAAAGGGAAAATGCGTGCGCACAAAGAGGACGCAGAAATGTGGCTCCTTGACTCTGGAGCTTCGGCTCATTTCACCAATAACTTCGACGCCTTCGTCGAGTATCAGGCCTACCGCGAACCCCGCTATACCCAAACAGCGAATGGCAAGGCGCCAGTCTTAGGCGAAGGCAGCGTCCTTATCCGCTACAAGGAGAATGTTGTGCGACTATCGCCAACTATCTACATGCCAGATTGTACAATCAATCTCATCTCTCTCGGCACACTCCTTAAGGACAATTGCCTGTACGCTCAAAGCGCTGAAGGCTTTATGCACATCATTGATGATTGCACTAAGCACGACCTGATCAGCTTCCACTCTCATGGAAGCAGTACTATGTACTGGGTGAGAGCCCCTATCGTCCATGAACACACTAAAGCGAATATTGACATGATCGCCGTGGACTATGAACTGCTCCATCGCCGCCTTGGACACCCCTCAAAGGATGTACTAAGAGCTGCGCGAAAACATATAAGAGATTTCCCAAGCGTAACTATTCCACCCATGGAACCAGTTTGCCCTGGCTGCCAGCTAGGCAAACAGCCCAACCGTCCCTTCGCAGCAAATAATATTCGCGCAAAGAGACCCTTTGAACTCATACACTCTGATCTAAAGTCTTTCGAGACTGAATCTTACCACAGATCGAGGTATATCATCGTCTTTTATGATGATTACACGTCCCAAGGATGGATCAAACCCCTCCGGACTAAGGACCAGGCACTTGGTGCCACCAAAGAGTTCATAAAGTACATCAATAATCAGTACTCCGCCTCCATAAAAGGCTGGATGTCCGATGCAGGGGGAGAATATAAATCAAAAGCCTTTGGGCAACTAATGCGCGACAATGGCATTCATATCTATGAGTCTGCGCCTCACACCCCACAACAGAATGGACGTGCTGAGCGATTCATTCGCACTTTGATGGACAAAGCTCAGGCTATGCGTCTTCACGCTTGCCTACCTGATTCTTACTGGGAGTTTGCTATCCAGCATGCGGTACATGTATACAACCGCACTCCCAAACGAGGTTTAAACTGGAGGACACCTCATGAACTTCTAAACAAAGTTCCTCCAACAATTTCTCATCTACGCGTCTTTGGATGCGCTGCGTATGTTCACCTTCCAGTGGACACTCGTGGGGGCAAGCTACAGCCCAAATCGCAGCTAATGATTTACCTAGGAATTCCACCAGGTAACGAGCGCAACTATTTATTCATGCGCCCTAACAACGCGCTACATACGTATGCGCATGCCATTTTTGATGAGAACCTATTCCCTCGATGTCCAGGGGCTCGGCCTCACAAGCCGGTAAGTGCGCCCCCACAACCCCATAAACATCCGAGACCACCCTCGCACCCGCACTCTGATGCGGAAAGCGACGATGACGGTTTACCGGGATTTCCTGAGCGAACTCGCCGTGTCCCTCCAAACCCAAGTCCGCTACCTTCTGAGCAAAACCCTTCACCTGAACTGGTTGTCCCGGAACGAACGCCCTCTCCTCCTCATACCCCTCCTAGGAGACTCCCTCCTTTGGATGCCCCTCCCGCCTTACCACGCCGTTCTGAGCATATCAGGCAACCACCCCGCCGCCCAGGCAACATTTATGGAGAACGCCGTAACCCGGTACAACAAATAAAAGAAATTGAGCGCGATTCGCGCTGGAAAGACCTAACCGGTCAATCCACTCCTCCTGTGCCGGAAACACCCAACGTTCCCGGTGCCATGCCTCCATCCCCCACTCCTTCTGAGGACGACGTCGAACGCATGATCCGGGAAGGGGGAGACGCTATGGTATTATACCTATGCGCAAAGGCAGTACCCCTCGATGAAAGGCCTAACAAACCCAATTACCGAGAATGGTCATATAGAGACCTCCTGCGCCTACCTGAATCAGAACAAAAGCAATGGTTCAAAGCGTGCGAAACAGAACTAGACATGCTGAAACAACGCAAAGTCTTTGAAGTCTCTGACTGCCCCACTGGCCGAAAGGTCATTAAGAATCGATGGGTTTTTGATGAAAAATCTGATGGCCGTAAACGTGCCCGACTAGTAGCAAAAGGATTCTCGCAAGTCGAAGGTCTTGATTTTGATCAGATCTTCAGCCCAGTCGTAAGATTCGAAACAGTGTGATGCATGCTCGCCCTAGCCGCCTTAGAGAACTGGCATCTGTCCGGACTCGATGTGCGATCTGCCTATCTATATGGCAAATTAGATGAGGAAATCTACATGGAATTCCCAGAAGGCTTTGCGCCTCCTCATCTCAAAAACAAAGTTCTCAGATTACTCCGCGCCCTGTATGGGCTTAAACAAGCAGGTTTAGCTTGGTGGAACGAGCTCAACCAATCAATAAGAGAACTAGGCTTTGAGCGACTCCAAACGGACGCCGGCCTCTTTATATACAGAGAAGCAAACCAAATTGTCGTAGCTATAATCTACGTAGACGATGCTCTCTTCTGTGGCCCCTCAAAAGCCTTTGTCGAGAAAGTCAAGGCTACCTTTATGAAGAGGTGGGAATGCCGCGATCTCGGAGATGCACGTGAATTCCTCCGAATGAACATTCATCGAGTTGATCGCCGGTTACATATTAACCAGCGCGAATACCTCGAGAAAGTACTAGAGCGATGCGAAATGATCAACGCAAAACCCGCTCGTACACCTTTACCTCAAGGTTACCAACCTGAGAAGAACACAGCCCCTGTCAATGCTGAACTTCGGACGCGATTCCAGACAGTTATCGGCTCATTGTTATACCTTATGCTTGGTACTCGCCCAGACATTGCTTATGCAGTCACCCAGATGGCGCGACAGTCTGCCAACCCATCACAGGAGCACTTAGACAAGGCCCTGTATATTTGCCGTTACCTACTTGGCACTCGCGACTACTCGCTTGTGTATGACGGTTCCTCTGGATGCGGTATCACCGCCTGTACTGACTCTGATTGGGGAGCAGATCCAGAGACTCGCCACTCCCAAACGGGATTCTACTTAAAGTTGGCGAATGGTGTTTTCCTTTGGAACTCACATTTACAAAAGACTACAGCCCTCTCTTCTACAGAGGCTGAATACATGGCCCTGAGCGACTGTTCTTGCCAAGTCATATGGGTTAAACAAATGTTTGAGGAATTAGGGTTTCACCTAAAACCCATTCCTATCTGTGGCGACAATCAAGGTTCTATTTTTATAGCTAACAATCCTGTCACCGAACGTCGCACCAAACACATACCCATTCGCTACCATTTTGTACGCGATGCTGTAACTGATCAGCAAGTAGAGATCTTCTATATCGAAGGGACTGACAATCCTGCTGATATGTTCACCAAGAACCTCGGATATGTCAAATTCGAGCAGTGTAGGTCTCAAATTGGTTTAGATATAAAAACCGCAGTTAGCAGGACTAACTAGCGATACATATCACTACCACCTAATGCTTACGCGATTACCATGCGCTTAGCAAGGGGGAGTGTTGAACGAACTCGTATTACACGGTAGTAGTTCATTTATAGTAGTTAGTTCACACGCACTTCATGTAGCGTATATAGCTTTCGGACTCAGTCATCTGAGTTCCAATTGACTCTTGACCAGCAACCGCTATCATCTCTGAGTTACTACACACAGCAGGTAAGCCAAGTAACTGCGTACTGCATGCTTCCCACACTACACTGACTATCTGTTTTACACTGCATCCCATATCGTCTGCGAGAGACCCAAGAAGAGGTGTACTCATCGAGGGAAGAGGAAAAGATAAAGATGAGGGAAAAGGAGAAAAACTGTAACATAGTCAAGATGCCGATTGAAGTGCATTTCTTAGTTTGATCACCTACTTCCATGCTGACGGATGGCGATTATAGGAGAGTCTAATTCAGAAAGACATTGTTGTCAGGGCTGAATATCAGCAATATATGACAGAAGTTCCTGCAAGAATTTTTCCATATGTTTGGTAGGCTGTGTATTCTTAATGATATCTCCTGATGGTTATAGCAGTGTCTCTAAGAAAAAGTCAGCTTACATTGTAGAGCTTCACAATCATTGTACACCAAGCTCCAACAGCATCACGTCACCTAGTCCCTTCAGTCTGGCATAGTGTGCAGTGCCAGCGATCTTGAGCTTGGCTAAGGAGACTGCCTTTCCTTGGCTGGCCATATTCATATATCAATGGGGGTATATATTCTCAGTCACTGCAATTTGACCAGTTTGGGTTTCACATCACAAAAATTGTCAACAATGGATATGCCTGTATATACTCAAGTAATGTTGTGTGAAGGCTGTAATCATAGCTATTCACGGCCACCATTGCTGGGGAATACATGACCATATCTAGGAACTCAAATTGTCCAACAGACCCATATTTAACAAGCAATGTTTGGTCAGGTCAGCCAGGCCATATTTCTTGAAACACTGCAGTATATTTTCATTCATGTCAGCCCAGTCATATTTCTCGCAACATGGTGATATATTCCAGACTATCTTGATATAGGCACTAAGGGGTAATACAGGTCTGCTTTGTAGCATCTATAGTAGTAGTATAACTAAGTGAATAAAAAGCGATCACTTGTAGTGGTACCAGAGACCATTCTGCAATAGAAAAGGCATGCATTCTGAACAATAAGGATAAGGGACACCAATTAGTGAGATCACAACCAACACACACCTAGAAATCTAATTGTGCCTGCACTTGAAAGACCTCCTGGTGCTGGTATGAGTCCTGAGGTCTTCGTTGTCCTCAAGCTCATCCATGGCACATTTCTTACCCTTGGCCTTTACACTAGGCTTTTTGGTTCCTCCTTTCTTGCTAATGACTGGTGTTGCTGGCATGTCCATGTCAGTGAGTTCTGACTCCTCTGCAGGACTGTGGATATGAACAGTGCCTTTTGATTTAGGTCAGGATGCTTCTTTTCCTGCACCAACATCCAAGTGCGCAGGTGATGGATTGTCATAGTATTCAGCTAGATGGCACAGACGACAAGCCGTGGTACAGGGTGGTATTGGTATGTACACAACCTCATGATCAACAGAATGAGGGAGTGATGGGGTTTGTTCCAGGTGATGAGGTTGTTGAACACGAGGACTGTGGACTGCCAGAGACCAAGTACGCACCACTTGATGAGGAGGTGTAGGAGTGGGCATACATTTTTCTTGTGTGGGAGAATGAGCTAGAGTCACAGGGTGGGCAAAGGACCTATTTCCCCATAGAGATGAAGCTGGAGGAGTTGGTGGGTCATAATGGTGTTCCATATGCACACCCATTTGGGCGCGCATTTTCTCTATCATTGTCAGAGGTCGGGGCTGGGAGGGTCCAACAGAACTAGTAGCTTTACCTGTGTCCATCACATTGAGGACGTGCCCCTTCTCATTCCCAAAGAGCTGCCTGTACACCAACATAATTAAAAGGAAAGTTGAGAGCGAGATCACAACTTACACATTCCACCATTTGAGGAGGCCATCTCTCCACTCTGTATCTTCGGCATATCGGATGTAGTTGACAATAATCTGATACATTTCTTGGTAGCTGAATTCTCTGTTCCTCTCATTCCAAATGCTTGCGGATGAGATTGCAAAGCATGTCTATTCATCAATAAGACATCATGGTTGATCTCCAAGGGCAGACACTGACCTGCAGGCACATATATGCAATGTGCTCAGCTTCTACCATGGTCATATCATGTAAGGCCACATTACATTATTTGGAACCCCTCTTGCCATTGTCACTAAAGGCACATGTTGGTCCCAGATACATGTGGCAACCAACCTAATCGTCATAGTAAACAATACATTACACAAAGTGAGGGTGACCTTACCTGGTGAACTATATGGCTTTTAAAAGCACCTTTATTCATGTCGTCTGGATCATAGTCATCCCCAGGGTAAGGGTTGCCACTCCAGAAAAGGGCGGAAAAGTTCCTGGCACTCATAGATATCTTGCCGGATTCAAGCTGCTGGCGAATCCTATGATGCATCTATAAGCATGTATGATATGAGGAAACAGTGTGAAGGAAATACTCACCCAGCTGTGTCTGCATCATAATCCTGAACTCTATTCACAGGACACAAGAAACGTGCAAGAACTGGGTGTTTCAGACCCATTTCTGCTTTACTTCCGTTGATGATCGGCGGCTTGATACCCTCTTTGTGGGGGTCAATCAGCAAGTACTGGGCAATGTGCTTCTTCAAGCTGGTGGAATCAATGGATCGAGTATCATGTATTATCTCAGTCATCTAACATTGGTTAGCTCAATATATGTGCGCATATATGCACATTGACTTACTTTTTGTGTGATATTCGCCAACTCTGAGGTGCACTTTGGGTCATAGATAATAGGCTTTAGGCTTGGCACAGCTTGAAGGATCCTACAGTAGGTGAACATGTAATATTCACGACTCACCTCATCACTATAATAGGCCACTCAGTATTGTCAACACAGATTTAATAGCACTTACTATTTTGCCAGTCGGTCTTCTTGAAGCTTCTTGCTAGCTTCGTCTTCCTTGAAATGGCCATGTTTGCTCATCTCTTCTTCTTCTAGCAGTAATGCGATTCTAATCACTTTTTCCACATTACACCATAGATCAATGCAGTGCGCAATTGTACATGCTGCAGAACTGAATTCAGCACTGATCTCGGTCACTTTTGGCCTGTTGTATATCAGTATCCACAGTGACAATTATAGAGTAAATGAAGTACTTGCTTTTTACCTTGGGATTCCTCCTTGTTGTCCATTGTTTTGCCTTGCTTCTTCTTGAACTTATCTTTCTTGCTCCTCTTTCTACTTTGGTCATCTCTCTAATGCTTCAGTGGTCTATCTGCAGGCTGGGAATCTTCTGTGCCCACACTGAGGACACGTCGCATGATGATGGTAAGGATTAAGCTGTCACGGCTCAGAACGATCAATACAATATATCATGGGAAAAGTCAGACTCCCTATTCGTATGACCTCCTACCATGCACCACACCACTGCAGCTAGTCTAGGATGGCTCCCAACTGGATTAGGACAACTGGCGGATCAGGATTTGAAATAAGTTTTGATGTCTCTGTCACCCCTCTCCATCTAATGTACATTTGGTAGGTACATTACTATTCTTTACCTTTTGTAGTGCTCTAAGAGTCCAATAGACAATGTTTAAACATCCTAGGGTCATTTGAGTCATGTCCAGACACTCACTCCCCCCCTTCTATTCCACATGTTTGGCAATCTTGAGTGCTGTGCCTGCAACAAGGCTTTCACCACATCAAAATGCCTTTCTACTCATGAGGCCATCTGCAAGGCAAAAAGACAACTTGCCTTGGATGTTATACTTACCCAGAAATGTCTTTCCAAAGCCAGGCGAAAGCTACGGAAGAAGGGATCACTTAGCCGACATGGTTCGCTAGTACATGTTACTCAAGATGCACATACATCTCTCTCACCTCTTCCACAATTGGCACAATGCTACAGCTCTGATTTCTTCAATAATGAGATAGCTCCAGTACGTTCACCACCATGTCATGCAACTCCAACCATCCACTCACTTTTTGCAGCCTGAGATGGAGGCAGGGCCCTCCAATCAAGCTGTCAGAGAGCCCTCGCCACCTTCCCTTCCATCACAAAATACCTCGCTGATTGCTGACTCTCCCCCAGTTATCTCTTCACGTTCAGGATGCCAGATTCGTCTCCTTGGACGTTTTATGGATTATCTACCCTGCTCTTCGACTCCCGAGTTGTCACCATCTCCACCATCTCCACCCATGCAACCTCTTTAATGTCTCGTCAAGTTCAAAATAATGGCTGATGACATGGGAGTGTACTGTGTTTACCCAAGATATCCTGGTATCCCTAAACGGAATGGTCTCGAAGCAGTAACAGACACTCCAGCATTGCAGGGTAGTACTTGATTCTGAAATGAAGGATTCCTTCACATCCTCAGGACATGTCCCTCAATGCTCTCTATTCAGCTTTTAGTCACCCAACTGCTGGTCTTTTGATGGCTTGGCAGTACTCTGGAGGAACAAACAAAACTGGCACTGAGCTGAATCACTTGTGGATATCACATATTCAGGACCCTGCATTCAATCCAAGTGTTCACACAACCTTTAGCCACGACCAGGAAAAAAGGCATATAGAAAAGTATCTGGCAACCTTGAATCCCTTCAATGCTGCACACGGCTGGAAGCAATCATCGGTAAAGATTCCATTGCCTTATGAGGGCAACAAATATAAGTCAGAACGCGATCTGAATATCCCTTGTTTGACAGTTGATGGTGTCTATCACCGTGACATTACTGACATCATCATCAACACATTCCAAAGCAAGATCGCCTCCAAAACCTTTCATATTCTTCCATATGAGAAGTATTGGAAGCCATTAGATGATAGCGAGCCAGTCCACATGTTTGGTAAGGCTTATACATCACCGGCATTCATCAACGCTTACTGGAAGATCCACTCACTCCCTCATGATCCTGGAGATGAGCTTGAACATATTGTTTCCTCCCTTATGTTTTGGTCCGATGCAACTCAGCTTGCTAATTTCGGTGATGCGTCTCTCTGGCCAATATATCTTTTCTTTGCCAATCAATCCAAATATACCCGAGGAAGACCAACCACAGATGCATGCCATCATGTCGCCTATATCCCTGGGGTATGTCATCTTCAAGATTGCCATCTCAAAATTCTTACTTTCTTCTATAGCTCCCAAATGACTTTCAAGATATATACAGTAGCTGGGCGTCATCAGATGAAGTGTTCACTCACTGCAAGCGTGAGTTGATGCACGTCATTTGGAAATTGCTCCTGGATGGTTGGTTTGTGGACGCTTACAAGAATGGTGTAAAACACCAGTCCTCTCTGTACTGCAATAGCAAGAGGGATACTAGAAAATAAGAAAGAAGGGTACGAATAGGTTCGTCCCAGGGACCCTAAAGAGGTTGGTGGGGGCGAAGGACCTGACTACACTATCCGGAAAGGAATCCGGAAAGATAGGGGCTAAACCCGGACGAATCCGATCCGGAAAAACGATGAGAAAAAGATCCGGAAAGTGAAGTAGAGATAGAAGGGAGTAGGAATATACGTTCGATGTTGGAATCCAAGAACCCGGAGCAGATTTGATGAGATGGTGATGAGATAAGAGAGATCCGGTCAAGGACGAGGACCAGATATGAGTGGAAAAGTGACAAGGTTCGCAAAGACACGGCTTTGCAGCAAGGAAATGGGTGATCAGTGCACACGGGCGAAAGATGTATTATCCATCGCACTACAGGGGTTTTATAGTCAAGGGAACACCCAAGACTCTTCCTAATAAGGGAAATATCAATCGGTAACCAAGTACGTCAAAGAAAAAGAAAAAGAACATCGTCCCTTCACGGGTAAACAGAAACCATGCGGAATGCTATAAAAGGGTCTAGGCCTCTGTCGAAGTGATATGAAAGCTCAATGAAACCAAAAGAAATCAATCCGAATGAAAAACAAAGATCCGGATAGATCTTGCACGTGCGGAGATCCGGAAACGGACAGATAATGTCGGGTTGCATCAGATTGGATCGGGTTGGACTAGGATTGGATCGGGTTGGACTAGGATTGAATTGGGTTGGGCTAGGATTCATCGGAATATGATTAGGAGAGATGTGGAAGTCGGTGGAATGATAGGATACGACCACAAGGAACTTCAGTTCCTTACAATGGTATCATAATTAAGTTTGCTGATGGGGTCTCACATCAAGTCTTTCCCTGCTTCTTTACTTACTTAGCTGATTATCCTGAGAAGTGAGTATATTTCTGCTGTCCATGGCACAATCTTAAAGGAATTGCTAGGTTCCTTTGGGTGCAGAGACAACAGCACAAGGGTGATCCCAGTGAGGGAGAGTACTCACTTGCTATAGACGACTTGCAAGCTAGTTGCTTAGAAGTTATTTACAACATGATACGAAGTAAAGAACTTAAATTATGGGCTCTGAAGGAGCCAGGTTTATATATGGTACAACTATGTTTGTCCATATTGTGGAAATATCCATAAAGGATGAAAGGCTGTGTAATGCGCAGCAGTGCGCAGCAATAGGCAGCCAATGGCAGATAGTGCACAAGGTATGGTGCAATATGCCAAGAGAATGGTGCGATGTTTCACCATAATGATATAATATGACATCATCATAAAGATAAGAGATAAGGATGACATCACTGGTCTAGAACAATGATGTCATGGGTCCAGATGAATTAGTAATCATGAAGAGCGACCCAGACAGGTTAAGATTTAGCTAATGGAATCTAAATATTTCAATAAATCTTACTCAGCATGCCTCAGAATTCTGCTCGCATGCGTCAAGTTTCTGGGAAAATGTCCCTGTCCCCGTTGTTTGGTCACAAAGACAGACATCCCTGACATGGGATCCCCTGCCGACATGGATACTTGATTGAACAACATCCGTATAAGTGATCGCAAGCTCAGAGACAAGGTGGCTACAGCCCGCAAGTCAATTTTCAATCACGGAGCAAGAATCAGCGGCACAAACGTCAAGAAGGTGCTTGATGACGAGTCATTAGTGCCAACTCAAGTATATCTCACTATTGATACTGTTCTGTGTTTTCCACTCATTCGAAACCTCATCAGAATGCCTTTACCGAGAGAATTTCTGACGACGCCTTCAATTTTTTCCTGTTGTTAGTCGTTGACCTTTTACACGAGTTTGAATTAGGTGTTTGGAAGGCGATCTTCACGCACTTGTTGCGTATTCTCTTTGCAGAGGGTGGCTCCTCAGTCGAGAAACTCAATTACAGGTGTGTCACTTGCTAAAGATTCATTCTCTATTGATGCTGAGGATGTACATTACCAGATATCGTAGAGTAGCTACATTTGGCAGAGGAACAATCCAAAGGTTTGCCAAGAACGCATCTAGCATGAAGCATTTGGCAGCACGAGATTTCGAGGATCTCCTTCAGGTGCGTACTATATGTTTCTCACTTGATTACACATATGACGCTGAAAAATAGTGTGCGATGCCTTGTTTTGAAGGCCTCCTTCCCGCGCCTCACAACAAGATCATACTCGACCTTCTCTTCAACCTGGCAGCATGGCATGGCTATGCCAAGCTTCGACTTCACACGGAGAAGACTCTTGCTTTCTTCGAGACTACGATCAATTCTCTCCGTCACTCTGTGTACAAGTTCCAAGAGATGACTTGTAGCACATACCAAACGACTGAACTTCCTCAAGAGAGTGCTGCCCGTGGTCGTCGCCAAGCTGCACTCGCAGCCAAACAAGACATAGGCACGCCGTCGATAAGCTTGAAGGCAAAAATCAAGCATCTGAACCTTACGACGTACAAATATCATGCTCTTGCCGACTACCCGAACACAATCAGACGATATGGTACAACAGATAACTACACAACTCAGACGGTCAGTATATCATTTACTAAATTTCCTTTTCTGATGCATGTACAGGGTGAGCTCGAACATCGCCGATTGAAGCGCAGGTATCCACGGTCAGGCAAGAAGAAAAGTTCCATGGTTGCGAGTATCGCCAACCAAGAAGCCATTGAGCGATTCATCAAGCAGTTCAATAACGCTCGTCAAGGGCTTTCCCAGCGGAACAAAACCAAGCAGCGTGTGCGCAGTCACCCATCTGAGCACCATCGTATCGCCGAGTCATCCCGCAAAGCCGATAACCTCACTGCTTGGCTTGCAGAGCGTCGAGACGATCCCGCGTTTGATGTAAGTCATATCTGATGTTACTATCTGAATGGCGACCAGCTAATTTCTAAATTTAGAACTTTCTTACTCGTCTCCAGGATCATCTATTGGCCCGTGCGCATGGTATGACATATGACGGCGACGAACACAGTTTCTCAGATGAAGACAGGCTTTGTATGAATATTAAGGACAACCGCGCCTATTTTCACAGCACTCTATCCGTCAACTACACGACTTACGACTTACGACGCGAACAAGACACCATCAATCCACTATCCCGAGCCGACATAATGCTGCTATCGCACGAGGATGAGCGGAATCATCCATATTGGTACGCTCGCGTGGTTTACATTTTCCATGTATTTGTTCAAGTACGTGAGGACACACACTCACGCTTCTCGACACCAACTCGGATGAACGTGGTCTTTATTCGTTGGTTTGCACGCGATGTCAACTACCCATCGGGATGGAGTGAAAAACGCCTCCATCGACTTCAATTCCACGATGTCCGTGATACGTCAGCTGATGCATTTGGGTTTGTCGACCCCGATAACATCATTCGAGGGGTCCATCTTATTCCTGCATTCGCATTCGGTTCAACGGATGAGCTCCTCGGCCCCTCGAAAGCTCGCCGAAAGTTGGATGGCGCACCGAATGGGTACCATGATTGGAACTATTATTTTGTCAACATGTACGTCTTCCTACCTACACTAGTCGTGGTACGTGGCTCATTTCAATTACTCAGGTTCGTCGACCGTGACATGCTCATGCGGTTTCGAGGCGGGGGGGTTGGGCACAAAGCAACCCGTGATTGGGACTCGATTTTGGAAGAGGACTGTGACGAAAAAATGAGCGAAGCCCAGGACGACTCTGGCGACTCGGAAGGCGACTCACACGAGAGCATGTCTGAGGCCGAGGAGGAATGGGAGGATGACGAAGAAACAGAGTGGAAGTCCTTGATATTCGGCAGAAACGAAGGGAGCGATAGTGATGACGATACGGACGACTCGGAGGAGGGTGGTGCACTTGGAGAACATGATAACGCCGACGGCCAACCTGAGGAGATGGAAGAAGAGGATCTCTATGGCGACTACGGATATGGCGCACTTTGACTGGATTGCATGTAGTTGTACCACAATACATCCCGGATATCATCTACTGTACGACCATGTTATTGCAAGTACGGCCGAGCGCGAGACGACATACGACAAAACATAGCGCTATGTTGTCGCAGTGCTCTCTCGCACGGCGGAGTATTATGTCATATGTTCCTGTTTAGGTTAGCCGGCGGCGACATGCCGTGTTTGGTCATATTATGTTTCGACAATTTTTGTGATGCACGCAAGGGACGGTCGAGTTCGAGCTGAAAGTCCATTCGCACATTGTAAATGGGCACGCTTGTGGGAGTTGGTGAGCTCTGAGGTACGAAAACCGGTCATTGTGAATAGGACGCTGATTTGTGAGCAACAGATGGAGAGACCATGTCGCATTACTCGCTGCGCAAACTGGTACCAGGCGTCAGTCGTGCCTTAAGGAACCTTACGGATTGGTCACCTACGACATGATTTCAAATAGCAGCAAGCATGATCGAAAGGACCTTCTGGTTACCCGGTTGGTTGGCGTCAGATAAGTTTATACGCGCCCGTGCCAAATGCTCTGGATCTACTTGGATTCGGACTTTGGGTTGCTGTGTTGGCTTACCACTTACAGAATAAGTGCATGTATCCCAGGACAATATCCGCACTCGTCGATGGGCTGACGACGTCGGCGTTCCCCCTTGATCCGCTTCTTGGCCTCTTGGCCTCTTGGCCCGAGGAAATGTGTATATACTCTCTAGTCCCACAGGTTCGTGTTGATCTCCCCCTTAGTTGTCCGACTTGTACCTGTTCACTATTTGCGATTTCCTCTATCATGTCCCCAGAATTCGACATCATCTTTGCCGGAGGCACGTTTGTCTGTCTCTCATTCGTGTGAGCTCTCCTTACACTGCAACGCCAGGCGGAACGACTGCGTGTGTCACCGCAGGGAGGTTAGCTGCTGCCGACCCTACTCTCAAGATCCTCATTGTTGAAAGTGGCCAGCACTCACGCGATCTCCCTCGCCATGTCCAACCTTGCAGATATCTCGAGAACCTTGCGCCGAACAGCACTACCGTCTCCTTCCATGTTGCAAAACCAAGCCCACACCTCAACGGACGTGCTGCTGTTGTTCCATGTGGCCGAAGCGTGGGTGGTGGCTCCACTGTTAATTGTAAGTCGTATGCACCCTTGCTTGCGTTCTATCTTGCTTGTTCTACATAATTCATGCTGCTCTTGGATACAGTCATGGTATATGTGCGAGGTGCCGCATCGGACTACGACGATTGGGATGCATTAGGTAACAAAGGCTGGAGCTTCAATGAGGTCCTACCTTTGATTAGAAAAGTGAGCACGTCAAGTCAGAACGAGCGGATTCATAACCCACTATCCAGCTCGAAACGTTCACGCCGATATCAGACAGATTGACCCATGGTTACTCAGGACCGATCCAGATATCTACAGGTGGAATTGACCTTGGGATTGGAAGTCAATTCTTGAATGTGGCTAGGCAGTACGATTCAGCCCGTCCAGTGGTCGACGACAATAATGATTTCAAGACCGCAAATGCGTACAGTGTGGGTGTTTTTAGTTCATTTTATTCGGTCGGTAGTGAATGTGGCTGTTCTGCTTCTGCTAGCCGGCTTACAAGTAAGCGCTCGGCGGAAAGACGAGAAATACTCGCTAGCTAATCATCACTCACCGAAGATATATCGACCCCGTGACTGGAAAGCGCAGCGACGCTGCTTCCCGATACCTCTATCCACATTCTAGAAATCCGAATGTAACGATTATGGTTGGCAAGCGTGTGAAATGTGTCATTATCGAGTGCGTTACACCTGAAATCATCACGAGTGAACTGACTCATGCAGAGGATAGGAATGGGCGTGCAGTCGGTATCGAGTATACGTCAGATGCGATATCATGCCCAGCGGCCAGTGGCAAACTTGTCACCGTGAGGGCCGCCAAGTTGGTTGTTGTTTCTGGTGGAGCATTTGGTTCGCCATCCATTTTAGAAAGGTCAGGCATTGGCGCACCGTCTGTCCTCGAAAAGAACAAGATTTCTGTCCTGGTTGATTTGCCTGGTGTTGGAGAAAATTATCAGGGTATGTCCGTCATGCCGGAGTGTTCTTGTTTCGGGAAGTCACAAGGTCTTCCGCAGACCATTGCGGTAATTGTATGGCGTTTTACGCGTCAGATGAGACCGACACCATGGATGATGTTATGAGTGACCCACAAGCAATCACTGGTGAGTGGTTGGTCTAGTTCAGCCGCAAATATACCTGTGTAATGCCAACACATTAACATTACCAGCGCTGCTTAAAGAATGGGAGGGCAATGGTACAGGGAAGGTTGCTCACAAGTCCGCCACTATGTTTACCCTACTCCCGTGGGTTACTGACATTTTATCTCAGTTCAATGGAAGCCGTGGCAAAAGTGCGCCCGACTGCAGCACAGTTGACAGCATCTGGGCCCGCGTTACAATTGAGATGGGAAACGTTCTTTCACCAAAGTCCAGACAAGCCCATGGCCGCCATCGTACCATTTGCTGGGTAGTGTCACACTCATCTTCTTGCTTCATGCAACATACTCTTATTTGTCTTCTATTAGTTTCGCACGGGATCCAAGTCGTTCTGTGTCAGTCGGTCGGAAACTCCTCTCCGCGATCTACTATCTCGTAAGCATGCGAATATTCTGTGCCTCATCGTCGCTCTGATATACTGGCTTTCAAGCTGTACCCAGAGTCAATCGGTAGCGTACACATTACGTCGGGCGAAGACGCAAACTCACCTCTGGACTTTGATCCTGACTATTGCACGAAGTACGTCTTATACTTTCCCCGTTGCTTTGTGTTCTGTCCATGAAAATAACCTCCAGACCCGGCGATGTCGCACAACTCACTATGTTTTACAAGATGACACGCGAACTTGTTAGGCGTATGCCCGCGTATCGGGGCGAGGTGACCGCCTGTCATCCAACGTTTCCCTCTGGCAGTCCTGCCGCTTGTAGAGAAACGGAAGGTCCTGTGCCGATGGATGCGCCTGATATTGTATACTCTGATGCGGACGATGAGGCGATTGTGAAATTTAATCGCGACAAGGGTGAGCCATTCCTGTATAACCATTCTTGCTCTTATAGTTCTGCCCTTCTCCGGTCAATGATTGCAGTCAACACGACTTGGCATTCGGTCAGCTCCCTCACGCGCTTCTTTCTGTTTGAATACCTTTGATGAACATGTTAACCTAGCTTGGGACGTGTGCCATGAAACCCCGTGACCAAGGCGGGGTCGTCGATGCACGCCTGAACGTGTACGGCGTGGATGGCCTCAAGGTTGCAGGTACGCGATATAAGATCGTCTCCGAGTTGCCTCTTTACTGACATTAGGCTCACCAGACGTGTCGATTTGCCCGACCAATGTTGGAAACGTACGTCATGTTCATTCGTATTGTGATGGGACAGTTCGATGTCGCTAATTGTTCCTTTTTCGGTTAGAATACGTACTCCACTGCGTTGTTGATCGGAGAGAAGGCTGCAGTCATTATCGCGGAGGAACTGGGAGTGACTCTCGAGTGACGATGGCCTGGATCATAGAAGTGATGGATTGGTGCACCTGGTCTCCGAAGTGTTTCTCGTGTGATTGTGTTCGACATGGACTAGTGCCAGTGGTTGTTGTATGTACTACGCTGACTGGGCTTGAGTCCAAGGTGCTTCTCGAAGAAATCGCATCACAGATTTGCCTTCGCGTCTCGGAAGTCAATGAGCTTGACATGGATCATATCCGATAGTGTCAAACATACGATATGACTCGTTTGACATTTGCACGTGTCTTCACCTCAGCATCATTTATAAAACGCCCGAATTCAGTCTGACCCAGATTGTTCAAGTCGCAGCATCAGGGTTCTAATGCTAAACCTGAAGGAGCCTGGATTGCGCTTTCGGGCTAGGGACGTCACAGGAAGAAGGGAAGTGAGAGAGTAGAGTACTAGGGAAACTATGTGACAGTGAGGAGTATCTATGAAAGAGGTAGACCGACTAAGATGTGACAGGCCTTCCCATAGGTGGGTGGGGCGCAGCCCAGGACAGGCCCGGGCGGAGAGAACCGTGCCCGGGACCCGTGCTGACTGACCGGGGGTGTGCAGAGAGCCGGAGCGACGAAACTCCGGCCCTCCACACAGGAAGGCATGCCGACGGAAGAAAACTAGAAACGGAAGAAAAAAGAGACAGAAAAGGGGAGCTGGCGGACTCCGATGGGGCGAAAAAGAGCGCAGCAAATCAAGGAACGAATGCGCCGACGTCGAGGAGGCGGAACAAGACGCGTAAAGTGAAGACTCTCGTTGACGTCGGAGCCCGAAAACCCGCATCTGCCATCGACGTGCCGACGAGGGCTGATGATCACGACTACCCCCGGAAGACGATGACATCTTGACAGCAAGTTGAAGGAAGACTATTTAATAACACCTCTTGTAGCATATAATCAGCACGCTCACGTCTCTCATCTGTCGAGCAAGCGACTCGTTGCGCCACAGCGGGCACCGAGCAAAAGTGATGCACATCGATCGTTAAACAGAATAAGATGATCTATCCCAAAGACTACTCCTGCAACGCCTCTCTTTCCCGCGTACATTGAGCAAGGTACGCCTCGTAAGAATTCTGAGCATGATATTCTGCGTCACACCCAGAAGTTTTGTAATTGACTGTTTCAGAACGGAAAAAAAGGGGAAGGCGTCGTCTGTCATGCTTGATGTCTGTCATACTCGATAGCAGCGAGTCGTTTGATTGTTCGTCGAGACGGAAATAGGGTGCTGCGCTTCACACCTTCCGGTGCACACCGGTCACCGGTGGTGGGTAGGGGGGAGGGACTGTCATGTGAAAGCGGAGTCCAAGCGATGTCGGTTTCATGACCAGGACCCAAGTTCTAGGAAATGTCACACATTGCCAAATCAAAACATCAAAACAAGAATCCACACCCGAGGTTCGACCCCCCCATATATCCCAGGCAAATATCCGCATGATCCGCTCATCGGGCCCTGAGGAAACGTATATATACTCTCTGCCCCATAGGTTCCTGTCGAGGTCCCCTTAAGTTTGTCCAACTTGCATCTGTTCACTATTTGCGATTTCGTCTGACATTATGTCCCCAGAATTCGACATCATCTTTGCTGGAGGCGAGTTTGTCTGTGCCTCTCGCTCGTGTGAGCTTTCCTTACACAGTTTCGCCAGGCGGAACGACTGCGTGTGTCACCGCAGGGAGATTAGCTGCGGCGGACCCTTCTCTCAAGATCCTCATTGTCGAAAGTGGCCAGCACTCGCGCGATCTCCCTCAGCATGTCCAACCCTGTAGATATCTCGAGAACCTCGCGCCGAACAGCACTACCGTCTCCTTCCATGTCGCCAAACCGAGCCCACACCTCAACGGACGTGCTGCTGTTGTTCCATGCGGCCGGAGCGTGGGTGGTGGCTCCACCGTTAATTGTAAGTTATAAGCACCGAATTATCCTTCTCTACGTGTCATCTTGTTCTTGGATGCAGTCATGGCATACGTGCGGGGTGGCGCATCGGACTACGACGATTGGGATGCATTGGGAAACAAAGGCTGGAGCTTCAATGAAGTCCTTCCTTTGATTAAGAAGGTAAGCGCACTAACATGTTAGAACGAGCTGATTCATCACCAACTATGCAGCTCGAAACGTTCACGCCCATACCAGGCAGATCAACCCATGGTTACTCGGGACCGATCGTTATATCCGCTGGGGGAGCCGACCTTGGGATTGGAAACCAATTTTTGAACGTTGCCAAGACATATGATCTAGCACGTCCACAAGTTGACGACAACAATGATTTCAAGACCGCAGATGCCTACAGCGTGGGTATTTCAATTCATCTAACGGGTGCACTTACCTGTTTTCTCTTCACTAGCCAGCTTACAAGTAAGCGCTCGGGGAAAAGACGAGAAATATTTGCGAGCTAATCATCACTCACCGAAGATATATCGATCCCGTGACCGGAAAGCGCAGCGATGCTGCTTCACGATACCTCTATCCACATTCAGCAAATCCGAACATAACGATCGTGGTTGAGAAGCGTGTGAAACGCGTCATTTTCGAGTCTGTAATGCCTAAAAGCATCATGTGTGAACTGACTGATGTTGACTATAGGGACGGGCGTGCAGTCGGCATTGAGTACACCTCAGACGCGATATCGTGCCCAGGGGCCACTGGCGAACTCGGCACGGCGAGGGCCGCCAAATTGGTTGTTATTTCTGGTGGTGCATTTGGTTCACCGTCCATTCTGGAACGGTCGGGACTTGGCGCACGTTCCGTCCTCGAAAGGAACAACATTCGTGTTCTTGTTGATCTGCCTGGTGTAGGAGAAAACTATCAGGGTATGTCCTACCATTGTTCTTGTTTCGGGAAGTCAGAAGTTCTTCCACAGACCATTGCGGTTTGTGTATGGCATTTTACGCACCAGACGAGGCTGAGACCATGGGTGATGTTTGGAGTGACCCTCAAGCAATTGCCGGTGAGTGGTTTATTCCATTCAGTTATATAAAGCCTTCCTTAATGTCAATATGTTTGTCAGCTCAACTTAAAGAATGGGAGAGCAGTGGAACAGGGAAGATTGCACACAAGTCCGCCACAATGTCTTTTCTACTCCCGTGGGTTGCTGATATTTTCATCGCAGTGGAATCGAAGCCATAATGAAAGTGCGCCCGACTGCGGCACAGCTGACATCTGCTGGGCCAGCATTACAATTGAGATGGGAAGCTTTTTTTCAGCGCCGCCCTGAAAAGCCTATGGGCATCATTGGATCATGTGCCGGGTAGGTCACAGCCGCATTCTTACTCTGAAATACTTACGTCGACTGTCGTTTTAGTTTCCCATTGGATCCGATTCACTTGGGTCGGAAACTCTTCTCAGCGATCTATTGTATTGTAAGGAAGCATGGCAACTGCCTCTTTTGTCATTCTGATATATTGGCTTTCAAGCTGTACCCGGAGTCGACCGGTAGCGTACACATCACGTCCGGCGAAGACGCGAACTCGCTGCTGGACTTTGACCCCGGTTATTGCTCCAAGTATGCTTTGCACTTTCCCCACTACCGTGTGCTGTACCCATGGAAATGATCACCAGACCCGGCGATGTCGCACAGCTCACTCTGTTGTACAAGCAGGCACGTGAGCTTGCCAGGCGTATGCCCGCATACCGAGGGGAAGTACATGCCTATCATCCAGAGTTCCCCCCCGGTAGTCCTGCTGCTTGTGGAGAAACGGATGGCCCTGTGCCGATGGATGCGCCTGATATTGTATACTCTGATGCAGACGATGAGGCTATCGTGAACTTTCATCGCGATAAAGGTGAGTCGTTCCTCTCTAACCATTCTTGTTTTGATCGTTCTGCCCTCTCCGCTGGATTATTGTAGCCAACACGGCCTGGCATTCGGTCAGCTCCTTAATGAATGGGCTCTTTGCTGTTTGAATATCTCTGACGAATGTGTTGATGTAGCTCGGGACATGTGCCATGAAACCCCGTGACCAAGGCGGGGTGGTCGATGCACGCCTGAACGTGTACGGCGTAGAAGGCCTCAAGGTCGCAGGTACGCAATACAAGATCGTCTCCGACTTGCCTCTTTACTGACGGTAGGCTCACCAGACGTGTCGATTTGCCCGACCAATGTTGGAAACGTACGCCACACTCTTTTGTGTTGTAATGACTAAATTCGATGTCGCTAACTGCTCTTTTGCCGGTTAGAATACGTACTCCACTGCGTTGTTGATCGGAGAGAAGGCTGCAGTCATTATCGCGGAGGAACTGGGAGTGAATCTCAAGTGACGACAGGGATCCTAGAAGGAAGGGATTGGTGCACCTGATCCCCGAAGTGTTCCTTGTGTAATTGTGTTCGACATGGACTAGTAATTGTTGTATGTACCGCGCTAACTGGGCTTTAGTCCAAGGTGCCTGGTCTCGAAGAAATCGCATCACTTGAAGTTTGGCCTCACGTCTACACGTCACGACACCGTTCCCTGTCCTCGTCCCTAGCGATCAACTAGCGATTGTGGACCTTGCTTTGCTGCTTTGCAAGCAAGGTATAGTAATTTGCGTGAATCCGTCTCCGACTCGGAGTCTTGGCTGGCTTACTTAGGCACGTTCTAAGAAATGTCACACCATCACCGTCTCATCCCGTCGGGCATTGCTAAGTCAATAAGTAGCGACACCAAGACAAGAATCCACGCCCCCCGGCGATCCCATGTATATTCCAAGCAAACATCCCCATGATCCGCTCTTCGAGCCCCGGGGAAATGTATATATACTTTCTCCCCCATAAGTTCGTGTCAAAGTCCCCCCTGTTCACTATTTGCGGTTTCCTCCCACATGATATTCCCAGAATTCGACGTCATCTTTGCCGGAGGCAAGTTTGTCTGTGCCTCTCGCTTGTGTATGCTTTCATTACACAACACCAGGTGGAACGACTGCGTGTGTCACCGCAGGCAGATTAGCTACCGCAGACCCTTCTCTCAAGATCCTCATTGTCGAAAGTGGCCAGCACTCGCGCGACATCCCTTGCCATGTCCAACCTTGCAGATATCTCGAGAACCTCGCGCCAAACAGCACCACCGTCTCCTTCCATGTCGCCAAACCGAGCCCACACCTCAACGGACGCGCTGCTGTCGTTCCATGCGGCCGGAGCGTGGGCGGCGGCTCCACTGTTAATTGTAAGTTGTAGGCATAAGTTGTAAGCTCCGAATTACCCTTGGCTGCGCTCTATCTTGTTCGTTCTCCATGACTCATGTTTTTGTTCTTGGATACAGTCATGGCATACATGCGAGGTGCCGCATCAGACTACAACGATTGGTATGCATTGGGAAACAAAGGCTGGAGCTTCAATGAAGTCCTTCCTTTGATTAAGAAGGTGAGCACGTCAAGATGGCAGAACGAGGCGATTCATAACCATCCATGTAGCTCGAAACGTTCGCACCTATACGAGGCAGGTCAACCCATGGTTACTCGGGGCCGATCGGTGTATCTGCTGGAGGAGCTGACCTTGGGATTGGAAACCAATTCTTGGACGTTGCCAAGACATACGATCTAGCACGTCCACACGTCGACGACAACAATGATTTCAAGACTGCAAATGCCTATAGCGTGGGTATTTCAATTCATCTAACAGGTGTACTTACCTGTTCTCTCTCCACTAGCCAGCTTACAAGTAAGCGTTTGGGGAAAAACAAATATTTGCTAGCTAATTATCTTATCATTCACCGAAGATACATCGATCCCGTGACCGGAAAGCGTAGCGATACTGCTTCCAGATACCTATATCCACATTCAGGGAATCCGAACATAACGATTATGATCGGGAAGCGTGTGAAACGCATCATTATCGAGTGTGTTACCCCTGAAAACATCACGCGTGAACTGACTCATGCCGCCGATAGGAACGGGCGTGCAGTCGGTATCGAGTATACGTCAGACGCGATATCATGCCCAGGGGCCAGTGGCGAACTCGTCACCGTGAGGGCCGCCAAGTTGGTTGTTGTGTCTGGTGGAGCGTTTGGTTCGCCATCCATTCTGGAAAGGTCAGGAATTGGCGCACCGTCTGTCCTCGAAAAGAACAACATTCGTGTTCTGGTTGATCTGCCTGGCGTAGGAGAAAAGTATCAGGGTATGTCTCACCAGAGTATCCTTGTTTCGGGAAGTTCACAAGTTCTTCCACAGACCATTACGGGTTGTGCATGGCGTTTTATGCATCAGACGAGACCGAAACCATGGATGATGTTTGGAGTGACCCACAAGCAATTGCTGGTGAGTGGTCTATTCTGTTCAGTCATAAAGAGCTTCGTGTAAGGACGATACGTTTGCCAGCACGGCTTAAAGGATGGGAGGGTAATGGAACAGGGAAGATTGCTCACACGTCCGCCACTATGTTCATCTTACTCCTGTGGGTTGCTGATCTTTTCACCACAGTGGGATTGAAGCCATAGTGAAAGTGCGCCCGACTGCGGGACAGTTGACATCTGCTGGGCCCGCGTTACAATTTAGGTGGGAAACCGTCTTTCAGCAAAGTCCCGACAAGCCCATGGGCGTTATCGGACCATTTGCTGGGTAGTATCGCACTCGCCTTTTCAGTTCGTGAGATATTCATCTTATATGTTTTTTATTAGTTTCCCATTTGATCCCAGTCGCTCTGTGTTACTTGGTCGGAAACTCTTCTCCGCGGCCTACTACCTCGTAAGTACGTCACAATTATACCCTTTGCTCTGATATATTTGCTTTCAAGCTGTACCCAGAGGCGATAGGAAGTGCACACATCACGTCCGGTGAAGATGCAAACTCACCTCTGGACTTTGATCCTGACTATTGCTCCAAGTACGCCTTGTACTTTGCCCGTTGCTATGTGTTGCGCTCATGCAAATGATCACCAGACCCGGCGATGTCTCGCAGCTCACTATGCTGTATAAAATGGCACGTGAACTTGCCAGGCGTATGCCCGCATATCGGGGTGAGGTGGCTGCCTATCATCCCAAGTTTCCCTCTGGTAGTCCTGCCGCTTGTAGAGAAACGGATGGCCCCGTGCTGATGGATACGCTTGATATTGTATACTCTGATGCGGATGACGAGGCTATCGCAAATTTTCATCGTGATAAGGGTGAGTCATTCCTGTCTAACCATTCTTGTTTTGATCATTTTGCCCCTCTTATGGTAGTCAACACGAACGGGCATTCGGTCAGCTCCCTGATGGGCTCTTTTCTGTTTTAATGTCTCTGATGAATATGTTAATGTAGCTCGGGACCTGTGCCATGAAACCCCGTAACCAAGGCGGGGTGGTCGATGCACGCCTGAATGTGTACGGCGTAGAAGGCCTCAAGGTTGCAGGTACGCAGCATAAGGTTTTCTCCAACTCGCCTCTTTACTGACGGTAGGCTCACCAGACTTGTCGATTTGCCCGACCAATGTTGGAAACGTACGCCCCACTCTTTTGCAGTACGTGACGGCGAGTTTTGATGTCGCTAATCACTCTCTTTTTGGTTAGAATACATATTCCACTGCGTTGTTGATTGGAGAGAAAGCTGCATCCATTATAGCTGAGGAGCTGGGAATAACTCTCGAGTCTTGAGTGACGAAGAAATGGAAATGATGGTATTGACCTAGCTGGTCTCCGAGTCTGTCGTGTCTCCTTGTTGTATGACTGTGCTTGACACGAAACGGTGATTGTGATTTGTACTGATGGTAATGTGCCTCCTTGAAGAATTCGCATCGCAAGTATACATCGTTCACGATTCCGTTCCTTATTCTAGACTGATTCGAAGGACGGCGCATTCAGGACTTCCGGCGGGAACGGAGGGAGATCCCAGGTCTCCCTGTTGAAGCATTTGCACACACGGTCCAGGGTAAGCGGAAGGGAGTACAGGCGCACCCATGTCACGTACCCACCCTAGTACATCGGGTTTGCTATGTACCCCACAAGAGACAAAAATGGATCCCCCCCAAAAAAAATCAAGAAGATCTGGCCCTACCCATCACGTATGATATTATATTCATCGAGAGCTTGGGCCGACTGGTACGGCCTAAGTGGTCAGATCTAGAAACCAGGGATACGATATTGGTTCCCCACATGAAGCACAGCCGGCTTAGTGTTCTCACGACTGTTAGCGCCAACGCTGGTCGACCAGCGCTAATGAATGTTTACGAACGTTGCTTCTAGTCGATGGACACACAAAAGGGTTATCCTTGGGTCTCGCCTCTCGAGGATTGCAAGTTAGAACAACTCGTGTTAAGTGTCGGCGGAATGAGAATCAGAGTTATTCTCTATGTTGCCCGCGAGATGAATCCCGTAAAAACATGGTGACGCCACGCTCCATTCTGGGATCGCAGCTCTCATTGAAGGGACGGTCAGAAGAAACGAAGTGCAGAACGCAACATAGTCACTCGTTGACCCAACTTCCTGTGAAAAATGAGCGGCCATCAGTCGTTTGTGCATGGTCCAAGTCAGGGAATTTTATTCTATCATTTGTTGTCATTGATGGCGCTGATAATAAACAGGCCGCATTTCGCAGAGACGATGCAACCCAGGCGTCAAATCTTCAGATCACACTACAATGATCCAGCCTATCACAGAAACAGAATGACCAGTCCTGACCAGTTTGCAATTAAAAACTTTTTCGTAGGACCCTTAATCCCCTTTTTTTTAATCGACTTTCGAGCGCTCTCATTGGAGGAAAAAGTACCAAGCGGTAACGTCATAAAGTGCTCCTCCTGATCTGAGTTCGATAGGCTGCCACGAAACAAGATTTGAATTTCCGAGCCCATCGTGGAGAAAGAAGCAAGGGAAAATTGACTGTAGATTAGGGTTGATTGGAGAGCAGAAATATATCTTACCATACGGAGAAGAGAGGAAATGTTGCGGCGGCAGTCCCATATCATGCCCACCAAATTTTACAACCACCCACAAAGTCAAAAACAAACAATTTACTTTATTGCTCTCGCTGCCCAAACGGAAGAGAAATCGGTGCACCCAAACTGAAAAGTGTGTGATGAGGATGAAACTCGGAACCGAAGAGTACAGCAGCTGCGCTTGGAGAATCAGAGGACCACAATCAAGTAGACCACCGGTCTAGGGATATATTGTCACCTACAGGGGACAAGATTCGGCTAACTGCCGCATCTGCAAGTGCATTTAACGCCAAAGGCCTCCTTGGCGATTTGGACCAACTGGTTAACGTTAGCGCAGGTGGGACAACCCTGAGCGAAGTGCGTCTGTTACGGCCCAGGCATGGAGAAGGCGGGCACCCTGGAGTTGAGGGAGTGTATATGGGCGTGGCGCAGGGTTCTTCTAAAATGGCCTAGGCAGGGCGCCCAATTCCGAATGTCCAAGGACTTCTCTCACGGGCGGGCACAGTATGCGTGAGGAACTCAGGAAGGGTCACCTGAATTAGTTTCGTCCCACTGGCAAAAAGCCAGTGGAGGGTTGGTGGAGGGAGCTTTGTGGGAACATGTAGTAAAAATTCCTTATATAAGTTGTCTCATAAATGAAAATTTTTGAATTGATCATGACAACACATTTAGTAAGGCACCCAATCAGAGCGCTTGAATATCTGACTGAAAATGTCGGAACCAAAAACATACTACAGAACTATAGAATAAAATATCTTTGTTCTGAGCTCAGTCACAAGATATCGGGTACTGCTTGCAGTGTGTTGGGCCCAGCCCAACACTCGCTCTAAATACCGAGAAATTTATGCAAACGCCACCACCCGTTGACCACGCTGCACAGCCTCAGGCTGTCAGGGTAGCATGCCGCGAAGCTAATCAAGTTTGTGTCGCGGGAAGATAAGTCCTATAGCTATCATCCAAGTTCAGTTAGAATGATAATAATCTCCTCATTTGATCGTGGGGCACAGAGATCGTAATCTGCGGCGAAGTCGCCGCGCTTTTTTTTTTCCACCCACACACTAAAATAAGATTCCCCCCTTTTCGAAGCCCTCCTGGTTATGGGAGCGACAGAACTTAGCCGTGCCAGCGCTCGTACTTAAATGGTTGCTTCTTGACTATGGTCGGCCAACACCACGGGGTCCCTCCGGCTTCGTTAGCCTTGCTTCTCTTCAAAGTTTTGCAATGTTCGCATTTACAGTGCGTGTCGGGTCGATTCACCCTAACCATGCGCTGATTGGAAGTTTAGTCCCATCCTACTTATGAACGCGCTGAGCTGGCAATCGATTTTCTTGTAGTTGGTGGCGGTCTCGCCGGCGTGTCGTGCGCACTGGCCTTGAGACGAGTAGGGCACCGAGTGGTTGTTCTCGAACAGTGCACTGACTCGGAAACTTCAAAAGTGCGTATCGCATCACTCAGTGGTTTGTCTCCCTGACAAATAAATAGATGCCACATGGAGGCATTCGTTTACCTCCAAACGTTGTAAAGATTTTATACAAGTGGGGGCTGAAGGACGCCTTGGAAGCTATATCCGTCGAATCTCGTTCGTTTGAGATTGACAAATGTGGGTTTCTTTGGCATCCTTTCTCTGGGATCTTACCAGGACTCCGCAGACGAAACAGGTGAAATGCTGGGGATGCACGTCTGGGATGAAGATATATTTACGGAGACAGGTGGGGCGTTTCTGCTCTGTCACGTGAGTTTTTGACATCTGTCGGTGTCGTTATCATACAATGTCCCTGCTGACGTCGGATGCTGTAGCATGCTGACTTGTGCCGATTACTACTAGACGCTGCAATCGAAGCCGGCGCGGAAGTTCTCAGCGGTGTCAAGGTAGTTTCGGTAGACTGTAACGATCGTCGCGTAACTCTATCCACCGGAACAAGGCTAGAAGCCGATGTGATAATCGGTGCAGACGGGTGTTCTAGTTTGATACAGCAAGCCATCACCGGGAAGGATGTATTTGGAGCTGCCTCTTCCCATTGCATGTTCTACGAGTACGTTTCTGTCTTAAATCTGCTGCCGCATCGCTCATTGTTGGGAAAAAAAGTACAACGATTCCCGTAGAGTTGATGCAACGAGATCCCGCTCTTGTAGGCCTTTGTAACTCAAAACATGTTGGTTTTGTCATCCCTACTGAATAACGTCTGACGCTGATTCTTCCTTGTTAGAAATTGTCTATATGGACTGGACACAATGCCGCTGTGACTGGTTTCCACCTAGTGAGTGTTTTGTAGCAATACCCGACGTTGGACTACTCAGAGCGCTTTCAGGGTGGTAAGGCTGAGTACGCTCTTTACATCTGGGTACAATCGGCGCAACACAACCATCGTGACGATCACTGTTGGGAAGCCGAAGTTAGTCTCAAGGAGATGCGAAAACAATTAGGTATTTGTGAGCCAAGGTGGAGTAAATAAAACAAACAAATTCCCATTCTAACGTCAGTTCAGGTTACTCAAACTTGCAGAACTTGCAAAATCTCCTGCGCGCGTTCAGGTGAAGATAGCACCTCCATTAGAAAACTGGGTGCACCATAGTGGCCGAGTAGTGGTCATCGGAGAGGCCGCGCATCCGCTACCGGTTCGTGCAACAGATATGCTAGGTGATCATATCTATTCACCGTTAATTCTGACGAGTAGGTTGGATCAATCCAAGGCGGTGCACTCGCTGTGGAAGACTCTGCAGTACTGGCAAAACTTTTTTCGCATCTAAGAACAGAGGATCAAATACCAACATTTTTGCACGCGCTCCAAGAACTCCGTGAAGGTCGTTGTGCAAGTGTCGTCAACTGTGAGCAAGGGAATCTGTTGTTCCAAATGATGCCCCACGGTCCACTTCAAGAGCAGCGCGACAATATGCTACGTAAACAAGTCGCCGAAGGACGGCCCTTGCTCTCAAGTAGTGAGCTGCTCGATCAATGGGAACAGGTCAAAGAGTTATTCGGATACGATCCCGAAGATCAGGCAGACGATTGGTGGGTCAAATGGGGTATCCTCCGAGAGCGAGCCAAGGACCGGACCAAGGACCTGGAGGAGAGGATGAACTCGCGGTTTGGTGTGAGATTGAGTCAGAATGCCTGATTGGTGTGCGATCGGGTCCTATTATTTTGCGCGTTCCGTTTCTTACATTCAGCGATCCGAATCATCTACTGCAACTGTCAGCAGCGCATCACTTCATGATCACTGATTCTACTTTATTTTCACCGTCATTCATTTTTTGGAATTGCCTCTAGAGTGCACTTCGCAGTGTTCACATGGCTTATCTGCGTACGGTGCGTTCTTGTTCGACCTGTGCGCTCACGCAACAAGCAGATTGTACTACAAGATGTAAATCATACTACATGTTATGGCTCTAATCTCGAGATATTATAACGGTAAACATGTTAAGAACACGGAGAACAGTTGACGGACCCGAGACGCTTCAGAAGAATCAGAACTCACGTCAAGCGGCAGATTGGCATGAAATCCGTTCCAATGGATTCCTATGCTTGGCTGAGTAATGTATATGTGAGGCAGTCCAGGCCACGTGCACTCGCAATTGTCTTCGTACTTACTTTTTGGGCGAGGACATGATGTCCCTGGGGTTGACATCCGAACGCCGCAGATATCTGATAGGCGCTCCCAAACCTTCACATTGTTGCGTTACTCTTGGTCACCCTCGGTAGGAAGATGCCGAGTCGCAAGCCAGCGTTATGGTGTAGCGAGAGGTTTGATCATGCCAGACATGCTCCACCCCGAGGATCGATCGATCGACAATGGACAATCGTCTGCCAGCGCGTCATACCAGTCACTACAGTAGCTGACCATGATCACTGGAATCTGTTTCATCGCGTCATGTACATACTGGTAACCTTTGAGATATGCGGCACTGCTTGCAATTAGGTCTGAGCCACCGACGTCAGTGTGTTGAAAGTTTGGTTTACGTTGGACCGTCGCCGGCGGAACGGCCCCGGCCCCCGAGAAAAAAGATTTTTTTCTCCTTCTGGGTCCGCAGTCCGACTTTACCGCACATCTCGACGAGATTGATGGATCTAGGATCGCGCCGCTGATTCTTTGAAAAGCTGATAATGTCATGGTCAACCGGCATCACTGTAACCAGTGAGTAGTACTTCGGCGAACGAGTGTGTTCACCAGCTCGGCTAGTATGAACATCATGCCAATCCATCTCGCGTGGGCCCAAAACTTGAAATCGTCCTTTGAGCAGGTACAAGCAACGACGCTGTTGACGTGTTCCATTTACGATAAGCAATGCCCACCCGTGGCACATCACGGAACGGCCTGCACTCCCAACAGGCATGACCCTCCAACTATCAACACCTCCGGAAGATCCCTCGCCGCATCTCTTCCTCCCTATCATCGGGTGTGTTAGACAGACCCACCAGAGGGAGGCAACACAGAAAGAAATCTGCGACGTACCGATACTCGAACATCAACTGTACTCCCACGAACAGACACCCGCACGCACTGATTAAGAATCGAAGGCCTTTTCGAATATGAAACAAATATCCCATGCCATCGATGAACACCGATTAGAAATCACACCGAAAAAAAGGCGAAAGGCGCTCAATGACGTTACCTTGAAAACTTCCTGTGATTTGGTTGGCCATGTACAAAATTCCATCGGTCCCAATGACAAAGCCAACAAGGTTTGCGGCGACCATTGTGAAGACGTTGATAACGCCTCCACAGGCACAGACATGCCGGTACCATGCGTGCAGTCCGTACTGATCGCGCGAATGGTGATGACAGTGGTGGTTCCATTAGAAAATGGAGACGAACCTTGGATTGGGGGACTAGCGTGACAGCGAGCAGCTCTGGGAGAATGAACACGCTGACGAGCCATCCCCATGCGAGTAAGCGGAGTGATAGATCATGCCACAGGGCCACGAAAGTGAATATGAGCCCTGTGGTAATGGCCATGTTTTTGGCGCCCCCGAGCGGAATGTAAATGTATCTGCTACTCGTTAGTGAATGCCGACTCGGGATCAGAAATCTTATTACCGCACTATCCATAAATTGTACGAACGGTGCCAACTTCGCCAGAAACCTAGTGTAGAGTAGTTGTTTGCCATACATCGAACCATGTTCTCTGGGGGATCGATCCCACTTGCTAGCGACCAGAGTCGAAAGAATCGCCATGGGAGAAGAAGCTGAAGCAACGCGAAGTTAACGCAAATAAACGTAGTTGTCGCAAGAACCTACTTTTAGCCAGACAATCATGAGGTTCCAAAAACCGATCATGCTCAACTCAAGGGGTGTATCACCCTGCCAAGCCTTTGTATCCTTGATTGCGACTACGTACATATAGTGGAGGATAAATTCCATAGTCAGGAGGCTGATAAGGAAGCGTGTCAGGTAGCGTATGAGAGTTCCCGGTCGAATATCAACTGGTTTACGCAGCTAAGAATATTCCAGTTCAGTCGACCAGCTACGACAGAAGGGAAAAGGGGAGGACCTGCCACATGAAGTTGTTGAATGTCAAGATCGGACCAGCAATATATAACGGGGGGAACAACACATAGGCGAGATAGTTCGCATAGGTATAGTGTTCAAGGGAATGAGGGAAAGTACTTCGTTGCTTTTCGGTGAGTGTTGACTCCGGCTGTAGCAGATGACTTAGATTTTATGTAGATTAATAAATCAACACGGACCACCAGTGGGTGAGGCAATGTACATGCCCAGTAATAGTCCATGTTGAACGACACCAGCCTCAACATTGTGATGTTGAAGCTGATTTGCCATCGGGGGTAGAGTCCTTGAAACGTGTCCTGCTGACAAGTAAGACCGTGTAGCGCTCAAAAATGGCTCGCTTACCAATGGTGCCAAACCAGGGTGAAGGCTGGAAAAAAGGTACCCCTCGTTCCGCTCATTCGCAAACAATATGAGAAAGTTGAAGATCCAAGTGATGATCGGACCTGCCCGTGATCTAGCGAAAGATTTGCCAACGTGATAATTGGCAGTCAAGATGATAAATATCTTTAAAATACTTGTTCCATGCAGTCCGATGAGGTATAATATGGCAAACAAATTAGTAAAGGGGACGAGAAATGTTTTATCGGTTGGCGTCCCTGATATTGAGCGTGTTGCAGAGCGAGTATATATGGATTTCAGTGCAACGTATACGAGAACCAGAAAGGCTAGCGCAGGTACGTTGTTTCGAAAGGCGCGATATTGAGCATCACTGTTATCCTGGATGTGCGTTGTATCATGTATGAAGAGGGTGTGCACTACTCTATCTCGCTGGTTGAATGTACTTACAACTTGACGACCGAATAACCAGCCGGGACTCAGTTTGAAGTGAAAGGATGAATGATTGGCGTGCATGGCTACAAATAATTTATAGATGAGGATGAACATTGCATGATAATATGCCTGTGACGCACGTGAACTCAAGTTGATTGGCACCCATACCATGTAAGGGATGGCTGCTGCGGCTACCAAATAGTAGAAGAAAAATTCGGGAGTTTTCCACAATGGCAGTGGCCGCGGTATGTCATCCCGTCGAACTTTGCTCGCCTCGGGAATGTCAACAGTTAATGCGGTGAATCCTAGGCTATTCTTCTTGTTTCTTATATCTTCTTCCAGTTCGAAGGGAGAAACGAGAGCATTGGTGGAACGGAGGTCTGTTGGCATGTCCAGAACAACAGCTTCTGGCATGTGAGAAGTCTGTATGATTCCCAACTTGTTTCCGTGAACCTCGATGGGTGCCAGTGTAAGTGTGAACTTTATTCCTGTTCCAGTGCAACACCTGTATTTGGCTATCGGGTCCGTAACAGCGTGCACCGCCACTTCCGTTTGTGGTGTTCGCCCAACTGCAATATCGAAGGTCTTGCTAGCTCGCCATCACAAGTCAGTTTCGAGTTGCAACCGGCAGATCCCAGCACAGAACTGATTCGATGCTCGGTCGCGCAGTGGACGATGCTTCTACGGGCTCTGATTCTGATTATTCCAAGTAAGCCCCCCATTGGTTCGTCTGGTCAAATAAACCGCTCACACGATTGTCCAGCTCGGTGAGACACCCCGGTATGCCATCCGAACAAATCTGACGACATGCGGTAGTGGATATCTTGGTTTCTGTCTTCAAAAGGCAACGAGTACTTCTGCGAAGTCGAGGAGGATTATATCCTGGACAGGTTCAATTTGACTGGCCTCAACAACGAGGTTTCCAACTACGCACAAGCACTCGATCTAATCACGGATAATCTTGGTTTGTCGCAATCATTCGCAAAGTTCATGTAGTTTACCTCATCGCACAGATGATGACATTCAGGATGAGCTTCGGGGCGCACTAGATGTCCAAGCCCGCCTGTTGTATGGTCTCATCCATGCGCGGTGGATCGTCACGGCGCGCGGTCTTGCAAAAATGGTATGTATTCGATTCTTCTTTCCAACTCAAGCCTTATACCCTCCAGCTTGAAAAATTCAAGAGGGTAGATTTCGGGCGATGTCCTAGAGTCCTGTGCCAATCTCAACCTCTTCTACCCGTCGGTCTCAGTGATATTCCTTACGAAAAATCTGTCAAGCTTTATTGCGGTCGTTGTGAAGATGTCTACTCTCCCAAGTCCTCGCGACATGGATCCATTGATGGGGCTTACTTTGGCACCTCATTCCCGCATCTACTTTTTATGGTTTACCCACATCTCATTCCTCCAAAGGCTGGTCCCGTTGAGCCGGCGGCACCCCCAAGGGTCAGCGAGTCCGAGGTGAATAAGAGGAACAGACGCACAAAGGAAGATCCAGAGGTGGCCGAAGTCGTTAATGAGCCTGCTAGCACAGCTAGTGTCGCTTTGAAGGCGGATAGATATCGACCGCGGATTTATGGGTTCCAGTTGCATGAGATTGCCAAGCTCCAGAGATGGCAAGAGGCGGTCAGGGATAGGTAAGTAAACAAAATTCTTTGGGAGGGTAATAGTTTTTCTGATTACATCGATCAGGCAAGTCGCCAGGCTCGAAGCACTAGAGGATCTCTCTTGATTTATTTCGCCCCCGTCACCTCGTCGTTGTATTCTTGCTGTGCTGTAGTCGACGGTCCTACGCAATAGTTTCCCTTCCATTGATCACGCGAACATGATGTACAACGTGCCGATTATGGTTAGCCCGAGGCATGGAAAGTTCCAATGGCTGATCAGCAAGTTCGGAGCAGGGGGTTGCAATATTGCTTCCTTGACCGAGTGAGCGAAATAGCTAGTCATTTCCACATACGGAATGGCAGTGACATCGGCGGGCTCGTTTTTGAACTCAGCAACGCAGGACACTGCGTGTGGTCGGAGCCGTCTGAGGTACCTCTGTTGCTGACGGCGGTTGGCGTTTTCATCAAAGAGAGGTTATCGGTGCGTGCGGAAAATATGTTGCTCAGAGCATTTACGCCTCTGCTCCTTCTTGTATGTTCATCAGGGTAGATAAGCGACATCTCCTTTGCAAAGTCATCGATAACTGATAGTAAATCAGATGACACGTGCTGCATGCCCGGAACGCCCCTGATCCTGACGTCGTGGGAGCGGAACAAAGAGCAAAAGCGTCGGACGCGACGCTTTTGTAGATGGGCCCGACGTCATAACCAACGGAAAACCAACCTGTGAGACAGTTAGCGGTATCTTGTTGCAACAAAGATGGAGCGAGACGGACAATTTCGAGGCCGGGTATTATTAGGGCCGTACCACTATCGGTGGCTGTACTGCGCTCGGGTCTAAAATCACTCCGCGAAACGCCAGTCCGGCGCGCTCAGGCGATAGCGAGGCGCTCAACTTTTTCCTACATAAGGGTCCAAGGCTTCAGGAATGCTGTCCTTCAACCAGCTCGGTTCCGCAATTCAAGGTCGAGGTCAGGTTGACCCAAGCGACGGGAACGATGAAGGCAGACCAGGGGAGTGTTAGCGCCGACGATGGGTAGGCTCTGTTTGTTGATCCCAATGAATCATATCTGTACTTTCTACGCAGCTTTCAATCCCCGTCCAACGACCCGGCTGCCAACACCATCGACAGAGTAACCCAGTTCTGGCAGGAATATTCCGAGGAAGCAGAAAACTATGACAAGGATTTCCTCCTGAAGAATGGGAACAACATAGAAGGCGTCTTGATTTTTGTGGGTGCTTGTATTGACTCGTCGTCCCCACATGGCTAATGTACGATATGCTGTGTCTCAGGCTGGTCTTTTTTCTGCTGTTGCGGCATCCTTCCTCGTATCTTTCCAGGCGAATTTACAACCCAATCCCACCGACACCACCAATGCCCTCTTGATGATGCTTGTCCATGCCAGCAACAACACCGCCTTTTCGGACCAGACCCTCGGAATCCCTGTATGGAATGGTCCTAGTTCCGCCGTCGTATGCAGCCAAGTACTGGGATACGCGGCTCTGGCGGCGAGTCTGCTTGCTGCTCTGGGAGCCGTTTTGGGCAAACAGTGGCTCAGCGATTTCACTCGACTTCGGAGTGGGCCGTTGCAGGAACGTGGCCGTAGACGTCAACAAAAACTGGATGGTCTCAAGGCGTGGCACTTCGAAGTTTACATGGGGGCGTTGCCGGCCCTCATACAGCTAGCTCTTTTACTGTTCACCGTTTCCCTTGCCATCAATTTGTGGGAACTCAACCATGGAGTAGGGTTGATGGTCATCGTCGCGACTGCTCTAGGACTATTGCTTTACCTCTTCATCACCCTGGCATCGCTGCTTTCCCCCACATGTCCGTACCATACGCCAATCTCTTCCATAATCCACGCAGTTGTGGGGATCGTCATGAAGTCAGTCGAGGAAATTGCGGAATACTGGGCGTGGCTCTCTGATAGGGATAATCAAAAGCGACCCAGGATCGGGCTACTGGCGCGCATAGCTGCAGTCCTCGTTTTCTTGTTGTTGGCTGTCGCGTCTACCATCCTTCTGGCAATGCTAGCAATCTTCGGTCCTATTTTCGTGTTCGTCACATGGATCCGTGGCGGTAGAGTTCTTCAAACCAAGCTGGATTCCTACCGCTCCGCCGTTCGATTCGAAACCTTGCGATCAAGAATACATACTTGTATATGTTGGGTGCGCGACTCCGCTCGCCGCGCTCGGGATTTCACGCGTAGGGCTTATCTAGACCCTGATCCCGATCCTCGCGATTCAGATCCTCGCTCTATCGCTTGGCTCCTAGAGACGTCAACCGATCCTGACAACCTCATGACTGCAGCGGAGCTCGTACCTGATGTAAAATGGCCGGAAGATCTCGATATATCGTTGCCCACCGAGCATCTATATAGTATCTTCATTCGTTCCATTCCAGAGAGGGGGTCTACCAATAATCGTGCATTACGATTAGGCAAGGCTTTCGTAATTATGTTGTGCCAGATGTCTGGGGTGGCCAGCACTCATGTCTGGCGGTCAGCTTTGCAACGCGTCACAAAGGAGTCGGTGAAGCCCGAAATTGATTCTGATCTTCTTTTTATCCTCACTATTGTCACCAAACTTCTCTCCCACAAATTGGGTTCGGACGATCGTGGGGTCGAGTTCCCTCCAACCCGTGAAGTTTCGCAGCCATTGCTTGCCTGGTTCCTCCAACCGCTGGAAATTCTACTCCGGTTGGACCATCCACGCCAATCACGTTTCTTACCTGAAGCATATCGAGTGTTTCTCAAGTTGAAATGGTCTGAAGAGTCAAAGCTGGAAAAGATGCAAGAAATACAATACTGCCTCACGTTTGAAATATACTTCAATAGCGTCGTAGGCGCGGATTTTGAGCAGACCGACGAGTGGGTGATGCGCCGCCTTGTAAACATTGGACTCATGCTTATGTTGGACTATTCCAGGGCTGCTGAACAGAGTCCGCAAGACTTGAGCAAAGTACAGTGGGTAGCTTCTCTGCGCGGGGTTCTCCCTGACTCATTTCACATCGTCGCAGGGCTCTTCGCTTGAAAGGAATCCTTGAAAAGTTGAAAATGGTCGACCTTCCCCGACTCCCTGAAGTCCATCAACACCTCATCGTACCATTGACTGTACTCTCCAGGCTCTCCTCTATTTCGGATCTTAAACAGGTTTTCAAAGATGCTCACATCAATTCCTGGATGCTCGCGGCGTTTAAAGAAGCAGTTGGCGAAGCAGTTGGCAAAGCAGATGAGAGCGGAGAAAGTATCTGGCTCTTTGCGAGCTGCCTTATCCAACTAGCGGCGGACGTGGATGCTTTCAACCCGATCGAAGCCCAGGTTAGCAGCCAGACGCCAAATCCGCCGCTGCGAATGGACGCTAAGAGTCTCCTCCCATATCTACTTAACAAAGAGACGCCCGTGACCTCAGAGCAGGTTGTATACGCCTTGGAGGTCCTACTTGCCAATGTGGACGAGCACCCTGTGCTTGCTTCTGATCCCCATTTCGTCAATTATATCTTGTATGCCACCGGCCCCGGGCAGGTGTACTCTATTCGCGATATTGGCTTGAAGGTTCTCGTTGCTACTTGCCAATCTCTACTCCGCGCGTACGATGCAGACCGCCTCGTGACACTTGCTGCTAATTGCGACCTCGTTCGCTTCCTCCGTCGAGCCATCCTTACCCAGGACCCCCCAACTATGCTAAAGGATCTACTCCAGCCCGGTGGCGAAGATTTCAACGAAAGCCTATTGAAGATCCTTGCACCTGCGCTCGGTGACCCTTTCAATGCACTCCTGACCAAGCTTCGTGATGATCCGAATAAGATTCCGGAAGGTGATCTCCGTGATTTGGAAATTGCGTTGGTACTATCAAACGACGAAGGTCGGAAGAGGCTTCTTTTCGACCATTTAGATCACTGCATCGCCAAGATGCCGCTCTTGGGTTACCAATACCCCATGGCGCTGCCCTTCACCGTCATCGTTGGTTGGCTCCTCCGACGAGACGGACCCATGAGCGCGTCTGAGAGTGTTTGGAAGACGTTCATACGGCCCAGCTTCGACTTGTTGTTGTTCCCTGCTTGGGCCGATCTGGATGCACTGGAGGATAACCCGCAGATGCTGCGGCTCCTGCTTGATTGCACGGCGAGCTGGCTGTCGACGTACGTGCACTCTGGCACAGGGCCGGAGCCGGAGTCGCCATCAGATACGACCCTTGCGCGCTTGCAGGGTGCACTGGACCAGCTGAGAAATCGGATGCTTTCTCAGGATATTAAGAGGGCGCTACAGAAGCTCTCCCGGGAGATCAAACGGCACGGTCAGTAGTAGAGACGCTGTGAGGGCATGGCAGAACGGCCTGGGCAGGACGGGTTTGACATAACATGTGTTGGTACGTTTGTACTGTTGTTCTGTCTTTCAGGTCTGGTTGATGCGGACCACGATTCAAGCTGGTTTGCGCAGTACTACAAGTGTACTCAGATACTCTTAATCATACTAATCTACGTTGTTCGCATAAGCAGTTTGGCGATATGATCATGTGATATTGCCGTGCTTGCGCCGTCTCAGACTGCCTCATAGAGTCTCGGTCTGGTCACCAGACTAGCACATTAGTCGGAAAGAAGGGGGCCCTGTCAAAATGACACTGCGGGAAAATTGAAGGTGGCACGCGCCCGCATGCCCCTGATGTGGTCGCCTGACCTTCCTACTACGGATGGCAGAGTCCCGTAAGCTCCACTCAAACACCGATATGATGTCCTACTACTAATAGCATCCTCTCAGGTAGTATATATGGGGGAAGCTGTGGCCTGAGGGGCGGAAGTCGGACGCTGAACTCGAACTTCACCCTGACACTTTTGATGCAGACGCCTTGTTACTAACCAGGGCCGCATGCGCAACTGCGCCGCTCTCATTCCGTTCCCTTGAACCTTGATTGAAAATGCCACTCCTGGTGATATCTGAGCCTTTACTTCGTAGCTTGACGGGATCGGAGCGATGGGAGTCTGCTCCAAGGAATAACGACAATGAGTTCAGGTTCAGACATGTCGAGGTGCGTGAATACACCAGCTTCTTGGCTGGCTTACTCAGGTGCCGCATTGATGACATTCTAGAAAATATCAGTCCCACACCATCCTTCTTATCCGCACCGCCAACCAATATATCAAAGAATCCACACCCCTCGATCCCATATATCTCAAGCAAAATATCCGCACGCCTTTTTGCGCTTCTCGGGCCCCGAGGAAACTGTATTCACATATACTCTGCCCCATAAGTTCATGTCAAAGTCCTCCTTAGTTGGCCGATCCGCATCTGTTCACTGTTTGCGACTTCGTCCTACATTATGTCCCCAGAGTTTGACATCATCTTTGCTGGAGGCGAGTTTGTCTGTACCTCTCGCTCGTGTGAGCTTTCCTTACACAACGCCAGGCGGAACGACTGCTTGTGTCACCGCAGGGAGATTAGCTGGCGCCGACCCTTCCCTGAAGATACTTATCGTCGAGAGTGGCCAGCACTCGCGCGACATCCCTCGCCATGTCCAACCCTGCAGATACGTCGAGCACCTCGCGCCGAACAGCACTACCGTCTCCTTCCATGTTGCCAAACCGAGCTCACACCTCAATGGACGCGCTGCTGTTGTTCCATGCGGACGGAGCGTGGGCGGTGGCTCCACTGTTAATTGTAAGTTGTAAGCAATGGATTACATTTATCTGCGTTCCATCTTGTTCGCTCTACATGATTCATGTTGTTCTTGGACTTGGATGCAGTCATGGTATACGTGCGAGGTGCCGCATCGGACTACGACGATTGGGATGCATTGGGTAATAAAGGCTGGAGCTTCAATGAAGTACTTCCTTTGATTAAAAAGGTGAGCGCATCAGGATGTCAGAACGAGCTGATCCATAACCAACTATGTAGCTCGAAACGTTCGCGCCCATACAAGGCAGATCAACCCATGGTTACTCGGGACCGATCGGTGTATCTGTTGGGGGAGCCGACTTTGGGATTGGAAACCAATTTTTGGACGTTGCCAAGACATACGATCCAACCCGTCCACAAGTCGACGACAACAACGATTTCAAGACCGCAAATGCGTACAGCGTGGGTGCTTTTTTTTTAAATTGGGCCGACAGGTTAATTGACCTAACAGTTTTCCTTCCGCTAGCCGGTGTATAAGTAAGCGTTCAGCGGAAAGACGAAAAATATTCGCTAGCTAATCGTCGCATCACCGAAGATATATCGATCCCGTGACCGGAAAGCGTAGCGATACTGCTTCCCGATATTTATATCCACACTCAGGGAACCCGAACATAACGATTATGATCGGGAAGCGTGTGAAACGCATCATTATCGAGTGTGTTACCCCTGAAAACATCACGCGAGAACTGACTCATGCCGATGATAGGAACGGGCGTGCAGTTGGTATCGAGTATACGTCAGACACGATATCATGCCCAGGGGCCAGTGGCGAACTCGTCACCGTGAGGGCCGCCAAGTTAGTTGTTGTTTCTGGGGGAGCATTTGGTTCGCCATCCATTCTGGAAAGGTCAGGAATTGGCGCACCATCCGTCCTCGAAAAGAACAACATTCGTGTTCTGGTTGATCTGCCTGGCGTAGGAGAAAAATACCAGGGTATGTCCCACCAGAGTAACCTTGTTTCGGGAGGTTCACATGTTCTTCCACAGACCATTACGGGTTGTGCATGGCGTTTTATGCATCAGACGAGACAGAAACCATGGATGATGTTTGGAGTGACCCACAAGCAATTGCCGGTGAGTGGTTCATTCCGTTCAGCCATAGAGAACCTTGTGTAATGACAACACACTTGCCAGCACGGCTTACAGAGTGGGAGGGCAATGGAACAGGGAAGATTGCTCACACGTCCGCTACTATGTTTACCCTACTCCTGTGGGTTGCTGATGTTTTCATCACAGTGGCATCGAAGCCATGGTGAAAGTGCGCCCAACTGCGGCACAGCTGACACCTGCTGGGCCCGCATTGCAATTGAGATGGGAAACATTTTTTCGGCACCGTCTCGACAAGCCTATGGCCATCATCGGACCATGTGCCGGGTAGGTCGCAGTCGCGTTCTTATTCTGTGAATTATTCACGTCATTGTCTCTTGTTAGTTTTCCACTGGATCCGGGTCGCTCCAAGTTACTTGGTCGGAAACTCTTCTCAACGATTTATTATATAGTAAGGAAGCATGGCAACTCTGTGCCTCGTCTCTCGCTCTGATATATTGGCTTTCAAGCTGTACCCAGAGTCAAACGGCAGTGTACACATCACGTCCGGCGAAGATGCAAACTCGCGGCTGGACTTTGACCCTGATTATTGCTCCAAGTACGCGTTGCACTTTCCCCGCCACTGTGTGCTGTACCCATGAAAATGATCACCAGACCCGGCGATGTCGCACAGTTCACTCTGTTGTACAAAATGACGCGCGAACTTATCAGGCGTATGCCTGCATATCGGGGAGAAGTGCTCGACTCTCATCCCACGTTTCCCCCTGACAGTCCAGCTGCTTGTAAAGATACCATTGATCCTGTGCCGATGGATGCGCCAGATATCGTGTACTCTGACGCGGACGATGAAGCTATCGTGAAATTCAATCGTGATACGGGTGAGTTATCGTTGTCTGACCATTCTCGTTTCCATCTCTGAGTCCTCCGCACGATTGTAGTATACACGTCCTGGCACTCGGTTAGCTCCCCGATCCTTTCTTTTTACGAATGTTTATTGATGAACGTGCGTGTGCCATGAAACCTCGAAACCAGGGCGGGGTTGTCGATCCGCGTCTGAACGTATATGGCGTGGATTGCCTCAAAGTCGCAGGTACGCGATACAAGCTCGTCTCCGACTTGCCCTCTTTACTGACGGTAGGCTCACCAGACTTGTCGATCTGCCCGACCAATGTTGGAAACGTACGCCATACTCTTTTGCACTGTGATGGCCGAGTTCGATGTCGCTAATGCGCTTCCCTTTGGGCTAGAACACATACTCCACTGCGTTGTTGATCGGGGAGAAGGCTGCAGTCATTATTGCTGAGGAATTGGGAGTGACCCTCAAGTGACGATGGTGGTCATGGAAGCAATGGGATTGATGTACCTGGCCAACTGTTACCTTGTTGAGTGATCGTGCTCGACATGAACTACTGCTGGGCGGAAGTCCGAGTTGCTTCTTAGCAGAAATTTGACCCTATGTCTGCTCCTTTCGCAACATCGTTTCCTATCCTTATCGGCATGCCTTATGGGTGTTCTAGGGACTGGCTGTCAACCATCGGTAGTGCGGACAACGGGGCTGAGAATGCGGCAGTAGGGGAGATAGCGATGTGAACATTCCACAGGAACCGCGGAGGGAAGAATGGGCACCCTTGGCGAAATGCCTTAGACCCCCAGTTGGTAAATGGTACGATGAGAAAACACACACCCCACCTGCCTAATTTACATATCGACGACTCACTGCTGCTGGACCAATTACGTCGCCCATCCTCTTCAAACGCCGAGCAGACACCCGTCAACTTGAAGTTTCAACTGCCACTCGAGTGATCGCTGGAATTCGGGCATCCGAATCATCTGGATATCATACAAACTGGTCGAAAGTACGCTACCGACTGCGACGCAGTGGGACTACGTTGCATGTAATGCCCATGTGGGTAACTCGCTGGCGCTAGAGTCGTGATGAAGGCAGGGTGTGAGTTCTGAGGGGAAGGATTCACCGAGTGGGATGGTGGGCGGTACGAGCAATTAATGAAGTTGATGGCGAGCAGTATTCGAGATGGTTCGATGTGGTCTCGGAACGGAAAGTGATCTGCTTATGTAAATACACGGGGAGCCAAAAGGAAACGGCGTAAATTGGCACGTTCTGATTGGTTGGCCACATCACATGCTCTTACCACAAAGAGGACGACAACCCCTGTGCTTTTCATTCACTTCTCGTGAGTTATATCCGTCCTTACGTTAGCTGTTGTCACTGCAGTCGTAGGCAATGGAATGGAGTGGTCGAGCTTCCGTTCACACCCGGTGTTCGGAGTTGTCACCGTCATGACCCGACCGGCCTCGACCCACAGGTTGGCCTTTACAGCTTACCCACTCATCGTAGTTGGCCATGCACACCCTCTTGGTTGCCCCAAGTTCCAACTCACCCATGCACCTCGTTCTCTGTGGAAGCGCTGCTTCGTCTGGCCACTCAAACCACTGGTCACTCGCGCCTCATCTATCTCTCGCCAGAGTGCCTACCGTTTCCATTTAAACTGATGAGTCTCCGCAGCGTTTCAGGATGTGCTGGAACATGTGGGACAATTTTTGATTTGTATCATAAATGTAGGGAATTAGGATCATTTTGAACGGGATTAATCGCAGATTAACAGTGCCAGCCTGAGTGGGGATATATAAAGCCCTGGTGAGTTACTGTGGTGTACTCATCCTGACGCCACTGGCCCACCACCAAGATGACGTCTGAATCAGAGTTTGATATCATCTTCGCCGGAGGCAAGTTTATCTACTAGTGGCCTGTCTCTATCGCTTGCACGTTCTCACCAACTTCCAGGCGGGGCGACTGCGTGCGTCATCGCAGGGCGATTGATCGCGTCCAATCCTTCTCTAAAGATTTTGGTCGTCGAGGGTGGCAAGCACTCGTGCGACGTACCTAACCAGGTTGAACCTTGCCGGTTTATGGAACACTTCGCGCCAAATAGCACCACCGTCATCAGGCACAAGTCCAAGCCGAGCGCGTTCCTGGACGGACGTTCAGCAGTAGTGGCGAGCGGCCATACCGTGGGCGGCGGCTCCGCTGTCAATTGTAAGGAATGAATCGTCTACATCTGTTCTCTTCCCATTAATTCCGATGTTTGCATCACCCTTCCTCCGGTCCTGGTATCACATACAGGTATGGTGTACGCGCGCGGCGCTCGATCAGACTACGACGATTGGGCAAGCCTCGGCAACGATGGATGGAGCTTCGAAGAACTCCTCCCTTTGATCAGAAAGGTAAAGTCGTTGACGCCAATGCGAAATGATTCCTGAACAACATTGAGTAGCTAGAAACATATACACCAATAGCAAAGAGATCAACGCACGGATACGAAGGGCCGATCCAGATCTCTGCTGGCGGACTTGATCTTGGTATCGGAACTCAATTCTTGAGCGTGGCGCAGCGATATGATCCGAAGCGTCCGCGGGTCGACGATAACAACGACTTTAAGACTGCAAATGCGTACAGCGTGAGTGTTTTGATTTAATCGACATGTGGACTCATACATTTTCTTCCAAAAGCCATGTTACAGGTAAGCGTTCAGCGAAACAACGAAAACATTCCCAAGCACCAGCTGAACCACTATGCCAAAAGATATGTTGATCTTGTGAGCGGAAGACGCTCTGATTCGGCCTCCCGATACCTGTACCCACACGCCAGCAACCCTAACTTGAAGATCCTGATTGAGATGCGTGTCAAACGCGTCATCTTTGAGTAAGGCGAAACAGGGTGCGCTATACACGAATGAACTCACGCAAACATGATGACAGCGGTGAACGTGCGATTGGTATTGAGTATACGGCCAACGGAGTCGGTGGCCCGGTTACCACCGCCATGGCTAAGAAATTAGTAGTCGTTTCCGCCGGAGCTTTCGGTTCTCCGAGCATTTTGGAAAGGTCAGGCATTGGGTCGTCGTCTATCCTCGAAAGGCACGATATCCCTGTCGTCGTCGACCTACCTGGTGTCGGGGAAAATTACCAGGGTATGTCCGTTGAATCGAGGTAGTCTGATCCCAACAAGACTGAGGCTACTTTGCAGACCATGTCAATTCCATCTTAGTGTGCTATGCACCGGACGGGAAAAACACCATGGATGACGTTTGGATGGACAAAGAAAAAGCCAAAAGTGAGTCATTCCTTCAACCCGACCACACATACACAAAGTTACGTGTGATGTGAACATCACTGGCAGTGCATCTACATGAGTGGGAGGGCACGGGTAAAGGGAAAATTGCCACGAAGTCAGTCTTTGTGTCTCTACTGCACCCATGTCTGCTGAAACACTGGCATTTCAGTGGGGTTGAAGCTTCTGTTAAATTTCGCCCGACAGAAGCAGAATTGAAAGTCTTGGGACCCGGTTTCAAGTCGAGATGGGAATCCTTTTACGAGAGCCAGCACGATAAGCCTATTGGCATGCTTGTATCGGTGGCTGGGTATGTCTCGGTATCCAGAGCGCTGCGTTGTTCTTCCATTCATCCTCCACCAGTTTGCCGAGGGCTCGCTCCAAGTCTCCTTGGAGATTCATCTCCATGGCCTACAACACTGTGCGCATACTCGACAACTCTCCTTGCTCGTTCTGACTGTAGGACCCAAGTTGTACCCAGAGTCCATTGGAAGTGTCCACATCAGTGATGGCCAAGACGCGAATGCGCCGTTGGAATTCGACACTGGCTTTTTATCCAAGTACGTCCTGTATTAACGCCTTTCGCTTAGCACATGCTGATGGGGCCGACAACCAGATACAGCGACCTTCCGCTACTCAACTGGTTGTATAAAAAGTCCCGTGAGCTCGCCAGGCGCATGCCCTCATATCGGGGAGAGGTGGCTGCCTACCATCCAAAGTTTCCAGCTGGGAGCCCTGCGGCCGTCAAAGAGAGGGACATTCCGGTGTCGGCCACTGCGCCAGACATCATGTACTCTGATGCGGACAACGAGGCAATCTCCAAGTACCATCGTGATACGGGTGAGTCATCCCTTTTTGTTTCAACCGTCGACCCCCCTCACCGCGTGACGGTTGTAGCATCCACCACCTGGCACTCGGTGAGTTTTTCGTTGGCCGAATTCATTCTTCGAATGCTATTGCCGATCGTATTGTGATAGCTCGGAACTTGTGCTATGAAACCCAAAGACCAAGGTGGAGTTGTCGGTCCTAACTTGGACGTATACGGTGTGACAGGCCTGAAGGTCGCAGGTAAGAGATGATACTGCTCCCACCATGCACTTGCGCTCTTATCTGACGATTGTCCATTGATAGACTTGTCCATCTGCCCGACGAACGTCGGCAACGTACGTACACGTTTGCACTGTAAATGGTCAAATTTGGGGTTGTTAACCGATCTTTTTTCTCTTATTTTTCAGAACACGTACTCTACTGCGTTGCTGATCGGAGAGAAGGCGGCAGTGATCATTGCGCAGGACCTGAACCTAATCCTTCACTAAAGATATGGCCGGCTTCGTATCGTGTCTTGGTTGTAGCGACGGAGGTGAATGATTTGTGTTATTCATCATTTGCGGTGGAGTTGTAGAACCGATTTATCATAGCTAGGGTGGAGTACAGGTATCTCCCGGGCCACTAGTACTGCGTGTTACGGGTTTGGAAGCGTTGTGTGCAGTGCACCAACGCCTGAATATTGAATGTTCGAACTGGCTGGAAATCCTTCCGCGAATCTGTGTCTGTTCGACATCACTGCTAGTTGCAGATGGCACAACTGGAGGTGGGCCAGCAACCAGGAGTACTGTACCTGTCAGGTTCTAAGAGCGGATCAGAGCTACCGAAATGGCAAGCCTGGCGTGGGCATCGTGCGAAAGCACTCAGATACTAGTCTAGACTCGGACTCAACCTCTCAGGTGACTTCTGCATGAGATCCTCGGGTCTCAAGTTGAACTCGTTTGGCCAACTTCAAGTAGCTACCTCCAACATCCCCCTGGAAAGGTTGACAATGTGGTAGCTAACCGCAACCACTCACGATGGCTCTCAAGCTCAATCACTATCTCAGTCTTCTGAATCCTGTTAAGTTACAGGGACGTGGTACTCTGCCGGGTACCAGTTAGGTATTGTGTCGCTAATCTTGCCCAAGGCCACCCTAGATATCGGCGACAATGCTGCCTCAAGTTTCATGTTTCAAGACTGTTTCAGCCAGATCTTAACATAATTGCAAATGTCTAGCCACATCTCGATGTTTGCTTACAGTAAGTCATACATTGTTTGTTCATCATTAACATCCTCAGGTAAATCTGCCTAGATATCACCCACTTCCCAGGCCTCCAAGAGGCAGCACATCTGCGTCTGCAGTGCTCCAAACGTCAGGTTCACGTCCGTGTACAGACCGGGAACATTGAGCCCATTCAGCGCCTCGTATACCCAATTCTGGCAGTTCCAAGTCCACCGTTGGCGCACCACCGGCACGAGTGCAATATGATTCAGCAGATCATCCAGCCGAGTCGGCGAGACGTATCCGACGACGTGGCTACCCCGCCAGTCGTCCCGCTGTTGGAGTGGGATATCGAAGCGGTCTTGCGTTGCGTATGTGTTCGTGTCGCCAACGATCTCGTGGCAGTTCCCTCGCCGAGTGGATGTGCGGACGACGATTGCCCAGTGCAGGGGTAATGGGCAGCCACGGGTGTACTCACCGCGCCAGAACTGGACAACCTCGATGGGGAGACAGCCTGGGGGGACCCGCACGGGGTCGAGCAATGTTGGGAATGGGTATTCTGTGGGAGCGGAGGGGCGCGATGAGATAAGCAGGTCAATGACGCGTAAAGCGACTCACTGCTTCCAGACATCGGCAAGGTTCGTGAGAGCTGGTCTATCTGTAAACGCTGTATTTTATGGCGTCGAACTGATGTCGTAGGGTGTCGTTCACCTTTGGAGGATCCGCCATTTATACCGTAGGACGATCTATCCTCTTTGTTCGGTGTGGGTGGGGATTTGGAATTGTCACGGTGGCGCGTAGAATCTTTCACGACTCCACAGAGGCGCAGCTCCATTGTTACGTCATTGTGGTCGTCGTCAAACCTGTGGTATGTGCGCTTTGACGACGTTGTACGTGGTGACTGATCACCGTGTGATATCGCTACACTGATAGGGATGCAGGTTGACATTAGATCTTATCTATCGGAACCGTCCTACTCCCATGTGGAGCCAATGAATGTTTGGCCGTCAAGCGGCTTGGTCGCCGCTGAGCAGACTAAAGAATCTGCATGCGTCCTTCCATTGTGCTTTGTTGTTTCGTCATGACATCGTGTGTCAACACCCCATATGCGCCGTAGGAGACGAAATTTTAGGGTGACCCCAAAGTTATTTACTATACTTACAGTCGATGAAACATATCCACATCCGAGTCGGCGTCGTCGACCCGTCTCACACCATCAGAGGACCGCCATGCGGCATTTCGCCCGTAGTAAGTTGAGTCAGGTGTGAAGTCACTTCTCCAACGAGTAGTTCATACTACACCATGATAGTCGTCGGCGCATGATGTCTTTACGAGAAAGAGTTACATAACGACACAATTGAACGCAACATGTTCCCAATCATTTTGGAAGGTTTATAGTACAGAAAGTTTTCATACGCAGCCCACGTCCCTGGCCACCTGCTCAGATATCCCCCACTTCCCAAGCCTCCAAAAGGTAGAACATCTGCATTTGCAACTTCCCAAAGGTCAACTCCGCGTCCGTATACATCTCGGGATCCTTTAGACCCCTCAGCACGTCGAATACCCAATTCTGGCAGTTCCAGCCCCAGAGATGGCGCACCACAGGTACGAGCGCGATGTGGTTTAGCAGATCATCTAACCGAGTCGGCGAGACGTATCCGACGACGTGGCTGCCCCGCCAGTCGTCGCCGTTCTGGAGCGGGATATCCAAACGATCTTGCGTTGCGTATGTATTCATGTCACCGACGATTTCGTGGTAGTTCCCGCGTTGGGCGGACGTGCGGACGAGGATGGACCAGTGCAAGGGTAAAGGATGGCCTCGTCTGTACTCGCCGCGCCAGAATTGGACGACTTCGATGGGGAAGCAGCCTGGAGGGACCCGTACGGGGTCGAGTGCTGCTGGCAAAGGGGGCACTGTGGGTGCTGGTGGGTGGTGACTCTAGTGAGACAGCGTCGACGCTGCGCAAGAATTACTCACTTCTGTCAGACATCGTTCTTGAAGCTTGAGGGTAAGTCTGGATTGTAGATCCTGGTTCCGAGGAGATAGAACTGATGTCTTTCACCGTTCTGAGGCAAGGGTCTTTTATACCGCAGAACTGTTCATTCTCTTTTGTTCGACTTGGACGGAAATTACTGTAAATGGGTGGGGTTGTGGGCGCCGATTTTCTTTCGTGACCAAATAGGCATACCTCGTGAGGCTGTAGCCTGATAGGCAAATGCGGTCATCATTCAAACTGGTATGGACGCTTTGATACCTTTACAATGCACTGATGGCGATGACAATACTGATTACCATGTGATGTTAGTGGTGTTGGTTTGCGCGGACAATGGCGACAAAGCAAGCGGGGTTTGTGTGTCGGTCTGATCTGCTCTGTCTTCCACTGGCAGTGGAGCTGCACATGCCGACTCGGAGCCCCCCCTGGCACGTTGGGCTGTGCCATGCCAAGTCTCCGGGCAGTTCAAAGTGCCCCCTGGCCTCCTTCCGGTATGCCTTCATGGTGTCGCTCGTCGACAGCACATACGCCGCAAGAGTCATGGGTGGTACACTATGCTTCCAGAGGATGAAACACACGTCGGGATTCGCCGAGCACGATATTGTGATCTACACCTCAAAGCACTGTCTGTGCGACATTTCACCCGTAATTCATTGTCTTTTACAAGTACTGACAAGAACGGCAAGAGCCGTTGAGCCATGGACGCACTTGCGAACCTAATTTTCTATTCGAAAACGTATCTCCTGTGGTGTTGGAAGTTCCTACGCTTCTGAGGGCGGACCACATACATCAAAAGGGTTACGAATGTCACATCACTCGGATCGATCTTTCACAATGCTTCCCTTGCTCATCATCGTGTTTGTAGATCGTTGTGCAAACGATCCTCAACTTGCATCCAAGTTGTCGTACAATCCAGCAGTGGCAACAGCGACGACCGCGGGTTATCCCCCAGTAACAACGGGTTCCGCAAAACAACGACTCCTCGAGGGATGGTGCCCTACAGGTGACTTCCATATCTCGTTCTCGGGCGCGCGTTCACGGTCTGTTTCGTCGAAGCCAACCAACGACGGCAGTGTGCGACGTTGCCAGGCTATAAAACAGTTGTTTTCGAGCTCCGCCCTCTCGTAGTACATACGTACCAACGCGATCTTCTCAATCATCGCAGCGCTCCGTCACGAGTGGCGTCGAAATGGGGGGGTCACCACGCGTAGGCGCGTGGGTCTTCTTTGGCAGATTCTGTCTTGGCCCTCGTTTCTACGCTATAGATCGTTTGGGATAGAGGGGCCTACAGCACGACAAAGCAACGAAAAGGTCGCAGTTGGCGGCAGGTCATCGGGTCGTTCATATCGTGCGTGGTGAATAACGATTTCAACCATGCAGTTGATAACAACATTGAGGCTGATGGGTCAGACAGGATATTATAGTTTGACAAAACTGGGGTTACAAATAAGAGCAGGGAATTGTTCATCCTCGAAGATGCAAATCTCTGTGGTTCTCGAAAGGCTTGACCTTGGCTTCGGTGACTATCCGCATCCGTAGCCGGCTGAACAAGGCCGCTGAATCCATTCTGATGTGGGAGTCAGTATGCGGTATGGGTCTCGGGGGTTGATCATGATACACAGTCCGCCGCTAAATCCCCAACAGAGATAGCGCGCAGCTCCCGAACCAGGCTAGGATCCCAGGATATCCCGCTGAGCACCATACGATATTACTTACCCGCTCACAACAACAAACGTTACCAGAAAAAAATTCGCAACTCGGGAGGTGGATGTACGGGTAGATACAAATCTGATTTATCATTCAAAGCTCGAAAGGCAAAAAGAACGACAGACAAGCATGTTTGTTCACATCTACGTCCACGGCCCGATCCTGGGCCACTACCACCATACGAGGTACGCAGTCGAAAGCGCCGTCGCACCAAGGACGGCGTATCCGGTGGAATACGCGCCTTTCACGGTCATGACTGGATCGCAATAAAAGTCAGTCTCGTACCACACATCAACCCAAGAAAAAATCCAACAGGACAAGGACAAGGACAGGAACGTACATTTACCCAAATCCCACGTGAGATGGCGTACGCCGTTCCATCCATGGAACGCAAACGGCGCCGCAAGCACCACCTTGGCAGACGTCTTCACATAGTCGGGTAGTCCCGCCACGAACTCGATCACGTGGGCACTATCGAACGTGCCAGGGGCCACAAGGTATGCGAGGGAAAATGCGTAGAGCACTGCGATGTCACGTCGTCAGTTGTCAATATCATGTACTTCATGTACGATACACGTCGGGCGCTGGGAAAGGGGAACTCACGTGCGCTGAGCGACGCACCGGACACTCGGTGTGCAATAGAACCCAACCACGTCAATTGAGGCTGGTAGATGGTGAAATGGGGGCTCGAAGGCCGCTTCAGGCGCTGCGCGTTCAAAATCTCTTGTGAGGCTGACGGAGGAAGTGATTGTGTCTGTATACCGCTAAGACCACGAGTAGAGAGAGGTCAATTGAGTCCAATCAGCAGACAATGAATACCCAGCGACTATACCGTTTTCCAATCGCTGATCGCAGCGCAACCTGATTCCTAACTGCAAAGGAACGCAATGTCAGCACTCAAACGACCCCGCTGAACGTTCTTACCACGCACCTAATTTAGAAGCAAATACAGCTCGTCTGAGAGAGGGAACAAGACCAACGGCACGGACGGACATGGCGGTTGCAAAATGTGTGCGACGATACGGAGAAATGTAGGAAGGACAGCAACTAGGGAAGCTTGGGAGAACAGAAACTGGACCGTGGGAACATTTTCTCTCCGCCTCTCTGCAATCACGCGCTGGTGGTACGATCCACATCGGCCGCGATACAACTATAATTTAATTTGGATCTACAGACTCGGAGAAATATATACGGGAGCAAGCCAGGGATGGTTACCAACCCAGTGGCTAAAGGCGGTGGCGGAATCGTGGTGTGGGGGGAAAGGTAGTCATCATGTAGCAGGTATGTATGTAGAGACAAACGGCAAGTATTGCACGTGGGAGCGTTCAAACAAGTGACAAAGTCCGCAACGAATGTATATCTGTAGATAGTAGTGGCAATGTGGAATGATTGTTGGGGTGGGGGGTCGTTTGATTCATGGAGTCAAATGAGAGATGGGTCGGGATCGATGGATGGATCGCAAACGTATGATAGATGCAGTGGATGAAGCTTGGGCGGCAGTTGCTCAGTATATAGAAGCAACAGCAGTACGCTGAGCCATGGAATACCTTCAAAGGAAAGTCGTTCGGAGGAGGTTTAGGGATAAAATGTTCCATCAAAAAAACAGTAACAGCGACAAGACAAGATCACCCTAATACGATGTCGTTGTCGCCCTGGGTAGCCGATTCCCAGATCATGTTCGCCAGTGGTGGATGTGGATGTGCCGGCCCTGGAGTACCACCTCCAGTACCTTCCTCTGGATCCCGTCCCCGGCCATCAGCAAGCCACGTAACTTCATGCCGATACACAGGCCGCCCCTGGGGAGTCATCCCAACGACAGTTGTCGCCCCAGAAACAGTCTCTGCTCTCCTTCGATTGCGTAGTTGCGCATACGCTTGCGATGTTGGAGAAGGTATGGGTTGGGGCATATTTGGAGGTAATGCAGTCACCCGCTGTCTTGATGGTTGAGCCACCAATGTCGCCGGAGGAGGCACGTTCGGGGGTGCCGGTTGGACTGGGTTAACTGGAATCGGAATACCTGCTGCAGCTGCTCTTTCTCGTGCAATGCGCTCCCTCTCTGCTCGCCTTTCCGCCCGTGCTGCGGTATTCCCATCGGCCCCATCTATCCCATGCATATGATCGTGTGCAAACTCCTCGGCCTCGTCTCCGTCTTTGACGCTGCACCAAAACCGATGTCCCTCACTCCACGCCGTACTCTGACATTCCTTTCCACAATACTTTGCCTTTCGACACCGCCTACACTTGGCAAACTCCCGAGGGTACGTCTCCCATTTACCACAAAGCACTGAAAGACAGTGCGGTTAGCTAGCGAATAACCTAGTAGAGAGACAAGGGACTCACTGTTGGCACACTGCCGAATACCACCCCTATTGTCGTCTTTCCGACACGCATTCCTCATTATAACACCTGCCCAATATTGAATCTCTGGAGGAAGCTTTGGAGGAGGGTTCGGTAAATCGTTCTCCGACGAACTCGGCCGGAACGTGAACCGTTCAACAAGAGAAAAGACATTCGTCATCCGCAGGGGAGTTGTCGAGGGCGTCGTCGCGGGAGGTGCCTTCTCTTTTTCCTTCCCTCTCGCAGTAGCAGACGCGAACGCGCGGAAGAAGCCATGAACTTCCTTAGCGGTCTGGGATGGCGCAGTCCGCGCCGTGCTTGGGCCAGCAACCGGTTGATGAGCGGCACGATTTGCAGGGAGATTGGCTGTAGCGGGATGGAACGACACCCGTAGCTTGTAGAATGCTTGTCTGACGTGCGGGTACTTGCTCAGGTAAGCCAAAAGTTGGAGACTGAGTAAAACATCTTCATCCTTGTAGGGCCCCGAGTCAAGATCACGATGGTGATGTACATGGCTGGGCGTGCGTCCTAAGGCAGTGGGAACTGGTTGAGCAGCCGCGTGGTCGCGAGTGGCTCCAGGGACGCCGCCAAGCATTGTGCCGGGTACGGCGGCGGCAGGTCCAGAGGGCGGAAGTGCTACCACTGTCGCCCGCGGCGTTGCATCAGGGGCTGTGCGGGCACGTCTATCTAGCACAGGCGCATCCATCCCAAGCATATTCCGTGGAGCGGTGTCATCCATGGCACCAGGAGCACCAGGCGGTGCACCCATAGCAAAATCGTCATTGGGTTCCAACGACACAATGCCATCCTCCACGCCAACCACGCCGACACTCTCACCGTCCACGCCGGCACCCTGTCCATGGTTAATAATAATATGTGCATCGGCGTTCACCTCCAGTGGAGCCGTGTCCGGGGCATCGGCCATTATCCCTACCGTGCGTCGTCGTTGGGTCATTGAACGGCCCGGAGGTCGGGGAACACGAGGCAGAGTTACATGCGCAGAACCGGTGGTATCGTCAGTATCCTGGGATTGGTCCATATCGACGTCGCCGTCATCTTCCGTTTCCGTCTCGGGACGTGAGTTATCTGTTGATTCGTCGGGGGACGTGGGCATCCGTGTACGGGTGCGCGGGCGGGACCTGACCGTGAGGTTTGTTCCGCGTGGTTCATCCCACACCGGACGGGCGATAATCGTACCACTGCGCTCACGGCTATTCACGACTGTGGCATTGGGGGGTCTAAATGACGGTGTTGCGTTGGTCGAGGTTTCAGCGGAAGTATCAGTATCCACCTCGCGTGACGATGGCGACGAATGTCGGCCAAATGATGGCCGCTCGTGTGATGTGACTGGAACAGACATTGGTTGTGATGACGCCTGCACGATGACCGAGATGTCAGAGGGTGCTCCAACAACAGAAATGTCTACCATCGAGACATCCTGAAAGGAGGTCGTTAGCACCTAAACACTATTGATAAAGCATACGATCTACTTCATCAAAATTCCCGTTCGCATCGGCGTTGATATGCCCCCGATGAACAGACTCTTCCGCAGCGATCTGCCTTTGCAAAGCCCGGGTTAGTTCCGCGGCACCATCTCTTTGTCTTTGATCTGCCAGCGCCTGTCGCCTGGCAAGACGTTGCTCGCGTGTTTCCCTCGGTAAACCTGTGGCACTCGAGCTCGGACCAACCGCAAACCCCTTGTTTGCCAACCAAGCCTCTAGGATACAGCCAACGACGTCCAGGGTCCCAGCTTGGACAACACGGCTTCGGATCGGTTCACTCCCCCTCACGCCAATATTAACCACACATTGAAAGGCGAGGGAGAAACGGTACGCAGCATGCTTGTCGAAAGTTGGCGGGTTAAGTGTGGGCACCGGTTTCTGAGGGCGTGTGTTTGGCGGAGAGAGACCGTATATGACGTTCGGGTTCTCTGGTGGGGGTGGACAGACACAAAAGTCGTGCAGGATGCGCACGAGACGCTCCAGGCCACCATCCATGGTCATGATTTCGCGTATTCGTGGGGAAGTCGACGTTAAATAGGTGAGATGGTGAAGGGAATTGAATAATGGCAACGGAGCGGTGGTGTCGAGTGCTACCGACGGAACTTAAATCAGAAAAAGTCGAGAGAAAGGGAGACAACCGACCTCTTCTATCGTAGAGCTGGGATGAAATGCAGACACAGGCCCTGTTCTGGGCTGGAAAAGCAAAGTTTGCTTCTCGCATAGCGACGTGCGAGTTGACGGGTACGACAGATCGAGATCTTGGATAATGGGTCTTGTTGTTGGTAAGGCTCGAGGTAAGCTAGTGGTCTGAAATACGACGGTGCGCCTTTTCGCTTTATCGAAGGAGGACGAGCGACGAGGAAGATGATGTGGAGCGGCTCCTGGAAGAGGGCTTTCTCGGACTGGTTGATACCTCTGGATGACTGAGACGGCTGTGTGGCCTTGTTTGGGCTGTGTGGCACGCCCAAGCCGCAAACAAGTAGTTGCTGCGAGTTGAACACTCTCCTAGATAACCACAGGTGGCCTGAACCTGTGCGTTTTGATTCAACGCCCGGGAGTGGAGAGATACCCATATACGATATGACCACAAGCGTAGGTCGAACACTGACGTGCTATTACTCTCTTTTGATAATACGGCGGAAATAGATCGCCGTAGCTGGCATGCGGTTACTATTAGGCGGAACATCGCTTTAATCGAAACCTATACAGATGTGGGGTGCTCACAACCCCTCTGAGTCACAGCTCACAGACCCGAATCGTGCAGCCAGTCAACCCACTCTGATGGAAACTGTCATTGTCAGGGCCGCTGTTCTCGCGACCCTCTCATAGGACTGATCGTCGTCGATGCTGACATGATGGTCGTACAGGCCAAGATGGATATACGATGCTATACCTATTCCTACATGCTCGCCAACTCGGAACGACGCAGATACCATTGTTACCGATGACAGTACAGGCGATTTCGGATGCAAATGGCCTTTGAAAGCGCAGCTTAGTGGTGGTATTACGGGCCCAAGCGTTCGGGCTTAGTGGCGGGCCATTTGACCACTGCCAAGATTGGTGGTCTCAGATTAGATCCGAGTCGATGCTTTCGAGCTCCTCGTCCTTGGTCACGTTCCGGCTTTGCACTCATAGGCCACGAAAAAGCAGGGCGCTTCGAGGGAGTGAAGATGAAAGGGACGAAGTAAGGGACTCGCCACGCCATTTACACTGAGGTAAACTGAACAGAGGACTCGCAGCACACAAACGGATTTCCGCTGGAGTTGACATTACTACGACCGCTCGTCATATGATACTGCGTCCGCTAGCGGCTGTTGTTGACCTAAACAATGAAACGATGAAACGATGTTGGCTATCGGTCCAGTGATCTGGCTCTCTGAAAAGCCCAAACGTCGGGGGTATTGTTATGGTCTTCAGAATCCCACAACATGCCGGGTAATGGCATGTGATACTGACGTTCGTTATTGTGTTTCAGTATTAGATCTGACGCAGGGACCAAAGCTTCGAGTCGTCTGGGGTAGGAGCTGGATCCCTCTCATCCCCGGAACTGTCACCAACATGAGCATACCTGGCGAACAGCCTTATCAACAAGGAATTACCTCTTCGACTTATCGCGTCCTGGACGGTGCGTGACGTGGCTCTCAAGAGACCGATGTCAAATTACATCGCCGCATCTCGGCTGGTGGGACCGCGACCGGCACACAGGCCTGACGAGGGTCGAGTCCGAACCGAGGGACACCGGAGGAAGCTTAGAGCGCGCGGGAAGAGAAGATACTGCTGGACAAGTCACAGAGAGGAAAAACAAACGAACGAGTCAACGAGCCAATATTCGTCCACTTTTCGCACCGAGCTTTTTCTTCCTATCTCCGGATCGCCCTCTATGTAAAGCTCCGAAGCGTCACACGCGGTAGACTCGGAGCGGACCTGACCTTGCTGGAACAATAGCACGCCAAGGCCATACTTATGACTCAGGTCCTTTCCATTTCGTGCGTTTCGACAGGTAGTGAGATCTTATAGAGGTCACGAGCGCACCGGTGTAGTCGGGGCGACAGTGCCCGCGGACTTCCTGCGTGTAGGGGTCTGTGCCTTTGGCCGAGCTTACAAGCTCACGGCCCCAGCCCTCTCCTCTCTCTTTTTTTTCCATGACGCTCCCCCAAAAATTGATGCCCACGCATCTAATTATGCGATAGAATCAAGGATAGAATGGGAGGAAGTATCGTGATTATTAAATACCCGTCATCACAGGCACGCACGGAACAATGTGCTAACCAGCGGATCCGGACTATGTACTGAATAAGGGGCGAAAGGCATGAGTCGCGACACGAGAAGAGTATACCTGCGGATCACGAATACATCATGGTCGCAGGAAGTCAATAACCTTAAAATGAAGCCCTGTCGCCTAAGGCGGACGTCCAAGTACGGTGTTGAATGACCTACTCATACGGTATACATCATATCACAGATCAACCAAAGTGTCCAACAGCATTTAGTCCCACTTCGTGCCATGTGTGCCAGCGTTTTATCCGGATGGAAAACATAGAGTATCGCATTCAAGAAAAAATTCACGGCTCCATGTCCCACTATATTTTTTGCTGATGATTCTAGTAGCTGGTGAAACTCAAGTCTTCTGTTTTGTTTTGTCAACTACTAGATTTGCCGTATTCGAACGGGTTTTATTGTGAACTCTGGTAGTTCATTGATCTCACTTACTTATTGTCTTGTATTGCCTCTTTGAGACTTTGGACACAGAAGGAAAGGAAAGGTGAACTTGGCGATTCGGAAGTGCCGCGTCATTATGGCAACGCAGGTACGTCTCCGGACCGCGCTCACACAATTACTGTAACCTACATCCATTCTCGACATGGAGGCGCCTAGTATAAAAGGCCGATGAAAGCACTGTCCCCCCTCCAGTTCCAGAACAACAGCTGTCTTCTCGTCTACGAGCTCTATCGTCTTTCTTGTTGAGGCGACTCACCCTTGCTCTGTCGTCCATCGACGCCTCGCTCACATTCGTTCCGTGTGCCGTTTGTTGATCCTCGTCCACGTCGGGCATGGATTCCTTCAGCACCATTATGTCTGTCGTCACCAGCTCCGAGCAAGAGGAGAGCACCTCGTCGATTCCCGTCGAGTGCTCGTACAGTAACACGACCAACTTCTGCGTCATCGCATGAGGGTTCACTTATTGGGCTCATGCGATAGAGAGAGAAGCCCGCCCGTGCACCCACTGCACTGGCATATCCTTCGTTGTGAGTAGATCTGTTCGCGAATTCATGTTGATCGCGCGTTGCTCACCTCAGCTATTCTCGCTCTTAGCATCGCACGCCTCGTGCACCCCCACGTCCCGAAATTCCTTGGGGGACCATTTTCCCGTTTTCGGCACGCACATTATTCGTTCAATGACCATAGATATGCTTTCGACCTTGGGCCAATTGTTTGAGTAGATAAAGGGGATCAGGGAAACATGTGGGAAAGATGGAATTTGTATACCGAGTTGCTCCTGCCAGCGCAGTTTCATTCGAGTCCGAGGTAACCTCGGTCGCGCTCGGTAGCGAGAGAACCCAATACGAGGCCTTGAATCAGTATTTAACACAGTGTTAATGATCGCCAACGCAATTAAACGACAAAGTGACAGTGAAGGGTGTGATATATCATCCCCGACTCCCACGAAGTGGAGGAAGGTTTCTCTTTCTCTAGGGAGTAAATGTCCAGGTACCCTGCAAAACGACTTGCAGGCACGTCCCACGGTCATGTTGGACGGGTGGGTGCACATGTGGTGCGCGTCACAGTAGTAACGGCTCGGAAGGTGGTGAACGCGGTACCAGAGTGGTGCATGGGTGCGTTTGCGACTGCGCACGCGGTGGCAACTTGAAGGGGCTGGGGTTGGTGATTCTGGTGAGTGCTGTAGGTGGCACGAGTTGGACATGCGTGCTGGCACGCTGGGGATGTTGAAGCTGGCCGTTTGTCTGCAGTGTGCGCTGGGCGGACACGCATTGTGCCACGTGCACACGTTGTGGTGGATGCCAGTGGGATTGGTGAGCATGTCTTGATCTCCTAAAGCTGGAATGGTGGCCCGTGGGAAGTCTTGGCTTAACTTATGTGGAACCTAACCTTAACCTGAGGATAGGGTTTTTTAGCCTGTGGGAAGAATGAAAATTTGGTGCGCTGTCGTGTCTCTGTCTCAAGCAGAACAGTTGGTCGTACTGGTCGTTTTGGACGTTATTGATGAATCTTCGGATTCTTCATGTCGGCATATTCACAGCTGCGTGCAAAGCGCCTCTACCTGTAGCTGTCCCTTTATGCTCCGTAGCTGATGGCCATAGTGGAACCAGAACGACTGCAAGCACACATTTACCTCGGCCCTCCCAACATAACCTCCCTCGAAATTGAATGCCCTTATCAGCTTGGCAGAGAAATTGCATGAATGCCGATGAAAACGAGTCGTCGAAATTTAACCCAGCGACAGAGGTAGTAGAAAGTATGACGTTGCACAAATATCACACACTCCTGTCACTCCATCTTGACTCAATAAATATAGTACACTATGAACGAACCAACATCGGGTCCAGGTATGCCCGGAGGGTTGTGAGATATATACTGCCTCGTGTCTTATTGCTTTGTCGTGTTATCGTGATATGATCAGTCCTGTCGAGCATACATGAGATAGCGATATCATGTCCGTGTAAACTAGCTAATAAATGAGAATAGTTTTCCCAGGAGCCGGGGACCTGGGGCACGCGCGCCGCTACGATTTAATCTAGTTAAATGATAATTAAATGCGAAGCAACGAGTGCGTCGTTATCGCGCAATGATGTAGGCTCCGTCCTATCCACTACGGACAGAGGTTGAACCCCGCAATTCTAATCCCCCTCTGTCTCCAAAGCAGCTGGAAGAAAACACTTCTAAATATTGCACAGCCACCGTTCGTGACCTGCGGAATTCGAAAAACAATAGACTCGTGTTATTTAATAATAAAAAATCGTTCCATACTGACCTTCGATTGCTGTCACTGATATGGATCACTTTGGAGAGAGGGGGGATTAGAGTTGCGGGGTTCGACCTATCTCCATAGTGGATGAGGAAGGAGCTTGGGAGGAGCCTGGCAATATGGAGCTTTGAAGTTTGGTGACACAAAGGTGACATGTCATAAAACGACTGAAATTCGCATCATCAACAAAAGGAATACAGCGGTGGTAGTAATACTAGACTAAGGCATTATGGAGCGGGAGCCTTGAGAATACTCTGTGCACCAGGCCTACTTCCAACGGCCATTGTACGTCATGCTGAAGCACTGGAGGTGGCAGTAGCGAGCCACCCGTCACACCAGCCGACGTGCTGTTGTCGGCTTGGATTTGCTTCCATTTGGTCGATGCGTGCGGTGGGGTCATTGAGGCAGCACTCGACCAGGTAGCTTGGTGGGCTGTGTTGGCATAGACACAGAGCAACGTAGACCTCGGATGTCGTGCTGGGGACCCGGCACTACGAGCACATCTCGCAAGGTTGTTGGAAGCGTAATTGGGACGGTGGCATCAAAGTCAGGCGATCGTGAGCGAAGAAGAACCTGGTGGCGTCGGGACTGAGTGGGATCGTGTTGCTCTTATCGTAGTAGTCGTTCCAGAAGCTATGGAAATGTCAGAAATACACCTACTGTCTGTCCTCCTACACCGTCGGCCTACGTTCTTGGCTGTTGACTTGTCCTTGGTTCCTTTGGGCGGTCCCGGGTTGCGCGTTTCAGGCGGAACCTCCATACAGGGGTTCGGGATAAGTGTTTGTCGACTGTGGTGGTTCGGGGTTGGAGGCGTCAAACAAGGCGGCATCTCCTGCCGTATCCACAAATTGGAGCTCAGATTATATTTTCAAGCTCAGACGTCTCGGCGCAGAAAAAGTCGGGAATGTTCTTTGCGTCCGCCAGAGGTTTGTTCATTTTTGCTTCAGTTCACGCGTCGTCATGGTGAGTACGAATGGTACGCATCTCGTCCTGCATTTGACTGATGGTTGGAACCGACAACAGGCCCAGGCTACCTTCAAATCCATAAGGTCTGTCGTTCCTCTTCTGGACCGTGTGTTGGTCCAGCGGTTCAAGGCAGACACCGTACGTGTTTGTTATCGTTCATCTCGTGCCACGCAAATTTGACGCGCTCTGTTACCCACTAGAAAACCGCTTCTGGTATTATCCTTCCTATGTCTGCCACGAACACGCCATTGCCAGAAGCAACCGTCATTGCAGTGGGCCCCGGGGCACCCAACAAGAATGGTGACGTCGTGCCAACTTCGGTGAAGGCTGGTGAGCGTGTGCTGCTACCTGGGTGGGGAGGAAATTCGATCAAAGTCGGTGAAGATGTATGTAGTACCAATCCTCATCAGTGATTTTACACTGAACACATTTCTTAGGAGTATTTCTTATTCAAGGACTCGGAAATTCTTGCGAAAATCCAAGAATAGACCGACATTCAGTGTTACTCCGGACGCGCCGCACGTCGAGTGGACCGGAGGTGACTCGAGTGGTCGGAGGAATGGACTACCGTGGCGGAAGTTAAAAGTCTGGCCGCGATTTAGAGCATTATACTAATTGCTATGTTCACTGCATTTTCCTGGCAATCCATGTGCATCCCCGCTCAACGACAACTTCGGCTTCGGTTAGAAGCGATGGCTCATCGGTACTTGATGTCGAAAAGTGAGAAACCGTATTTGATCACCTTCCTTTCCGGTATAGTACGCTTCCGCCTCGATTAGGTGATGCTGTAAAGTTATTCTGCATCTCCAAGATTGCTACTTATGATTCGCCACACATCATTATCTCCCATAATCGAAACTCCAGCCAACTTTTCAGCGCATTCATATCGGTTGTTTGACTGACAGGCTGACCAAGCAGAACATGATGAGAGATCGATATACCGATCCTGTCAGTCAGGTGCCCATGCGCAAAATGCAAGGCGCCCCTTACGAATAATATTTGGAATGCTTTGCTGGTTCGAAGGTCGATTTCCCTGCAAAATGACTACCCTGGATGCAACGTGTCCGCGGGCGAAAAGCTACAAGACGGGTTGTCAGGACTCTACTTCAACCACACTGCTTTTTGCCAGCCCAGCGGAGTATCACGGCTATGGCGCTTGCACAGGAACCACACGGCGTCCGTACTACTAAACTGGCTGACGAAGCAGTCGGCGAGGCGAGGAACACAAAAGCTTGGCCACCCGTTTCAGGCCGTCAGCGTTTTTAGTAGTGCTTGCGACCCACCGCGCGATGCGGTATCCTGGATGGCGTTATTTAATTACGGAAGAAGTCCGGAACAGCTTGCACGCGGAGCGCCCCATTGGCTTGAAACAACCCGTGATTGGCATATAAAACGACAGCACATTGGCAGGGAATCCATTTACAAGGCCTTAATCACCGCAGCTCTCCAGAGCAGCCCGCCGTCCCACTTCCCTTCAGCGGAAGAAATTTAACCATGGAAGATGACCTCAGCGTCCGCGACGCCGGGCCAGACAACCAGCTCGATTTACGAGTCAAGGAACTCGCAAACGACAGGCTTCATGCCGCCCGCCCTCCCTTGCCCAAACGCAGTCTCGCACGTTCTATCGCTATTGTGGCGACATGCACAGGTGCCATGCTCGTCAACGTTCGTCCCTGTACGTTTTGGAGTCGCTTCACTTGCTGACGTTCTGGTAGGTGTCCAATTCAACTTCAGTGGCGATTTCTCTACCTGAGATCGGTAAGGCAGTCAATATTCAAGAAGATCAACTTCAATGGCTGTTATCCGCATATGCGTTGAGTTCTGTCAGTCCATCTTTACCTTGCGGTTCCTTCATTCTGACGGTATCCTAGGGATGCCTGCTCTTACTTTTCGGGCGTCTTGCAGATCTTTATGGGCGCAAGAAGGGTTTCTTGATCGGCATGTGCTGGCAAGCAGTTTTTGCACTTGGTTTAGGATTTTCAAACAGTAAGGGGTCACATTACCTTTGGCATATTTATGCACTGACATCGTCAGATGGCATCACACTGGATGTCCTCCGAGGTTTCCAGGGAATGGGAGCCGCCGCTGCCATTCCAGCTGCTGTACGTTGTATTGCCTTTGTTATTCCAGACAAGCGTGACCCTCATCTCGCCGCCTCATTCCAGCTGGGTACCTTGGCCCACTCATTCCCTCCCTCGCGGGCGCGATCCATCGCGTTCGCAACTTTCGCTGCCGGTGCTCCTATGGGTGGCGTCTTCGGTAATATCATCGGGGGCGTCCTTACCCAACTTAGCAGGTGCGTTCGCTCTTTCCATAAACGCCGTGTTGCCTAATTTGTATCATTCAGCGAACACTGGCGTGCGCCGTTTTACCTATCCTCGGGGTTATCGGCATTATGTGTATTCGGCGGCCTATCATTTGACGCCGACAAGATTTCGCCGGAAGTCGACAGAAGGGTAGATTGGATTGGCGCAATCCTGGTCACCAGTGGTTTGGTGCTAGTTGTGTTTGTCCTCGGTCAAGGTCCGATTGTGGGCTGGAAAACCCCTTGTACATTCCGCTTCCTACTTGTTTTGAACAACGATTCTCATACTGATTTCACCAGATATCATCGCCTGTCTGGTCATCGGAGTGATCCTTGTTGGTACTTTCATGGTTTGGGAGCATCATCTGGAGAAGTCCGCTACTGGCCCTGATAAGCCGAAATCGTTCTGGACGCCGCCACCCCTTATGAAGCTGTCGATATGGGCACGAGCCAAGGGCCGCATGTCGGTGGTCCTTGTAATTGCGTTCCTAAACTGGGCCGGTTTCATTTCTTGGATATTCTGGGTTCAGGTTTGCTCACGCTTACGATGTGATAATGTGAGGATGCTGACATGCTCTACGTTCAGCTTTACTACCAGAATTACCTTGGACTTACGCCGGTGCTCACGATGGTTCGCTTTCTACCCATGTTCGTCATGGGCTGTCTCTGTAACTTTCTTGTCGCGATTCTGGTCGCAAAACTTTCGCTGGGGGTATTTGTTGGTAAGACAATTCTTCAATGTTAAGCAATCGGGATTCATGACTGATGTCTAGCTTTGGTGCTTTCAAGTGTTGGGAACTCTCGTCACGGGATTAGCTTGCGTCCTGTTCGCCCTTATCGACCCGTCAACTACATACTGGGCCTTTTCATTCCCGTCTACCGTCATGGTCGTGTTCGGAGCCGACTTTGTTTACGCTGCCGGGACTATTTTTGTTTCGAAGATCGTGTTCTCGCACGAGCAGAGTGTCGGAGGAGGATTATTCCAGACCATGACTCAGGTGAGTAGTCTGGAATATTGATGGTCTCATGCTGGATCAATGGAACTGACCCACACGTTACAGATCGGCACAGCGTTTGGTCTTACGATCACCACCCTCGTGTTTGATAATGTCGTCGAGACACAATCGGCCAAGCTCGGGGTAACGGTGGATTCCACGGGAACGAATGCCCCGAAGTCAGCGCAACTGCAAGGATACAGATCCGCCCAGTGGGCCAATGCTGCTTTCCCGTTCCTCGGTATGTCCTTTACGTGCTGGATGGGGACGCTACTGACGTCGTGATCTCCCGAAGCTTCCTTACTGGCTGTTATTTTCTTGCGGCAAGTCGGCATCATAGGGTACAGAAAACACGGCGGGGAAGATCCATCTGAACAGACCATTACCGAACAACAGGCAGACCCCCAACCCTAGACATCGGATCGGTACGATCTATTTCTCATGCATTCGCTGGATCTACTCAGCCTGTCCTGGCTTACCTCACTAGGCTGCCGCATGACAGCTGGCGTCGGTTGTTCATCTGCTGTGTATATGACCATACGGTTCATATGAAACGCTATGAAGGGGCATGGACCTTTTAGCTATGACACATAAGTTCTGGAAGACATGCACGGCATTCGTTTTGGATACATTACTTTCGCATCGTTTCTCTTTGGATTTTTGTTCTCTGGACGCACCAGGACATATCAAACAATATACTTGGATCACCCTCAACCAAGGTAACTTATTTGCCGATTCACCTTCCCTTTTTTTTCCCAAAAGGCTCTCTTCGACGACTAATTAAAGGATACTGTATCATATATTGCGGTCGTCCCGATTCGTGTTTCTTATAGCCTTAGATTATACTCGCAGTACACCAGTGGTACATAAAAACGTTTGGCGAATTGGGCTACTTGATGTAGTTGACACGCTCGTCGTGCAACGCTCTCGCAGTTGATCATATCCGACCTTGTGTCGAGCGGTCAGTGATGGCCATATCCCCTTCGAGGCTAGCCCGACGTGTAACTTACCTGCACAGGTGTATCCCAAATAAGTACCAGGCGACAGTCGCCACTGCCGTCATTGATCCCCCGAGAATTTTAGGGGGATAAGCGGGATTTTGTGAGGGCTCCTACCACAGTATCAGTTTGCTGAGTCGATTACCAAGCCATTTGACTGATAGGCTGGTGTCATGATAGATTGTCAGAATCAAAGTCGCTTCGCAGTCACCCGGTAGACTCACTCAATGGCAGGCTACGCAGAACTCAGTTGAAGCTCTACCGGTTACCGGCCGCCACTGCCGAAATATCGATCCCCGAAAGATATCAGGCGGAAAAGCGACGGGATTCTGCCGAAGACAGGATCTGGTCGGGCTGCGCCGCCGTCGTCGATTACCAATCGTTTCATTGGTTGTGGTGTCATGATGGGTTGTCGGAATGGAAGCCGCTTGGCAAGTACAGGTATCGGTCCGCCAAGCCCAGCGGACGATGTATTTTATTTTCCGACGGTCAGGCCGCCGCCGCGCAGTGATTCCGTGCTTCGTGGGTGGCCACAGCCAGCCCTCTAACAAATCACACCCTTTCGGGCAACACTGGCGGCGGCGGCCGAACCAATGGGGTATGTCCCACAGGAAACCACATGTAGTTTAGAGGTCGTAACGACAATCTACTCCACCGAGGTTCCTGGATCATTTTTTAGTCCTTCGGGTGTTGAATGTTTCCCGCCGGGGGGGTGCCGGTTAGGTATAAGAGAATTAATTGTAGTAACAGGACCTTACGGGGGTAGACGGTTGTGGATGATTGGCGTAGCCCTGACCAGACAGTCAGCTCGGAGGGAGCCTGAGGTCAGAAACTTCAGGCGCACGTTCGCACCCTGCTACTACCTACCGTGCTGATGCCGAGCCGTTCCGTTTACCAAGCCCGTCTAGCTCGACCGACGTCCCGCGCGGACGCGGACTCTTTTAACCGTATCGAGAGATCCGACGAGTTTGGGGAGGTTAAACCGGTGCTTGAAGTGTGAAAACCGGGATGATCGGGGGTGAGACGGACTACCAGGTCACCAGTTCTAGCCAGTCTGAGGCTACTCTGCCCGAGACTCCGAGGACCAATCGGTGATATCCATTGATCACCGATCATTCCGCGATGTTTCGAATCTCAAATTCCAAACTCGAGGAAAGCTGGCAGGCCGTATCGACACGGATGATATGATAGCATCTGTCGACCTGGCGACGAGCATGAACGAGGCTATTTTTTTGATGTCGTATGATGAGTAAGTATTCTCACACACTTTATTCGTCTGTTTCCTCAGCACTAGGGTTCCAACCAAATATTAATTGAATTAAATAACTAAATACCAGGATGATCGATATGATCGTGCAACGATCGTGTGTCGGTTATCACGCGATCATGTCGATGAAGCTTTGAAGCTTTGAAGCTCGAGATGACATGTCAGTTCTAGATACGGAATGACTGAAATCCGACAAATTTATGTAAGACCACCAACAAAGGTACAACATGAGTATCACCCGAGTGGTGGCAATATGATTGGACCAACGAATGATCAACTTGAAGACGGGAGTCTTGAAAATCGAGCCGCGTATGCCAGGCCATCTTCCAACGGATTATTGCACATCGTGCAGATTCTAGCACCGGAGGAAGGACGGAGCTACCCGGCTGCGACTTCGGAGTGGGCGCCATCACACCAGCGGGCAGTGACGCTGACATTGAAATGCCCTGTTTCCTGTCCTTCGACTCCTTGCTGCCAGACAGTAAAGGCTAGATCTCTCGTTCCCATTGCAATGCTTGCACCAGAACCAGCTACAAGGCCTTCACTGCCATGATCATCTGCTGGACGAGTGGCATAGAACACGATTCAGGTCTGCAGATCTGTCTCCTCTCTTGAAAGGGACAGACAAGCAAATTGGAGTTAGCCGCCGCTCTTGAGATGAACCATAAGGTATTGATAAACCTCGGTCGTTCGGGGGTAAGGCGGGAAGGCGGGGGTACTGGCATCAAGACTATCAAGTGCTGTCGGTGTGGCCCAGTGAAAACTGGTTGTGACCCAGTAGCTCAGTAGCTCACATATGACTGCTTCGGACCAGGAAGGCTGTGGTATCTGCTGTATATCCTGAATATCTTCCTACAAAATAGCAGCTACTTCATACTTTGGATGTGACGGGGCATAGTAAGGTATACACGATAGAGTCTAGTTATGCACTCGGAGACGATAGCAGCCACTAGCGAATGTATAGCACACCTGTGTTTTCCATGAGTTTCTCAGCGGAACCCTCCTCACGAATTTGCACCGTGATGAGCTGATCAGCGGCAATACGCTCGTAATCGTGGGTCCGGGCAAGCAAGAGTGCACCGAACGGCTGTCTGAGGGAGGCGAGAAGCTTCAACGCACTTTCACGTCGCACAGGACCCAACAGAGGAATGTCAGGGTCCAGCAGACATCTGAACCATGGATGTACGAGGCGCATGCTGCGCGCGATGGGCAAGTCCTCCGCTGTCTTGATCTCGACTTTCCCGAGCATCGTTGTGGTAGCGGTGTAGGTGCCGGAGATTGGACCCGGGATGATGGATTGCAGGAGGAACGAAATGCACGGTAGCGCGAGACGGCCGTGCTGAAGTCCTGGCGGTGGAACGTCGAGAAGGCGGTCGTGGAGTCTTACAGCTGATTCGATATCCGCAGGGGACATACTCGAATGCATGGCCGAGACTGCAGCCGCCAGCGTCGTCTCATCGATTGGTTTGGAAAAGTGGAGAGATTCTGGATCTTGGTATACTGCGATTTCAGCAGGAAGGCACGAATTGTATTCAGATGGCTTTCCCGTCCAAGCCAATATGCTAACGTCCGAGGATTTGGTGAGCAACGCCTCCAAAAGACGACCAGGCGCACGGGGTACTTCGTCATGGCCGTAGATAGCTTCGATGGTGACCTGGAATATACCTAACAAAGAATAGGCAATGTCCTCCTTCTTCGAAGCATCGCGTGTCGAAGCCAGACGGAGTTTCTGGCGCGCTTCACCGGGCCCTGGCTTAAGAGCGGTGAGATGGACTGCATTAAGCTTCGTAACAAGTTCCATTCCTCGTTGGATGGCGCGAAGATGCTTGTGATTGGTAGGGTTGGTGTCCGAGCAACGGATATCAATGGGAAGATACGGTTTCCAATCTTCCGTGTAGAAATGGATAATCCTGGTCCACGCACGCTTGTTCTACCAACAGTGCACGAATTCTTCCAGCAGTTTATCCAAAACACTATCCAAAAGCGCGGCAAGATCACCCTCCAGCGAGATATGAACACCCTTGAGGTGAGCTATCGTGAGCGACGAATTGGAATACCATCGATACATGGATCGCAACGACGCGGCTAACACCTCTTGTTCGGCCTTATTGATGCAGCACGTGTCGCTCCAAGCCCACCAATAACCGTGTTCGTGGGTCTTCCTGCAGAAAGTTTGGAGCTTCGTGTGGGGGAATGACTCCGTGAGGTTGTCCACTGATCTCTTTTCGACATTGCGGAATTCGGGTTCGCCCTGGTCTTCCCATGTGTGGGACAATGAAGAATAACGGAAGTACTTCTGAACGGTTTGCCTCCAGACGTCATCGGTACTGACCCGTGACGTCTGAGATAAAATGAGATCCCTGTAGTCGGGGTGTGCTCTAAAAGCCTCTTTTTGCTTTTGCTTATCGCAAAGACACCCGCTTTCCGTGTTGATCAGTATATGCGGTCGTGGCTCATCTAGGGTTTCCTCGACAACTTTGAGTATGATTTCCCTTGTTTCATCAGGCTTTACTCCTTGTTGCCGGAGTGCTGTTAGCATACACCACATCCTGGGTCGTTTTTGCAGGACATCCGATAATTAACGTTACGTGATCTTGCAGGAAATACGATAGTGTGCTGTCCTCTGCCTCACCTATTAACTCGGACTCAAGATTGCACGCGTATTGCAAAATACCTTGTCCGAGTTCCCCCCATCGTCAATGTTGTATTGCAAGACGGACTGCCAGTGTCCGAGTCCGAGTCCCCCCCTGGCGGTCGTACACCACAACTCCGTACTGCAAGACATCTTGTCCAGGTTCCCCGCCGTTATACTGTACAAGACCGCGTGTGTACTATTGCAAGATGCGCTGTTTGAGTTCCCTCGTATCAACTTGCAAGACGTGCTTGTCCAGGATCCCCCCATCGTACTTTACAAGACTGCTCGCGTATTGCAAGATGCGTTGTCCAAGTCCCCCCGTCGTACACCACAGCGCTGTACTGCAAGACATCACGGTGCTATCTAAGTCTTCCGCCCCCGTCGTACACCACAACGCTGTACTGCAAGACATCTTGTCCAGGTCCCCCGCCATTGTACTGTACAAGACCGCACGCGTATTGCAAGATGCGCTATCCAAGTCCCCCCGTCGTACACCACAGCGCTGTACTGCAAGACGTGCTGTCCAGGTTCCCCGCCATCGTACTGTACGAGACCGCACGCGTATTGCAAGATGGACTGTCCAAGTCCCCCCCTCACACTCCATAACGCTGTACTGCAAGACGTGCTGTCCAGGTTCCCCCACACTGCGCCGTTTTGCAAGACGCGCTGTCTAAGTCCCCCCCGCCGTACTGCAAGACATACTGTCCAGGTTCCCCGCCATCGTACTGTACAAGACCGCGCGCGTATTGCAAGACACGGTCCCCCCACCTCGTACACCTCCACGCCGTCTTGCAAGACGCGCTGTCCAAGGTCTTGTGCCCCATCACAAGCATACCTCACATATTGCAAGACAAATGTATTGCAAGAGTTCCCCCATTGTACTCCGTACTACGCTGTGCCTGTTGTACATAGTAGAGGTTCTGAATATATCTTGACGCAATCATTGATTCCACCCGCTAGATCAATATACCTTCGTGTATCATTCCAAACCTGGCGGAAATGTTTTTCCAAGTCCTCCCTGAGTGTTGCTTGTCGTATGGCATATGCCTTTAGGCCCTCCTGGAACGTAGGATCATCCATTGGCATCAGCGCCTGTCTGTCTAGCCACCATTTCAACTGCCAGCGAAGGAACTCAATCACGCGACGCTGCTCCTCGACAAGTAATTCTACCTCTTCTGCCCAGCGGTGTGCTCGTGCGCGAATCTTGCACCATTCAATACGGATAGCTGAAGGGTCAGGACTGAGACTACATGAAAATACGTCATTGAAAACAATGCACCGTCTTGCAGTTCTTCTGAGTCATCCTCCACACCTTCGGAACACCCCTCAATATAACCACACATCAACCAGATCCACGAAAGCCGTCGGTGACCCTCACTGGAACACTCATCTCCGCCTTCCGTCATCGAACGAATATCATCATCTTCTAGACAATGCAGAGTCCCCTTCCAACCAACTTTGCCGAGTAGTCGAGATAGCTCAGATAATGCACTGTGGGCAGCACGATACTTTGCAGCTGCAGCCTTCACCTTTGTGTCAACAGACTTGAGGCAGTTGCGAGCACGGGTATTGGCACCTTGTCCACGCAAAAATCTATCTTTGAAGCGCAGCATGTATGCACGTGAGCATAGTGCTTGATGTAACTCTTCAAGGGCGTCGTGGGCTTGTCCGAACCGGAGTTTCCATTCGATCTCTTCGAGCCTAGCATCACAGGGGACCTGGCGGTGGACAGTGGATGGTAGCCATAAAGGAAACTCTTGTGGTTTCGGAACCGTCTCAGGATCAGCTGCCACGGCTCTTGCTCGAAGGGACACGACTGCAGGCATGTACAAAACTTGGACGCTGACCCACGCTTCGATGCGTCTCATGAGGGCATTTGTGCGTTGCTGAAGTTTGGTCTTCTGCTGCTCTGTAGCGTGGGATCCAAGCGTTTCTGTGTCTGCTCGAAGTCGACGCCTTCAAGAATAAGTGCCATCCAAATGTCTCGTATAGATGACTCACTGGTGTTCCTCGAGATCGATTCCAGTGCTCATCAAAACACTTGGTGAAATGTCCACATAAATGGGCGATTGGGCCAGCTGAGATTCTGCTTGGGCCAGCTGAAGGCGCACCGCTGCTTGAGTGACAGCTAATGACACCACTTAGCACCGCATAAGACTAACTGGAAAACACATACCTTTAACCTTGACTTCGAAAGGATTGGGCTTTGACATATCATTTTCCCATGCTTCGACATCTGCTTTCCATCTTGACAGTTGTTCTCCGTACCGCGCTTCAAGTGATCTCTCAAATAGCAACAAATCTTCTTGGTGCTCGTTTCTTTCCGGAACGGCTTCCTTCAGTTTGCGCAGAAGTGACTCGCCTTACCATAAAAGTTAACTTTATAGTGCAAATGGTAACGTGTATCACATACCCAACCCTACCAGTTTCTTCCAGTTGCTATCACCGATGAGATCGTTGAGCGTGTCGCGACGGTGACCTGGCTCCATCTCTTTTGTGCTTGATGCCACTGCGTTCAGAGTAGACCAACCCCATTCTGGCACCTCTCCATCTGTGCGTGCCGCACCCTTGATGTAATTAAACGAATACTTCCATTGACATTCAGCCACGTGGGCGGGAAGGTGGAATTTCGGGACGAACGGAACGACCCTCTTGTCAACGTGACGAAAATGGAGATCAGGAGGGAGTGTTTTCATACGCTCCCAAAGATGCCGGCTCCACTGGCAAACAATGTCATAGGAGACATTGAAATTCTTCAGCCCATTGTCCTTGAGCGCCGAAAAGAATATGTAATCCATGTTGATGTATCTGGTAAATTAGAGGTTAGATTACGCTGGTTAAATCGCGAGTGCAGATCAAACCTCTCCCCCTTTTGCAAATCACCGACCCCTCCGGGAAGCTTCATCTCATGTCTTGCACAACAGACACTTCCAGCGCCAGTGGCTGCGAGGCCTACTGATGCCTTTGTGTCAGCGTCATTAACTGCACTATGACTCGAGCATTGGCTCTTCTATGGACCGGGTTACCCATGGACTAGGAGACAGACAGAACACACACACTTCTTGTTGGGTACCGGAGTTCTCCTGCAGGTGCCATTTGTATGATGATTCCTCCACAAAGTACGCCCAACCGTTACTCAGGCTGGGATCAACTGCATCTTTGGAGATCGCCCTTCACTTCAGGCGAAAGTTGGCATCAATGGCCACAAAAATGGCATATAGCCACCTGACATAAAATGGTAACTGTGAATTTGATACATGAAGTAGACACACACTAACCCTAGAGATGGACACTTGGTGAGATTGATACATTACCTTTGGAGGTGACAAACCTGTGTTATTAGTACAGTGAGGAAGGGCACTGTAGTAGTGATGTGTGGACACTTTTGACTCGAGTGAGAGAAGGTGGAATTCCTCCAGGACATTGAAGGTGGCCGCGGTTCATGGCTTATCAGTACTTGCAGGAAATAGCCGGTATCGCAAGAGTTGCTGGACATGAGATTCTGCAAACTCACAGCCACAAAATTGTAGAGTAACAGAATGGATCCCATTACCATTGATAATCACAAAATCGTCAGAATGTGGGGCCCTTGGAAGATAGCATGATCCTCCTGATGGGTGGCCAAGTTGGATGAAGGCCCAAGGCTTTGAGCGATTTTCAAATCCAGTGCATGCCAGTCCATTCCTGAGTAACGAGTGTCAACAATGTCATGATGTATGATACAGCGGGAACACAGACCTTGACTAGATGTAGGGGCAGGCCTGTATGTGCTCCCAACATGCAACTCTTGCAACATATATCGATGCCTAGACAATCATGACACCGATGTGTTGCAGGCTCGGCTGTACAGCACATGCATACATTTACTCCACAGCGTCCTTCCATACGAATGAATTCTCGGAGGAACTCATCATGATCTTCTTGCATCCAAATGAGAAGAGGAAAGTCCTATAGCAGGGTTAAATTACAACTAAGGAGTAGTGTCATCTCATTTAAACTCACCGATGCGGTTCGCTGTCTTGGGACATCATCGAGAATGGAAAGATCGACACTCTCTGGTAGGTCATTGATGACTTCAGGGATACCCACGTCATGGAAATTTGATGTCCTGCTCAACTTCCTCTCTGGGTCCCTGTGCAAATGCATGGTTTTCTTCTTCACACTGAGAGATCCAGTTTCGTTTGATTGAATTTTCTGGTAATGTAAAGCCACTGAGCCGTTGAGTTTGCTATGGTCATGATGTAGTCTCAATTTCAGTCCCTTGGTTCTCCTGGAGAGCAGCGGAGACAAACGTGGACTGGTAACTATGCGACCTGGAATGAGATCAACAACTAAACATTGCAACACCCTGGGCCTTGAAGTGTGCTTTACCTGGTGCTGCGTGGGCACCTTGTGCCAGTTCTGTCTCCTGCAAAGAACTTGGGACACACAATATTTCGTGGGTGTCCGACATTTCGTGGGTGTTGGGAATGCCGCAGGTTGGACAGACTCGGTGGTAGATGAGCAGGACTTGCATGACAGTGCCGCAATTCAAGTCGGTAGTGCACATGGAATTAATGGGAACGCCGTGGGTTGGACAGACTTGGCAGTAGACGAGCAGGACTTGCATGACAGTGCTGCAATTCGAGTCGGTAGTGCACGTGGATCAAAACAAGATCAGAGCTGCAGCATTCCTTCCTAAGTTCCTATATGCCACACCATATCCTCAGAGCCCGCTGTGCCTGTCTAACACCAGACCATCCTCGGAGTCTGCCATCAAAAGTTAGCTATTCCTTTGCTCCATACTGTACAGACATCTATTCCGACCAGCAAGGTGTTGTCCCTGTGACTCAGGCATTCTAGCTCACTTCATTATCTAGTCCAAATCCTGTCGAACCGAAGTCCGAAAGCTTGCCAACTGCCTGAAAGAGGCTTGTGATGAAAGTTTGCCATTGTTCTGAAGAAGACGCCTTACATCGCAGGACACCTTACGTCGCAGGACACCTTGTGGGTGGGCCACACCTTGTGTTGCCGCACACACCATACATAGGTCTTCGACAGTTGGATACGAGCCCATCTGCATGCCAAAGGCTATAAAATGCCAGGCATTTTGCTTGGTCCTCACAACAAATTGTCAACACATTGTGATGTATACCATATCCTCTACTTCTGCTTCCACTGATGAGCTCGAAGGTTTGATTGATTATTCCTCTTGACATTTTGTATGTGACAGAATCTAGCAGAAGGGCAGAGTTGCCCAGATCTATAGTACATTAGCTAGGAATGAAACTAAGTAAAAGTAAACTCACCTCAGCCGCTGCCTAGATGGACGAAAACGACTGAGGTGCCAATAACCATAGAAAAGTATGTATATTATGGGTGGAGGTATACTCGCATTAGGTTACCTGGAATGTTATAGAAATGAACCTGAAGAAAGGTCCTAAAGTGTAGTAATAAATGAGTAAATGAAAGTTAAAGGTTAAGCGAATCTAAGGGTCATATAGACAGTGTACTTCCAAGGGTTCCAGTGCTTCCACTTTCAGAAGGGGCATGGGAATCTTGGAAGGGGATCCAGAACTGAGTGGTTTCGAGGCTGGAATGAAGTTCCAGCCAGAACCGTTTGAACTTAGGGTTGATCTTTGACACTCCCACTTGAGTGTAACCGTAGTCCCATAGCTTTGACAAACTTCCAGTGTTGATCCTTTGCAAGTGGCTTGGTAAGGATATCAGCCACCATGTCTCCAGTTGGAACATAACGGACAATTGCCTCTCCTTTTCCAACAAGGTCATCCTGAATGAAATGATATTTCTGTTGAATATGTTTGGTTCGTGCTCGGAACTGTGGATCCTGAGATAGGATTATAGCAGCTTGGTTGTCGCAGAACAATTGAGCGGGCCCCTTTTGTGGATGTCCAATTTCGTCAAAAAAGGTTCGAAGCCACGCAAGGTGTTGCCCAGCATTGCTAAGTCCAATGTACTCTGATTCCATAGTGGAGAGAGCAACCATACTTTGTTGTTTGCTGGACCAAGAGATTGGTCCATGGTTGCTGATGAATAGGAAACCGGAAGTGGACCGGGAGTTATCTGGATCCTGGAACCATCCTGCATTGGAATATCCATGGAAGTCCAAATCCATTGAGAGCTCTGTCCCATCGAATCTGAGTTCCATGTCCTTTGTAGCTTGTATGTATCTGAGTACACGTTTGGCAGCTTCCCAATGCATTAACTTGGGTTTGGCACTGAAGCGACTGAGCATGCTGACTGCATATGTATGCGATATTGGGACGGGTTCCGAGCATGAGGTACATCAAGGACCCGATTATTGTGAGATATGAAACTTGACATCCTTCAATGACTTGCTCTGGGATGATTCGATCATCTTCTGGATCTGTTGTAGAGAGTTGGGAGTTGTGTGCCATGGGCGTCCATACAGGCCTGCAGGTAGACATGCCAGTGCGCTCTAGAACTATGCAAGAGTATTGTGATTGGGACAGAGATATTGTTCAGAGATTCCAATTTCTCTTTATTTCAATGCCCAGAATGTACTTGGCCTTCCCAAGATCCCGCATCTTGAAACTCACAGAGAGTTTGGCTTTGATGGAGTCCATGAACTTGCGAGTGGTGGCAGCTACAGTGAGGTGCAAAACCGTTGCAATGTCTAACCCCAAACCGGGGCGCGAAGCGCCCCGCAATCACTTGTGGGAATTTCACTTTGCTTTGGTGGGAACAAATAAAGTACAAACCCTTAGCTACAACTTTGTCCCCAGGGTCATGTGATTTCGCTTACATACTGCAAAGATACATCCATTTCAAAACATCAATACTATTGCAACAGTTTTGCACCCTTTGCTCATTACATTGAAATCAAGTGTTATTTGGTTATGTTTGGTCATACAAACAAACATACACATATTAGAAGCATGTCTGAGTTTAAAATAGTTCACACGCATCTTTGTTTCCAACCACAACCATCATGAGAACCATCTCTTCTACTCAAAAACAAACCATCCTCTCTATGCTTGATGCTGGCCAATCTGCTCACTCTATTGCATCCACTACTGGTCTTAATGTGTCTACCATATCCAGATTACGCTCCAAAGAGCGTTCTGAGCTTCAAAAAGTTACTGGAGGTCGTCCATCCAAGCTTTCCTCTGCCAATATCCGGCATGCCGTTTGTCTTATCTCCTCTGGAAAGGCAGAGAATGCTGTTCAGGTGACCAAGGCACTCACCAATATAGTCAACCAGCCTCTCTCTACCTCCACAGTGCGCAGACAGTTGAGGAAGACAGGTATGAAAGCTGTGGTCAAGTCCAAACGGCCTCTCCTTTCAGCCAAGCATCGTAGGGCTCGTCGAGACTTTGCTTATGCTCATAAAGATTGGACTCTGGAGGACTGGAAGAAGGTAGTATGGTCTGATGAGACCAAAATCAATCGCCTAGGGTCAGATGGGCGCAAGTGGGTGTGGAAAAAGGCAGGGGAAGGGCTAAGTGATAGGCTGGTGGAAGGTACAGTGAAGTTTGGAGGAGGTTCTTTGATGATGTGGGGCTGTATGACTTGGCAGGGAGTTGGCTATGCTACCAAGATTGATGGTAGGATGGATGGGGACCTTTACCTTCAGATTTTGAAGGATGAACTGCTCAATTCTTTGCAGTTTTATGGTCTTGATCCTCCTGACATCATCTTTCAGCAGGACAATGACCCCAAACATACTTGCAAAAAGGTGAAGGATTGGCTTCAGGAGCAGGATTTTCATACTATGGTATGGCCTGCACAGTCTCCTGACCTCAATCCCATTGAGCACCTCTGGGGTTATCTCAAAAGAAGACTAGCAGATCATGATTCCTCTCCTAAGGGAATTCATGAATTGTGGGAGAGAGTTCAGGTTGATTGGGAGGGGATAGCAGTTGAAGAGTGTCAGAAGTTGATAGAGAGCATGCCTAGAAGGATTGAAGCAGTTATCAAGGCAAAGGGAGGCTATACCAAGTACTAATATACCCTGGAAAGCAAAAGGTGCAAAACTGTTGCAATGGTATTGGTGTTTTGAAATGGATGTATCTTTGCAGTATGTAAGCGAAATCACATGACCCTGGGGACAAAGTTGTAGCTAAGGGTTTGTACTTTATTTGTTTCCACCAAAGCAAAGTGAAATTCCCACAAGTGATTGCGGGGCGCTTCGCGCCCCAGTTTGAGGTTAGACATTGCAACGGTTTTGCACCTCACTGTAAGAGTAGGTCATCAACATAGACAACAAGGAAACAGACCTCTCCATCTTTCCGAAAGACGTAGAGGCAGGTCTCTGCATCTAAACAGATGAAGCCAAGCTCTCCGAGCTTCTGATCCAAAGTCTTGTTCCAAGTTCGACCTGCCTGTTTGAGTCCATACAGGGAATGTCGAAGCTTCCAGCAATGTCCAGGTTGGATGGGAACACCTTCTGGAGGTAACATATATAGATCTTCCTTCAGTTCTCCATTGAGGTAGGCTGTTGAGATGTCCATTTGATCTAACTCCAAATTGTGTTTGGCAGTCAAGGCGATTAGGGTGCGAACAGAGTCAAGATTTGCTACTGGAGCAAAAACTTCCTGATAGTCCACACCTTCCTTTTGGGTAAAGCCTTGTGCAACTATGCGAACCTTGTACCATTCCACATTTCCATGTTGGTCTCGTTTGATGCGGAAGACTGGCTTTGAAGTGATTGGAGTAATTCCTTCTGGGATAAGAACAGTTTCATAGACATGATTGGAGTTGAGACTCTGAAGTTCTTCTTCTACTGCTGACTTCCAAATTTCTGCCTCTGCTCCAGAGTAGGCTTCTTTGAGTGTGTTAGGAAGGGGTTCATTGGAGTTGGAGTTGGCAGATCCAGCGAATATGAAGTCCTCCATGTCCTCAATGAATGCTGAAAATGCTCCCAGAATCTCGGGTTCATCTTCCAGTGGTTCTGGAATTTGGTCTGGTAGTTCAGAAGTGGGACCTCATTCTGGGAGATGCAACTGAGTCTCATGTTCCTTTCAGTTTGCTCACATTTCAGCTTCTTCATCCAATGTACGTTGATACTCTTTATTTTTGTTCGTAGGTTGTCTTTGTTGACTACTGCGTCATACTCCAGCCACCACATGAGCTGGAATTGGAACTGGGGCTGGGACTGCCGGAACCACTGGAACCACTGGAACTGCTGGGACCACTGGGGCCACTGGAACCACCGGAATGTCTGGAGCTGCTGGAGCTGCTGGAGGTGGAGGTGGAGGAAGTTGTAATGGAGGAGCATCTAGGTGGAGATTCTCAAGGCGATCTGCAAGTTCTTGGATGACAGGACTTGCTGGTGGTTCTGGAACATTTTGTTGAGCTATACCTTCCACTGGTCTGGGGTTTGGTAGATGCCGATCATCATCACCATCATCATGGTTTTGTTCCAGTTGATGAAGGTGCTCTGGAAGTAGGTCCTCCCACTGTCCCTCAATAGTAAGGGCATTCCAAGGAGCCGAATCAGCTTCCGAAATGATTCCAGTTTCGTCAAAAGTGACATGTCGACTAGAAATGATAGTATGATGTTCTATGTCCAGCAGCTTGTAGGCTTGCTGTCCATATGTGTATCCAATCATGATACATTTCTTTCCATGTGATCAAAACTTTCCTCCACGTTGTTCCTTTGGTGTATAGGCATATGGTGGACATCTGAAGGGTCGGAAGAGAGTGGGGTCGACTTGTTGGTTGAAGAAGACTTGATATGGAATCTTTCCATCAATGCCAGTGGCTGGACTCCATGCAGTAACATAGGCAGCAGTGGCCATTGCATCAGCCCAAAAAGATTTGGGAAGCTTGGATTCCTCAAGCATGGTGTTTGCAAGAGTGGACAAAGTTTGGTTCATTCGTTCCGCCAACCCATTTTGTTCCGGCGTGTATGGGGCAGAAGTTTTGTGAAGGGTTCCATCTGTTCAGAATTGGTCTCAGAACGCCTTGTTGACATATTCAGTCCCTCCATCACTGCGAACCCATTTGACATAGGACTCAAAAAAGTCCTCTCGACCTATTTCCATCTGGAAGATGGTCTGGATATCCTTTTTCCATTGGTTGTAAATCTGCAGTGCTTCATTTTTGTGTTTCATGAAGTAGATCCATGGGAAATGAGTGAAGTCATCTACGATGACGATCCAAACCTGTAGCCTTCTTGGAATCTTGGAGTTATAGGACCTCCAACATCTGTATGAACCATTTCAAGGGTGCGAGTGGTGCGAGGTCCTTCCTGAGGTTTGAAGGGTAGTTTCTTCATCTTCCCAAGACATATGATTCACAAAATGTGGGAGTGCCAATGAGCATGTCTATCCCTTTGAGTTGTCCAGATTTCACCATTTGTTGAATGCAGTTTGTGGAGATGTGACCCATGTAGTGATGTAAGAGGTTTATGTCTACAATTGCAAGTGCGGCCTCCTTTTGGTTGTCTGGGATAGCTCTCGCATGGTACAGTCCATTTTTGTGGGCAGCAACGAGTATGGTGTTCCGATCCTTCTGGACATAGCACATGTCGGAACCAGCCAGAAAGACTGTGGAGAGGCCAGCAGAAGCAAGTCAGTTTACTGAGATGAGGGAAATCCAGAAATCTGGAATCAGGAGAACATTCAACAGGACTATCTCATAATTGGTGCCAGAGATTTTTAAGATGAGTGGTATAGTGCCTATTCCAATGGCCATGGTGTTGGAGTTGTCTCCAAGGGTTACTGGAAGGAGGTGTAGTGGTTGGTAGGTTCGGAACCAGGAGGATGAGGAACCATGTGTGAAGATGCCCCAGAGTCAATGATCAGAGCATTTCTTCCACTGTCCTTTGGTTCAGACAAGAGATAAGTGTGAATCCATTGCATTGCCAACTGGGATATATATGCATTAGCTACATTTGCAGTTTGGAGGATCCGGAGTTTCCTCTGCAGCGTTCGCCTTTTTCTTCTCTTCTTCTCTGACTTCCTGAATCGCCTTTCCTCAGCTCTGAGACCCACTTCTTGTAAGTATTACAATCAGAGGTGTTGTGGGTTGTGGAAAGGTGGTGTTCACACCACGCATTTGCATTTGAGGGGCGAGTCGATGGCTTGGAGCTTCGGGCCGGACGCTTTCAAAGCCGACTCAGAATGGCCGAAGGGTATAGACGGGAGTCCTCAGCAGTGATGCGGTTTCTATGGTCAAATATGAGCTTGCTGTCTTCCACAGTATTCACGATGGAGGATTTGAACATTTCCCATTCTGAGGTTTTGGGAAGGGAATTTAGCAGGATGAAGGAGAGGACTTTGTTGTTCACTGAAAATTTCATCCCAGCAAGATGGGACTGATGGTTGGAGTGTGGAGATATGTTCAGAGATGGCAGAGGTCCCATCCCATGTACTGCTAAAGAGTTGTTGGAACAGGTAGAAGGCAGAGGAGATATTTGGAGTTTCGGAGTTTGACAAGGACGTCAAAGAGTCCCTTGAACTTGTCTCGTTGCGAGTTTTCATGAGGAGGCATCCAAGATGCATAGCTGGATGATGCCGTGAGCCTTCTCGTCACGTTCCTACCATTCTCTGATATCGGATGAGGTAACAAGTGTTGACAGGACAGGCTATATGTCAGTCCCTGAGACTATGCCAAAAACATTTTCGGCACAAAGTTTTGCCAGATCCAAACCTTCCAGATTTTGTAATTGTTTGATCCTGTGAGGGTTTCTTCTGCATGGACAGTGTCTGAGGGTGACATGGTGTAGGTAGAGTGTTTGAGTTTAGAGGTGAAACTGGAAGTGAGTTCTGAGGAGAACTAGTGTATACTGAAGGATGTGTGAGATGGAATTGAGTCATTGCTGAGTGCTGCTAATAGCTTGCACCAACAGGGCTCATAACCTGACAGAATCTAGCAGAAGGGCAGAGTTGCCTAGATCTCAGCTGCTGCCT
>JAHZSR010000062.1:0-214471 GCA_025782845.1 Boletus coccyginus | reverse complement strand
CTAATCCAACACTCCCCCCCAAACACAAGGGGCTAACTATTAGCTGTAAGTGTTTGTCCAAACAGAATAGAAGGTAAGATCAAAAGAAATATACCAAAAGATTCAATAAATGACTTGTAGTGTAGTCGGTATTGATGTTCATAGGTGGTGGTCGCGGTGCGCTCGAGCAGTGTCCATATATGGTAAGTCACGGCTCGGCTGCAGAGTGGTGCTGTCGAAGTGCGCGCACTCGCCTCGATCGACTCCAGTGTCACCGTCTTCACGTATCGTGATGTGCGGTGCTCCTACAATATATTGAATGAATATACAACCTTTCTGGTGCATCCGATCTGCCCGATATGGCCTCGATACGCCCGAATGACGTGGTGAGCGGTTTTCCTCGCTCAGGTCCGACTGACTCATCTAGGTTGTAACTTGAGTCGTCCTCGGCAGCGCGGTGGGTCCAGATAGTCGGTGGGCGACCTGGGATAAGCGGGAGCTGGTGCGGATGGCCTAGGTGCATCCGTCGTACCTTGTTTGTAACGTCGACGCTGACTTGCCTTGGTATCAGCTAGCGGGTCCGTTTTGACTCGTTTCGAGTCACGGCGTGCTCCGCTCGTTGCGCCATCTGTCTGGCCACTATTCCCATTGTATCCGCCGCCGTCAATAACCTTTGGGCGGCCCCAATCGACTTCTTCGTCACTCGACGCCTCCTGCTCGCTCTCAGGCCCTCTTGGGTCCTCATATCGACGTGGCGCGTTCGTTTCGGCGACGCGCGCATTCCCGTCGCTCATGGTGCGTGTCCCATTGTATTCGGCGCGGTTGATAACCTCTTGGCCGCCCGAATCGACCTCGACGTCTCCCGGGTCTCCCAGCTCGCCCAAATGGCCACCTGGCCCGGTACCTCGACTTGGCGGGATCGTCTCGCCACTGCGCGTGTCCCCGTCGTCTATGGCACGTCCCTGGGTGCCCTGGAGGTCGCCTGGTATGACCGTTTCGCCGCTCGGGTCGTCTGGGTCGTCTGGAGGTCTCATAGGTGAGTTTCCTCCCTCTATGCACTTCGAGTGTGCGTGCTCGCGTTCTGACGCGTCTCTAGGCTTCTTCGGCACGTTCCTGGCGTCGTCATCGCCTTCTGACGCTCCCGACGTGTTCATATCGCCGCCGGTAAGTCTGTCGTCGCAGCTCGTATGACTGAACCTCTCCCCCTCGAGCTCGACGCTCGGGGGGTCGTTTCGTCGCTGCGTGGGTTCGGCTGGGCTGGAAGGTGGTGGAGATGGCTCTGGGGGTGTTCTAGGTACGTTGCTGTTGACCGTTTCACTGCGCTGATCATTTTCTTCATCAGCCTTCGTCGGTCGTACGTGCGCACTCGCACTTCCTCTCTCCCCCGCGATCGACGCGATACGGTGCGTCCTCGCATTCTCCCCGTCGTCCTGTGGGACCTGTGATGCTTCCTCTGCAGCCTCCCCATTGTCCACTGCGTCCGCGCTTCGATGCACGACGCTTCCGTTCCGTTCAGCTTCGGTCTCGCCATCTGGCTCGACCTGGACGCTTGGACGGTCCCTGGATTCGACTCACGGCTCGTCGGGTGGTTCACTGGGCTTCTCGGGTTGACGTTCGCCATCAGCGTCGTCGCCCATGGCCTCTATGCCCCCTCCGTGCTCTGTCAGCTGCCCCGACTCGAACCTCACCTCGCCACCTCGCTCCCTCATGCCCAAAGGCTGGTCAGGTGGCTCTGTAGGCTTGTCGGGGTGACGCCCATCGTCATCCGGCGCGTCTGCAGGGTCCTCTGACAGTCTGGGTAGATCCATCGTCTCAGCGTCTCCGTCTGGTGGATGCGCGACGCGCTTCGTGCGCTCGCGCTGGTGTTCGTCGGCTGGTCCGTCTTGCATGCAGTAAGCTGTATGCCACCGCCGCTCATCTGGCCTGTGTGCTCCCCCTCGAGCAGTAGGCTCTGGGGTGGATGCGGTAGTGTCGTCGCGGTAGTCTCTACCCGACTGTGTTTCGTCGACGCGCTTGGTATGCGCTCGACTCCGTTCCTCGTCACTAACCCCCTCCCAGTGTCCTTTACGCCGCCCGCTACCTCGAGTTGGTCTTCACCTTGCGGTTTCGTTCCGCTTGGTGTCTGTACTGCGATATGCGTGGTGGCCGTCTCGACTGGTGGTGTCGGCGACTCGTCCTCTGGCCTCGTGGGCCCTGTGCACGTTGCGTCTGGGTTCGCGATGTCAGCGGTCGTGTCGTTGACCTGCTGACCTGCTGTTGGGCTGCTCGCCGGGATCGCGAGGCCTACGCCGTCAGTGCTTTGGTCCGTGGTCTCCATGTCCGGTCCACTTGCTGCGGCTGCGCCTTTGTCGACTCTCCCACGCGGCTTCTCGCCCTCTTTTCGACTCACGACACTTCTTGTCGTGTCGACCTTCGACCTTGGCGCTTCCGGACTGAGTCTCGACTCCTTCGCACTCGCGCGCCTTGTGGCCATGCTTGCCACACTTCTGACAAGTCCCGCGGTACGTTGTAGGTATCCGCGCTGCCACTTGTGGCGCTGGACTAGTGGGCTTGTCGAATAAGTTGCTTAGGTAGTCGTAGTACTCGTGAGCGGTCGTTAAATCGGTATGGTCCCAAATGGACAGTGGGTGGTGGTCACCAGCATGTACTGCGCTTCTGTGTCGTCGCGCATCCACGCGGCTGCGCGCCACGGGTCCCATGGCCCGTTTGGCTTCGTTTTGGTCCCATCGAGTAGTCCAAGTAGATCTTGCACTTCCGCTGCTTGAAAAAGCTTCTTGCGGTAATCTGACCAATTCCGCCCGTCTGCCGCAAGGTCCGGAACGAGAAATTTCTTGCCATTCTTGGCTCGTGTCGAGTAAGGCATTTCTCCAAGCCTGAGTGAGTGAACTCTTGTGGTCACTGAGAAGCACCAGGGCTTATAACCTGTAGAATACTCAGTAAGTCACTATAATATTAGGATAGTAGGTACCTGTAGAATACTCAGTAAGTCACTAAGTAAGACTAAAGGTAAATGGTCCGATGTAAGTACTGCTTATGTAAGAGGCAATACCAAATATGGAATCCTAAATCCAACAGCTGTCTGCAGTAAACCGCGGACAACAGTGGCAGCACGCTGCCTTGGGCCTTGACGAACCAACACACGACTCTATGGTGTTCAACACTGTGGAGTCGAATGAATATGAACCGCAGACGGTGACGCTGTCCGCAGTAAACCGCGGACAGCAATGGCGACACTCCGATGAGTGGGGGGACGAACAACGTCACGAGGGAAGGTGATTGACGTGATCAATGCAAAGCAGCGGCTGCCAAAAATGGTAAGTCAGCCACGCAACCAAACAACGCGTAACCAATCTCCCGCTCACTGGCAGAGTCAAACCCATCGTGTTGTCCGTCTTCGCTGTCCGCGGTCTACTGCGGGCAGCGTCAAATTTTCGGACTCCTCAGTCACATAATTGTGTTGTCCGTCTTCGCTGTCCGCGGTTTACTGCGGACAGCGTCAATTTCTCGGACTCCTCAGACACATCTAATCGTGTCGTCCGTCTTCGCTCTCCATGGTTTACTGCGTGCAGCGTCAGTCTCTCGGACTCCTCAGACACATATAATCGTGTGTTGTCCATCTTCGCTCTCCGGTGTCGAACATCGGGGAGGATTGCTCTGCGTTTTAATCCGATAAAATTGTACAGCTACCTATTTTACATCGAGTTCGTCGTGACTATCCTCTGTTAAAGCCTTTAATACATTGACACATAAATCCTCTTCCAGCGGTGAGAAGGCACGGAACAAGCTCAGGAGCTCGTCGCCGCTCAGAGAGCTACACTCACTCAGCCAGAGCGTTTGAGCTTGCGGGAATGCTCGCATCCAAGGCGCACAGTATGCCTAGAGAACGAAGTCGCTTCATCAACCAATCCAAGACCTTGGGGGATCTCCAATCACTCACAATGATATTGGAGTTTGTCGTCGGCCTCGAGGGTTGGAGAACTAGGTTTCTAGCAGAACAGGTGCGTTCGTCGTCTGGCACTGCATATACGGTCTGCTCATCATTCTCACTCCCCACCATAACTCTCAGTTCCTCAAGCTCCGCAAAGTTCTCCGCACAGTCCAAGAGCTCCTGCAATAGGAGGCGATGGTTATTCAAACCACAGAGTCGAACGGTGAGGTGCTGCAATGATCCTGGAACATCGATGTGACGCATCAGTTTCTTTATCACCTCCGCTTGGCCATCTAACACTGCGAGGGACGGCACCGGTGCGCGCAAGCGTGGACGCAACTTCGCTGTGAATGGGACCGTCATAGAGTGATTCCTGGGTGCAATACGTAGGTTCCGGACTCGATGTTTCAGGAGAAACTTGACGAGGATGGGAATAGGACACTCGGCCCCCACTTCCAGCACGGTGAGGTGTGGAAGTATCAACGATGCGAAGAGTTCGGTCCAATCGTCTGGCGTCAGGGCAGTGTTGATCAGTGTGAGGCATTGGAGAGGGGCATTGCGCAAGCTATGTGTGAAGAGCAGCAGAGAGTCGATACGGAGCGCTCTAAGATTATTTACACACGGGGTGTCCGGGTCGTTGGGTGTAGTTCGTCTTCCACGGTACGGCCCACCATAACAATGTAAACCCTGGCAACCTGATCCGAGTATGCTTTCCAGGCAGGAGTACAAGGCGAGAGAAGCCTGGGCAGGTCCTTGGTAGAAGCAGAGGTATACCCGATCCACTGGTTCTAGTCCTCGCAATGAATCAAAGAAAATCGACAGCGCGCGGAATTGGCGATCGCCCGTGCAATGCGAACCCGAAAACCAAATGACCTTTGGCGTCTTGAACGAGTCTGTACGTCTCCAAACCAGGAGCATTTCACAATCCTTGTCACTTAACATTCTCCAGTCCGTGTCTATGGTGCCGTTGATCCCTGCGTTCTCCAAGTAGCATGTTGCTGCAACGTCCAAGAGTCGTCTGCACGTCTGCGACAGCACTCGGAGGGACTCCTGGTCCAGTTCGCTGGCGATTAAAAGCAGTAGTTCGGTTGGGACGTGCCAGAGGAGGGATGATTTGGAGACGGATGGTGGTGTTGATCGTGCGTTTGCGGTCAGGAGTGACATGATGGTGGTTTCGTGTCTGCGAAGCCGCTTTTCAGGGATTAGTGCTTGCTCAGTGAGTGTTGGTGAATCCTTACTCGTGGATGGTCCCGCTCAAGGGCAATTTTCTTGGCAGGCGAGCGCGGTGACGCACCGATCTCATTCTCGATTCTATGTTCTCTTGACTGGGTAGATCCGGCAGTTTTCTTTGTAGGCGGTGCTGCAGCTGTGGTGGGTTCATCCAAAGCTTTACGCTTCTTGCTGGTCGTGGAGGGTGTAGCACTCAGTATAATCCATGACTGTCATTCATTCAGGCTCAACAATCGACGACGTATGGTCACATTCTAGAACTCACCCCAGGCGTGCTAGTAGAAGGAATTTGGCGACTAAAAATGCTTCTCATTGACGATTGCAGGAGGTGCGTTCTGAGCTAGCTTCGTAACTCCTGCGATAGCCTTTTAACGCCTAATCTCAATTGTCATTGCATTTTAGTTTGTTGCCATTGTCGTCGCCATCGTTGTCGCCGTCGCATTGCGATCTGGTGTTCTCCCGCTCAACAACCCGGATTGATTTGGTAAGTAAGGGTGTACAATTAGCGTCCACCACAAATGGCTATCGCCGTCGATGCCCGCTCAACGACCCCGAAATCCCTTTTGTTGCGAAAACTTTGCATGAGTGCGCATTGTTTGGTCGCTGCGCCTTTACAATTGGCGATTATGGTGGGTCGGTTGGTTGTGAGACCTTTGATTAATATTGATTTTGGCTTCACAAATGGTATCGCTTGGTGCCCGCTCAACAACCCCGAAATCCCTTTGTTGCGACTTTGGGTGAGTGCGCATTGTTTGGTCGTGTGCCTCAATTACCGTTCTTGGCAGCTGGCACTTACTTTGCGATCATTGCCACTCAGGTTCAACATTCGTCCCACTCTTTGATGTCCATCGTCGGAATGTTGCCATCGCTGCTCGCGGTTTACTGCGGGCAGCATCAAATGCTACCTGTCTGCGGTCTACTGCCGACAGTTTCTAGTGTCGCCATCCCTGTCCCTCGTTTACTGCGGACAGAGCTTATGTTCACTATGGTTAGGACCGTTCTCTGACCTGCCTGTGGTCTACTACAGGCAGTCTCCCGGATGTGTTTCGTCCTGGTGGCCATCCTCTCATCACTGGTTTCCCCTTCATTCTCTGCGGCTTCGCTGCGGGCGATGTATTCGCCTTCGTCGTCAAACGGTCTTTTATCCTTTATCGGATACAATGCGCTTGTACTCAATTTGGTGCCTGAGCGACTTTGTCTGCTCCAGTATATATTCTACGAGGCATATTCTCCTGCCATCAGAATCGACCCATACATATCTGAGGTGTGCTTTGATCTCGGCAATCTCTACGAGAGTTTCAACAATCAGATCTTGACGCCTACGCGCGGGCTAGCGAATCTGATCCTGGCAACCACGTATCATGACGCCTATGGTTGTTGAAGAACGCGCAAGCTACGGGTGGCCTACTACCTGCCGTACCTGGGCCTGCAGAAGAACATCCGACTGCTTATGCGAGCGCTGTCGTTCCCCCTCCCGGTCTCACTGAGCCCCCTCTCCTGCTGCACTGGACATCGACGTCAGGCGCTTCGCATCCTTTGTTCAGATCGGATTCCCGTGGGTCGTCAAACGGAGTTCACGTTCACTTGCCACTACCGTCTGCCCAAGTTGGAGGTCGGTCCTCACCCGGGTCATTCAGAGGAGGTTCCCCACTGCTTGTCGTTCTTGATGAGTCGCACCACATATGCACACGCCGTATGGCTCCGACTGATGTGGACCGCCCGCCTCATCCTCGCGACTTTTCTGGACCTCATGAGGGTCCGACTTGCGGGCGGGCGGGCGGGCGTCACAATCTGTTGCTGCATCATCCCATCCCACAATCTCAGGTCCCGACTGGGGGGCTGCGTGCTTCTGCCGCCCGTGGGGCGACCGGGCATACCCAGGAGTACTTCAGTCGTCCCATGCCGTACACCAACTACATCCGTTTCTCCTCCACCCCCACCACGCGCCCGCTCCCCTGGTCCCTGCTTCCACCCCAAGTCGTCAACCGGTTGGCCCTGCCGTGCCGACCTTGCCAGGATGAGCGTGATATGCCATGGGAGCGTCGTGGACCATCGCCAGCCAGAGCACCATCGTGACTGAGAACGGGGTCGACTAGAATATCCTGGTCACCCTCCACAGCAACCATACTACCCGTCGCGTTCCCCTGGACCTCATTATCGTGGTGCGAGCATTGGGTAGGTAGCGTAATATGCTTCACTTTCGCTTACTGATTCACACACGTCACTCAGTCACACAGAACAGCTTTTCCTAAACTGAATCTATTATGTACTAAGGAGTTGGCAATCAACTTAAATGTGCTCGACTCGACCCTTTCCCAGGGTACTAATGAACTATTAGGTCTCCCTACTAGCTGGGGATCTATTCCCTTTAGTTGCCCGCTCTGGGGTTTTCTCCCTAAAGGTGTCCTAACTGTCCCTATCCTAAGGAATACAGTATACTCCTAACTTGGGTCTAAGTAGTTCTATTTATAGCGTGGGAAACTTCTCTACACAGCCTCACTGTTTGTTTGTAGAGGGGTGCACTTGTGAGCACTCGTTGGTTGAGATTTACTCAAGTAGAACCTTTTTCCTAAAAGAGGGAACCTGCCAAATGGGGCTGAATCGCGCTCCTTATATAGTAGTTTACATGTGGCTGTGCTACCTTCGGTTCCGAGGTGGCTGTGCCAAGATATGACTCATACTGACTCATACTGACTCACTTTGACTCAACCTGTCAGAAAATGACTTGCAATGAGCTAAAAATAGCCTTTGGCTTGGCAATGACTCATACTGACTCATGCTGTGCAGGTCACATGATCATTCTGCTAGTCTAGGGGCAGTGCTTTGGCTAGTCCTCATCTCACTCACTTTGACTCATATTGACTCATTATGACTCATGCTGTGCAAGGTCACATGATCTGAGTCAGGTGATTCGCAACTGAGGTCACATGCTCCAATTGCTTCTCTGACACTTGGCGAAGTACTCAAGGATAAAAGAGATATTAAGAAAATGGTTTGCTAAGTAGTTGTAGGTAGTAATAAAAGTATGTTGGGAGAAATCATTTTGTTTCTCCACAACATGTGAATGAACAAATAAGGAAAAATAGGGATACATACTAGACACTATGGTCTATATGTCCCTCAATTAGCTAAGCATTTGGACCGTGGGAATATAGTAAAAACTCAAATCTCGATGGAAACATCCCCACGTTCTGTTCATCCCACTGCCCACCATCCACGCACGTTCTGGGAGTCGAAGCCCCCTAGCGGTCCCCCTCACTCAGGCTCTCCTCCACCCGTATGGTGGGCGCATCAATTGCGACTTTGATCGACGCATTCTCGACGCATTCGTCGATAAACTGTTCACTCCGGCTGCTTACAATGTGGGTTTCAACCTGGTGCCCAATATCAATGGTAGTCAGGTTCTGGAAGCTCCTGACGGCACTAAATTTGTCATCGCTGTTGCTCAAGGTGAGTTCAGTTGAGGTTTGCTCGACACACATAAGCTTACTTGTCATAGGTAACGAGCTTCTCAGCAAGCTACGGAAGATGCGAACTCTGGTTGATGACGAGGATGACGTTCCCAGCACAGGCAGTCCTTCCAAGAGTCAGTCTTCAGAGCAACCTGCCTGGATGCGCAACCTGCACGAGTGTTGTCGCGAATGGTTGGCCAGCTCCGCATCAGTAAGAATACATTGCTCGTAATAACCGAGTTATTATTGACGCTGTCATCCAGTCCCTGAATATCTTACCCAAACAATCCAGCGACAACCCGGATCCACTCTATCGCCTATTCTTCCGGGAAGGCTCCATCGGACGCAAGCTGCTTGACCATGTTCGACCTTGCCGATGTCGTCAAGGTTTGCGAGGGTGGACTGAAGCAGACTAATCACCTCCGTGCTTTAGTGAGCGCTCTGACTAAAAGTGAATCCATTGTTGTCCTGATCGGAACCAGACTAAGATGACTTAGGCACATTCCAATACACTGGAGGCGATACAAGGTTCCCAAAGCCATGTCGGTGTTGATGTGGATTCCGGATCTTGCTCGCCGCCTGGCTCAACTGGATGGGATCATGACGCAGCAGTCCTTATCCAACGTTGAAGCTTGGCTTGGAGGACTGTCCTTCCCAGAGGCGCACATTACGGCTACTCGGCAGACTGTAGCACATTGCAAGCGCTGGAGTCTGGAGACACTGAGTCTGCGATTAGACACTGGTCAAATGAGCAACTCGGGAGCCTTCATCGTCGATGGTGGGTTCTAAAGAGTAAATTCTAGTAGTTCGAGTCGGACTTCCCTAATCACAATGTTCAGGTTTGACATTGGAGGGAGTTGTATGGAATACAGAAGCTGGGAAGCTTGTGCTTAACAATGGTGGGGCAGTTCACCTGAATGCATCCCAGATCCGTTGGGTGCAAGAAGACGAGGATGCCACTGACCAGAGCAACCTGGTGACACTGCCAGTCTACTTGAACAGTGACTGCAGCGACGTGATGTTCAGGCTAGAAGCAACGAAATGTTAGATTTTAGGATAAGGCACGCGTGCATGTCAGGATACCGTATGACCAGTAATAGACATTTTTTCTACGTTCATCTAGTTCTATCTAATTCGCCTCTACTGGATAACATTGACTTCCGCCAGCAACTTCGAGTAACTTCCGGTCTACCTGGATGTTTTCTCTCTCAAATATTGCACGAGCCCCCTCTGCAATGACCTCGAAATTGTGAGCTGCGAGAGCCAAGATTGTTGGGCCCGCTCCTGAGAGACAGATACCAAATAGACCACGATGTGACTGCGGGGTAAATGACGATGTCACTCCTGGCAAACCAGGAATCTCGGTCATAAACCATAACCCGGCAAAAACATACGAGTATTTTTCGATATGGTTGATGATCCTTCATCGCCTCGTAGATAAGCTCAGGATCCGGGGGATTGTCCAAGCGCGGTGGTCAACGCTGCGAGCCGCTGCATGTTGAAAACCTAGGCTGCATACTAGCAGATTCAAACGAAGGGAGTATCAAGCATATGTACGAGATCTTTCCGAGAACACTCTGTGGGTAAAACCTCTCTCGCGCCTCAGTGGTACTCAGCTCAAATCGAGGTATGATCGCGACGGCCTTGGTAGTAGAACTCGTGTCCGATGCTGAATGGAGGGTCAGGCGAGGACAATCCCCACTCCTCCCCTGCATCGAGAGGGTACTCTGGTAAGATGCCTCTCGACCATGAGCGCGTAGTCAAGTATCCCATCACACGATAGACTGAACTGCTCAAGCGCGTTCCCAAGAAGAACGCCCGCGATGACAGCTGCACCCGAGGAGCCGGGCCCGCGGCCAAAGGGTGTCTGGTTGTCCGCATGAATGTTGACGAGCTCTGGAGGGAATGAGTGGTGGTTGTTGCAGCGGAGGACGTAGAGCGCCACACGAGGCGTTAAGTTTCGATAGGGATCGAGGGGGACTTCGTCGGCTCCTTCTCCGGAGTAGGTGATTTTCACGAGGTCAGTCGAAGGAGGGCCAAATTTGATAGTGAGCGTCGGATACAGGGAGAGAGAGCCTTACTACATCAAAGCCTGGTCCAATGTTGGCTGAAGTCGCTGGGACTTTAATGATGATGGCATTGCTATACTAGTACTGGTAAAGGACGTTGCGTTAGCGTCGAAAGCTGGCATGTCTCAGTGATATTCACTGCACCAGCGGTCTGCACCAGTAATAGTGTTGGAACGGACAGCAGGAAAAGTGATGGCAGGATGAGAAGGTTTCAGAGTGCGGGCGGGAGATGCAGTTATGGTGTTGGTATTCGGACGCACGTAGATCGTACCAGCCGGAACACCGTGCTGGGCGATTGGTAACAGCACGGGTTGGTGATTCGTCGCAGTGGTGAGGGTAGAGATCTTGTACAGGCCCCAAATTGGGAAGCCACCAGTGACATTGGCATACAGTGCCGCTGGCATCGAGCAGAGGGATGCCGACTGATTGATCGATGATAAATTCGCGCAACGACTCAAATGTTGCGAAATGCTTACCCTGTGGATATTTCGAGTAGATTTCGGGCTGGGAGATTGTGCTGGCGCAACGATCAGCAGAGAACGTCACGGAACTGATTGATCTGGAAATAGAGCACTTCGACGGGTCACCAGAACGTGGGTTGCGTCCATCGCGATAGACAGTCTGTTGATGTTCTTCGTCTTGTTATACTTTTGTCCCATCATGTAGGCATGACCGAGATACCAGCTTTGAGCTGACTGGTCTGTAAAGAAGGATGAGGGGAATCCATGATGCGGAAACAACGGCTTACCGGCCTCGAGACTCTTGGTAAGATACTGTATCGCGAGCTCCGGGTTCTGGAAGGACGGGCCGTCCTGGTGGTACAGCCAGCCAAGCTGTTGAAGGACTTTGGCATGTCCAGGATTGTCAGTGACAACGCGTTCGTATGCGTCTTTTGTACGGACATGCTGGATGGGAATTAGTGTCCGTCATAGGATCTGACTCGAAGAAACAGTAGACTTGCGAATTTTTGTTGTTTGTAAACGTGGCCGATCTGGAACCAGTTATCGGCGTGAGTAAGGGGCTAGGGGGTTTCGGAGAATACGGTTGAAGCAGGAGAGCGACTCTTTGCGCTTGCTTTGTATTTGTAGATGATGCCAGGGCAGAAAAGAATCTCAGCTCCCTTGTCAAATCCAGTTCTTCTAAATGAGTACATAAAGGTGCCAGAGCGAGACACAGACTATGGGTGAGCGTAGATCGCGGGGGGAAATAAAGAATGGGGGACCGTTTGCCGAAGCAACTGTGTGCCAATGCCAATCTATCTATGATGGGGAGCATAGCTTCCAAACATTCAACAGACCGAGCGACGTTCGCTGGTCACCTAAAAAACCTTCGAGTCAGATTCTTGTCTGGATAACCCGCACGCATCATCGATGTTGCGTGGCATTCGATGGGCACGGGATGAGGTGCGAGCTACCTACTCGCCATCGACCACAGGTAGCGAAGATGTAGAGAAGATATTCCCCGGTGTTCGACACCGGGGAATAGTAGGCGGGGCGACGTGGGGCGAGGCTCCAAATGACGCCAGTCCGCCAATTTCTCCTGACATGGGGATCGGAGGCTACCCGCGGTAAACCACGGGCAGCAAAGACATAGAGTAGATACTTCCCGGTGTTCAACACCAGAGATCCCAGTGGGTGGGCGACATGGGAAAGAGATCCGATGAAACTGTGGTCAGTGCGGCTGTGCTGATGATATCAGCAATCAATACCAAATTGGGCTTCGCTTCTTGGTCCTCTTGCTGGCGACCACCACGTCGTCCAGCATACTCCCTGGTGTTCAACACCGGGGAGTATCTACTCGACATCTTTCGCTGTCCGTGGTGTTTACTGCGGGCAGCGCCACTGGTACCCCCGTGCGCGTGATTCCCGGCTTCACTTCTTGGCCCTCTTTGCTGGCGACCAACACGTCGTCCAGCATACCCCCAGTGTTGAACACCGGGGGTATCTACTCGACATCTTCGCTGCCCGTGGTGTTTACTGTGGGTAGCGCCCCTGATCCCCCCGTGATCCCCTCAGACGTCCGATGACCCAACGATGTTGGGTCGAATAACTCCTTCACCCCGTAGTGTGCCATCACTCGTACCCCCGGTTCCAACGCCTTCTTAACAGCGATCATCGCTTTGCATCTCTTGCCCCCCTCGTTGCACGGGCGTCGAGTACGACCTCTGAGGACCTGTTTTGTTACAACACCATCTCCCCCACCGGTGTTGTACTCATTGTCGGGGTTTTTCATCCGCCGTAAGTTCCTCAGAATTCTCGAAGACTGTTCTCTTGGGCGCTCACAACGGAATCCACGTTGATAACAGGCTGCTATTTCGAGATCAAAGAGTACCCCCCCTGTCCCTGGCGGGGAGGGTGCTGGCGTCGTCAAGAAGTCGGTGAAGCGGTCACTAACTTGGCACACGGCGATAAATTGTCCGAGGTTTCTGTCTCTCCAGGTTAGGCTTGTCCACTTCGTGGGCCCTTGTTCTTTGACGAAACGGAGTATAGATCCCACTAAATCCATAATTTGACCGCTTCTAGGTCACTTTCAACCCGTTTGCAGTAGCCTCCGGTGCTCGACAATCACTGGGCATAGCGCTCACTCTGCCGTTCTGAGCCGACCCATTGTCATATTCGGTGGTGCAGCCTCTGTTGGCCAACAAGGTGCGCCGCTCACGAAACTACATAATGCCTGCATACCAATTTAATACACCCCCTTTCCTTCCTTTCGCACAGCGATCTAACTCAATCCAATTAGCGGCCGGGGTAAGTGCGACAAAGTTGATCATTTGCCCCCCAAAAAACCACCGGCGGGTGAGGTTGAGCAAGTGATGTATTCCAGCCTCCACGACGACCTTTATTACGAGTATAGCACCGGATGGATGTATGGTAATCCGATATAAGCGCAAACGCACGCATGAATGATATACCTTGTTCAGTCGGCATGTATGCGCTCACTGTGGGTGACAACGCTAGAGTGCAGTGGCAGTATCATTGCGTTCGTGTGCAGTCATGCCCCGCTCCCCGCCCGCTCAACCGGGTGGTGACTGCCTCCTGAGCACCCGTTGAGTACCCGTTGAGCGGGCGGATGAGGACCCAACTACTTTTCCCGCCATCAAAATATCATATTTTCTTCATGAACAAAAGAGAAAATGAAATGTGACATTTACTTCCTGTTGAAAAATATCCATCCAAATTCCTTCTTTAACCTATCATTTTTGTATGCCCCAAAGATCAAGTGTTCGGTGCCAGAAAAGATGTTAGCGACATTTCAAATTTTCCGTTAACTTTACGATCTCCCGAAACATTTTATTTTCTGGTACATTTTCACAGACATAACATGCTTGACAAAAGTATATATTTCAGACAACATTTTCGCTCTGATGTCATTTAAAATTTTAAGTGTATGAAAATGTGTAACAAAAATTTGATATCACTATTTCCCATTTTAAATGTATTATAAACAGTGTGAAAATGTCATAATCCCCGGTGTGTAACAACTGCAAGTCCATACCGAACTGACTCTAACCCACACCGTAAGAGCCATCCCGAGATCTATGCGTATTAATAATAACAGTCGACTTCTGTCACTGCAAAGCATTCATCCGCGCCGGGTCACACAAGGCAACTTCCCTTCAAGTTACCCCATTAGTAGCCCCATTCATATGCTGCTCGCAATGCCCTCTCAAATAGCACCGTTCATCCCGTATGTGACCCCAGTTCTCCCGTCCCCTCGAACCCCGCCCTCTCACTACTTCCCCGCCACCAATGGGAGCCTTGGATAACACGTATTTCTCTTCCCCACCTCCCCCCTGTCCAGTCATTGATTGTCCATCCCAGTTTCGGTGCTTTCTTGATCGGCGTTGTTGTCTCAGCGATGTAAGTAGGACACATAGTTAACTCACCATAGTACTCATGATCCTTCCCAGTCTATATGGATGTGCGTGCCAATACGCTTTCATTTTCACCCTATTAAACTTTCAAACGCTAGTCACATGCATCCAGACTTGGTTATACTATATTCGTTATCCTTCGGACCCGTGGCACATCAAACTTCTGGTCAGTTTACGAGAATCCCTTCTATTGGCTCTGACCCGATCTTGCGCTACAGGTCGTTGGCGTTTTCGTGTCAGACACTCTCCACCAGGCCTTGATCACACATACAGGCAAGTGCAACCATTCACCACCAGTACATGTGTATTTATTCATTCCCAGTCTACACATATCTCGTCACCGACTTCGGAGTGTTCGCAGCCCTTGGGGATATTGTCTGGTAAGTCCACTCCCGTTCACAAAGTCCATGTTCTCATACCTCATCAGGAGCCTGATTGTAAGCCACCGTTTCTCCCGCTGACCTCCATTGACCCTTTTTGTAATCGAGGTCGAAGTCCTCTTCAATGTATGGCACTCGTCCAGTTCCATTGTTTCCCCCCAGCTCACCATACATACCAGGGGATCACCGCACTCCTCGTCCAGTCCTTCCTCGCAATGCGCGTGTATAGGCGTACGTGACCATTCCTCGCAGACTGTGGTCTGTCATCGAGTCCCCTCACAGTGAGCAACGAGAGCTGGCTCGCCACGGGTTTAGTGGTAAGTTGTGTGGCGCAGAAGCTGCAGCGTGATTTCTTAATCCCCATTTCCCAGATGATATTGGTCATTGGTGAATTCGGTGAGTTACATGTTCCCAAGTTCAAGTTCCCCGCATTGAGACTGTCATGTATGCAGTTTTGGTTGTTGGTACGTTCGAGTTGGTTTCGTCGGTGAATAAAATTGACAGTGGCGTCTATAGTCTACGCTATCCAGGCGTACGTTTCGGCTTCATGTTTCTTATATCGGCGTCCCGCTCATACGTGCTTAGTTTGCCTTTCAAAACATTTGTACAGCTGACTTCCCTGAAGGTAATGAGGGAAATCCAGGGGATCCCCCGAATAGCCCGCTGATGAAACGCACAGACTCTTTCGATGTCTGTCAATGCAGTCGCTGCAGCAGGGGACGTTCTCATCGCCGTGTTGCTCTGTGCTTTGTTGCAGAGATCGCGAACTGGCTTCCGGAGGTGAATATTTCCAGAGACACGCCGAGTTTTCAATCTGAATATTTCGTCATCAGATCCGACTCTCTGATCAACAAGTTGGTGAGTGTCCATGCTGATGATGTCATTTTTTGTGAATGATGGCGCTATCTAGATCGTGTTCAGCATCAACACCGGTCTTTTGACCAGGTGAGTTTCATCATCCGGTGGTGGAGGATTGCTCACGGCGAGATAGTTTATGTGCCATCGCTTCTCTGGTATCCGTACGCATCGTCGCGTAGCTTGTGCGGTCGCTTGTTGACTATCTTGTCTAGATTGTTGCGTGGCCAAACACGTTCATCTACATCGCATTCTACTTCTGCTTGGGTCGATGTACGTGCTTTGTCGAGGTCGGAAGCATTCTATTGATGTATCACTGCATCTGGCAGTGTACTGCAACTCCCTGCTTGCGACCCTGAACGCGCGCAGATCATTGAGAGTCGACTATGGTGACGAAGAAACGTCGCTTACCTTCCAAGGTCTGGAACAAAGGACGAAACAGAGTATGGGTGGAATGATACTGAGGGTGGGCTTTTTGAGAGATTGATTGGCATCATTGTCTCATTATCGTCATTTTACAAGCGCCCACGCAACGTTTCCATCAAAGTCGACACCACGCAAGAGTACCTTCAGGACAAGGTGAGCCAATAAGCACACGGCTCGTGCGTGACTGACACGTTGGGCAGCAGCTCTCCCCGTCAAGTCGTGACGCGGAGAGTCCCAAGGTTCTTTGAGTTGAATTGCAGGATACAGGAGATTGATGGCCAAGACGTACATACTTAGGTGGTTATTTGACGTTTCGTTGTTTTGCTTCGATCGGTTTCGTTTGCCCCACTAATCACGACTTGTAATATATGTACCTGTAGTAGCACATAATGTGCGGGATATCCCTAGAGTCTCATGTGGAACAGTAGTACTACCTTAGGATCGCTCACGTTCACAAATGGAAACTTTGAATTGAAAGATCCCTTAAATTCCTTCATATCAACAGTTGAAGCGTTGTCATAGAGCCATTCTGCTGTGATGCACAACCAAGGAGTGAAACTTTCTCTTTCGTCAGCCAACCTCTCGAATAGTTTATGCAAACCACCGAGAGCGTTCAATCGATCACGTTACAAACACATGCCTTGCAAAAAAAATAAGCACTTAGCAACGTAAGCGAACTGTTAAGGGGAATCACTGCGGCATGATTGACGACGACCCTTCACGTTGCGACCACATGCACGCCATCACGCAAAGTTCCCTCATCTTTAATAAATACGGTTTGTAACGTCATCGCCCGGGGTCATTTGGGAGCTGCCAATATGATTAGCTGCCAATATGATTGGAGGACGCTAAGTACTGGTATAGCACATCAATTGAAATCAAGGGTTCCCGGGCGAAACCGAGGCGGCGAGCGCCACGCCTTGCCAGGAAGATTGTTCTGCCAGGTTGAAAAGTATTTGCGGACCACATCCGTCACACAAAGTTCGTTCGTCTGTGAAGACGGTTTGTAACGTTATCGCTTGACTGATGCACATGTTAACCAAGGATAAGGTCGAGTATGTATGCTCACCTGAGAAAGTGGTGCACCCATCCCTACCCATTCTAGAACAACGAATAGGTCCAGTGACTAGACCATGATGAGTGCGTCTTCATCCTCCCGAGGAGGATCGGCGGTTGAATGAGTATGCGTCCACTTCTTCACGTTCAGTGATTCTTTGTATAGAATATCGTACGTGCGACGGGGATCACTGCATGAGGATAGCGAAGCATGCCAGGGAGAGGTACAGTGTCAGGAGTCTCAGTTGCTTAGTCAGCCTTGAAGTTCGTCGCCGGGTGGTTCAAGTTTCCGACTCTTGGATAAGTCGACTATCACTATGGCGGTTCGGACTCCTCTGAGTTCCCGTCCGTTAGACCTGCTTTACTTTGTATTCTTCATGGCAAGTCCGTTCACTAGTTGTACCAAAATCGTTGGTTAAGTCGCTTGGACTCGTTTGTTGCAGATCCACTTGCCTGCGTCTCTTTTGCTCGACTGTCAAGCGTTATACCCTCCCAGCCTTGTTCCTAGCTTTATGACCGCGCTCCCGAAAATGTATACCCAGTTCTCTGCTGACCCGCTGATTAGTGGTGCCATGGGTCACACTGGTGAAAGTAACAACTTCATATGGTTCAAGACATTCCTCTTCGTCGAAGCGTGGGTGCTACCTCTCTTCCTAAGCTGGACGAATTACCTTACTGCCCATATTTCAGGTTTTTCCAAGTTCCTGTCTTTATCCTTGGCATGAGAGGACTTTGGAAAGGCACGTATCCCAAGCTCTCCGGCATGTAGTTGTGCGTTGACGATTTTTGCAGATTCCCGTTTGATCCACATTTTGATGCTCGCATATGGGGCTTCCACGGCTACGACCACGCTGCCTTGTGTAGCTGTTTTGCTCTCCACACCGACAACAAGTGCACAGACCATCGCTGCAGGTGTCCAGTCCGTCACGGCGTCCCAGCGTTTCCAGTTACTCTCAAGCTACATACCATTCTTTTTGCTCCCCATGTTTATGGCTATAGACATGGCCACAAGGATAGTCAAACTCGTACGAGCCGGTGTGACGGTGACGGAAGAAAGGAAATCTCAGTAGTTGATCGGGTACTATTTGGTCATGGTCGAAATTCTATTTGCTTATTGCAAGCACGTTGATTAAAATCAAGGGTCCCCGGGCGAGACCGAGGTGCGAAGGAGATACTTTCGCCAGGTTGAAAAGTACTTGCAGTCGCTTGCGACTCTATGGGCTCTTACTATAGCTCAGATCGGAGGCTCAGTGGGGTGATATGCAATCCATAGAATAGATCAAATCTAAGGTTGTGGAGGGCTCGCGGGTAAAGTTCGGATTGATAGGCGGGTTTATGTAAATCCATTCATTGGATTATGAGCTCATGGAAAGTCATTTGGGCAAGTGTCGTGATGCGAGGGCAGGCATGGAAGGGTCAGTTCAGGGTGGTGTACGAGAGGCTTTCGCAGCGTGGTTCCGGGCGAGTAGGTGGAGTCGATAGAGGGAACGAGTGATTCTACTTGATTTGGCTACGTTAGGTTGAATGCCGTTGGACGAGGAGAATATTGAATGGTCACTTGGTATGGACGGGCCGGATCACGGAGGCAAAAACGTGTTCGGAAGGGGGCAGTGGATCCCGAGAGGAAGAACAATATCGCGAAGAAGTCGGAGATCGGGAAGGCTGACGTTCGGTGGAGATCTGGATGGAGCCGAAAGGTACCGAGATCGGGCGCAAAGGAATCAACGAAAGACTGGGACAAGATTGGCTTAGTGCACTATTGGTCATGCTCAGGCTCGTTCTCGAGCGGAGAACAGCCAAGGTCCACCGTTCTGCAGGGTGGGTTCCAACAGCATTCGTGTCGACTCATGGTCGTTAACTCTGAAACGCAGGGGCACTGAGCAGCCAGTACATACCACAACTATTTCGAGCGACCCGATAAACTTTGCGATTCCTTTCTTCCATCCAACGCACTCACACGCTGTTTGATCTCAATCGACGGCATGCATGGCGTCTGCTGTTTTGATCACTGTGGATGGGGAGTCTTACAGTCTCATCATCTGTGGGCTAGTCATTCTTAGGGTGGTCCATTCACGGATGGGCAGGAACCATTCGAGGCCGCCGCAAATAAGTAAAATGGTTAGCTACGGTCAGCTGGTGCGTTCTGGGACCGAAGCAGGCTAGCAGACACGACGCCACATGCCGTGACAAACCTCGAGTGGGTGGGGTGATTTGTGGATCGGATAGCAACTCACCGCATGAATCGCCGTGGCCGGTTCCCACTAAGATCAGCAAGCCCCACAATCAAGAGAATGCTTCCTACACCGATGTCACAGTGCAACGGGTTCACCATTTCAAATGCGGGCACGCGTATAATCCACCAATGAGCATATATGAGTACGCGGTTATTCTGTCCAAGTCGAATGGGGAGAACCGACCTTCAGTGCACCACAAACGCCATTTATTTACTCAAATGTCGCAAGCGCTTATATCTCCGCGAACGTCCCTTGTTGACCGTGCAAGATACCAGTTGAGATCGCCAATGTTATGCATGCTGGGTCTGCTCGCTGTCCGTATTGTGGACACAGGGGTGCCATTGAAGTCCTTGAGTGTCAGGGTTACGCTTGTATGCACCGTGCTGCGTCACTAGTAACTACCTACCATAATTCAAGCAGGTGGTTGGAATAAAATAAAAGCATCATCTGTGGATGTGGCAACAGGACCGCACTGTGAGAGTTTCGATCAAGTTTCGATCGATGATGGGTGTTGTTTGGCAAAGGCTTTGGATCCAAACAACCGTCTGCGACTGGCGATGCCTCAGCCCGAAAATGGTCCACCCAACAAAAGGGCCAAAATTCCCGATCAATTCGTTTTTACCAACCCATATGACATAAAACAAACCCTCCGCACAAGCCTAGATCCAAATGTTCTCTCTAAAGGTCTGTGGTTAGTTTATGACCACCGTCTCGTTCCTCAACTATTCGTTCAGCCCTTTTTGCATTGAGATCAAAGCTATCTGTAAAACCAGACGAGGTTATAGCTCCCAATGATCAACGTCTCTCTTTGGCCAAACGCTGGATGGAGAGCTCACCTGCCGCTCAAGACCTCTTCGATATTTGGGGAACGGTCAACGAAGTGTGTCTCCATTTCAATATGCTTGCGTGAACTGAGCACCTTCCAGATGTCGACGCAAGCCCTTGTCGTGTCGCTGTTTTCTTCGTTGTTATCACTGTTTTCGTGCCATCTTCCGGATCACTCTTATGGTGTTCCCATTATCAAGACGGTCCTTTCTCCGCAATGGTTACGAAAATTGAGCTCTTACATTAGTGGCAGCTATAACGAGCAGATCCTCGCGTCGCTAAAACTATTCAACGCCATCTCGATATTCGGGAGTGGAAGGGAACGCAAGTCGGTTTTTGAGAGTTTCCCCTGGGACAACAAGGTAAGGTTATCGTATTTCCCTCATTCGGAAACTTACTGCAGTATAGAATTTACCGAAGTTACTTTACATGCGTAGAAGGGGAAAGCAGAGCGAAGGAGATGATATCCTTCTCCGACCTGGCAAGTCCCAATCGCAACTTGAACTCAACTTGAGCTCAATAGGACAGCGAAGACATTCGAACGTACTATGTCTTATTCATTTTATCGATGGTCGACAAGGATGCAGCGCCATCGATCAAGGCAGCCTTCATGGAGCAACGTCGCGAGGTGTTCATGAGCGTATTCAAAGGCTTGGTCCAAGACAATTACACCTTTATACAGAAGGTTCTCCAAGTTTGTTGGGAGGGTATTTGGTCAGATCCGAAAATCAGACGGACCACGAAACTAGGTTTGTTCAATGAAGTGACGATCAACCACGTGAGTACAACTTCATTTCTGTGGTATTGATTCTGAGAGTGTGTTAGCTCTTGAAATTGTATGATCGTGCTGCTGCCGAGAGCCCGGGAGGAGTGCATGTTCCAGCTGATGTCGTTCATCACTTTCTCTTGGCTATATGCACTCACCCCGGGCAAGGCATTTGTTTCAGAGACCGCGGGTGGTATCCTCGTCAGACTGACGAGGATGGTGTTGCTGACCAGGAAGACTTTGCAGGCACTCGACAAAAGGGTGCATACGCAGGAAAGATATACAATAAAATCCTGGCGAATGTATTACGAGCGTTGAAAGTCAACGAAGATCCCCGACAACAAGAACTGGCGCTCAAGATAACCGCAGCATGTCCAGAGCTCGTCGCTGGGTGTGTGTAATGTTGATCTCAGGATCCGAATTAACTGACGTCATATCAGATATTGGTCTGCAGCTTCGCTCACTCTCGAGCCACGACTTTCTTCAAAATGGATCTCCAACATCTCGTTCGCAGGACAGATCCTCTCTCAAGCGGTTCCCGTAAATTCGTTTCTCTTATCGGGTAGTAGCGAGCTTTACAACCCCACCCCTCCGCCACTCCCAGTCATTATGGGGAACTTACTCCCCTCAGTGGGCACGAAGGCACTGTTCACGAAAGGGCTACAGGGTGCTTCGACCGCCCTTGTTCAGCACTGTACCGCACTTGCACTTGCTAAATGCCTGCGAAAGCTCGCCGAAGTGGTACGCGTGTTCAGGATGGTGGAGACTGCACTAGAAGAGGACGAAGACGAGGGCCAGTGGAGTCGCCAGCGAAGAGAAGTTGAGAAAGAAGCAAGGCGACGTGTACCGGAGTTTCAAGTCATTGTCGCGTTTTCGCAGCAATTTTTGGTTTCTTCGGACACAGCTAAGCATGCTTTGTTGAGTGAGAGCTCTCAAAGGCTTCTTTGGCTCTACCAAGAGTGTTTGCCGGAAGTGGTCGCTGAAGCTAGGTTCGAAGTCGGAAAACTAGTCCTGAACCTGGTCGAGGGATCCTTAGCCTCACTTTCCAGCGACCACGAGGGCAGCTCAACAGAGCAAGAAGACCACAGGAAAGAAGCCTCTAGGGCACTGCAGAGCGTTAAACATCTGCATATTCTCCGTTTGCTGACCGGAAGTGACCAGTTCGCCTGGGCTGGTAAGGTTGGTGAGTGGGATTATGCTATCGTGTCACTGTCTAATATAGTGATTCGCGTCCCTAGCCTCTTCATCTCACACATATCTTTACGTCCTCCTAAAGACCTTTTGCAATAGCCGCGTGCGTGCTCTGCGCGCAACGTTAAAGGGACTTTTACAGCACGTTCTTTCCGAAAGTGTGCTGTTCCAAGAGGACCCGAACGAAGTAGAGATATGGTTTTCTGCCCTGCCCTTACACTTCGTGCGCAGAGGACATGGTACTGAAGCACCTGACGGTGCGCCGCTTACAGATGAGGTCGACGCTATCGTATCCTTCTTGGACGATTGTGCACAGCGGTGTCTCAAGACTCCGTACCGTTATATGGAAGCTATGTCCGCCCTTGTACAATCTTCCACTCCCACCCCCGATATCCACCGAGGAGAGTTGTTTGCTAGCCCCTTACTCATGACGGTGCTCGAGCAGGTCATCGCGAAAGTGAGCGGGCGATTGATGACGCTGTCAGACTCGCTCGCTGTCTTCTCATTCGTTCGGCGACTGCTGGTCATGCTTGCAGCTAAGCAAGACGATTCCGCATACCACAACCTCCTTGCCATACTCGATCAACTGGACAGCAGTGTCACTGCCGGACAACCATTTCCAGATCACCCAAGTATCTGTTTTGGCACGAGACGGGAATTGTCCATTGCGCGAGCCTGTCTTCGTCACCTCCGGGACGACAGCTGTCGTCGTGCAATCGAAGGACCAAGTGACAAGACGATCACGACCTTTCTCGATCGTATCGAGCAAGTCCCCGTCCGTGAGTCCCATATCCCATCATGCAAATCGATTGCGTCATTGCTGATCGCCGCTGCTACCACGGTCGTGTATCTAGCTCCATCGGAGAGTGCTCGCATGACGAGTGCGTTTGAATTAGTGGACTGGCTTCGTTTGGTAGACGTCAAGCCGTCTCCCGCTGAGATTTCTCGTCTTGCCTCTGTTATTCGGCGATTCTACGAGCCCGCGCTTTGGGCTCTCATAGACTACCTCCATCCTTCTGACGGTCACTTATGGGACTCGGGAATTTTAAAGCCTGCGACTGACTGGTAAGAGATACTTCGTTGAATTTCCCTGACCGTATGGTTAATGTTACTGGACAGGTCTGCGGTTGATGGCGCGTTCGGCTGGGTATACTTCCATTGCACTCTTCCGCAGCTCCGGGACCGACATACGCGCGATATACTTTTGACAGCGCTCTATACGCACCCGGTGACACTATTTCATCTCGAGAGCGCGATCCGTCTCATCACCCGTGGCATTACTGTCTCGGTGGGTCGCCATGAGCTCACGGCTGCACTACTTTCACTCTTGTCTGATATACTCGCGAGGGCGAGAGGCCACCTGAGCGAGAAAGACCTGCGGAGACTAAGAGCGTCTGTTGTCCAGTGCGACGCTGTCCAAAGCCTTTGCGTATCGCAAGATCTCGCGGTTGAAGTCCATGAAGGTGTGGTCTTGCGCTCACTGTTGGCTTTTTAGTAATAACTTGCTTCGCAGCGATCAGGGAGTTCGTTGCAGCATCGTTTGACCCTGACGATATTGAGGACCAGGCATTATTGTCGCCTATCGGTTCTCATTGGGTGGAAATGATGACAGGGTTGCTTTCATCGGGTCGGTTCGACGAAGTGAGTGGTGCCGTTTTGCCTCGAGCCCGGAAAGAAATCTAACACTGCCCCCCACAAGCTAAGGCACGCGCAACCTTGGGTCAAGTTCATGGGGACCGAGGAGTTACTTGCTGTGGTCGATGTTATTCAAGCCAACTTTGGACAAGAAAGTGCGATGGCTTATGACATCTTGGAAAACATTCTTGGCACTCTTCATTATAGGACGCCTCGAGGTTCCACTCCGAAAATCCCAGCACCGAAGCTCCTGGAACTGTGGGCTGTGCTCCCTGGATCTACCTTACTTGAGGACATGCTCTCAGCGACGCTTGCATCTCAACTCCCTTTAGGGTTCGACGGACATATTGCTTTCGCTGAAGGACAGCCTCTTTCCTCCATTTTATCAGGAACTAAGCCAACCCATATGGGTGATCTCCGGTCCCTCCCATCAGATTTGATTTCTCAGTTGCTTGAGAAGGAAACGTGGACTGACTCCACGGGGAGCACCATCATCGCTCTGTTGTACTCAAACCCTACCTCTGTACGAGCTTACGCGACTTGGCTGAACAGCAAACAGTGGACTCGACTCGACACCCATACGTTCGCCTCGGTGCTCGCGGCCTTCCTCGATTGCATTGCGTTAACAAGTGGGGATCTGTCACAGGTTAATGACGACGTTCTCCACAGCTTAATGAATCAGCTCTTTCTGGGTGACCGGCATCGTGGTTCTCGTCTTACCCAATACCTCGAGTGTATACATAGGATCCTGGAGTTTTCAGGCACTAGGAGAGCTCGACTCGTGTCTGCACTTGAAGAGCGCATACAACGTATTCCCATCATGGATTTCGCATTCGAAGCGACTTTTCTCGCACGCAAGCTCCTCCACGTCACTGGTTGTGACGCTTTTACAACGAGCATCGTAGATCGCGCCTTGCAATGGGCCGTTCGGCACCTTTCCGGTGACGCTCCAGACTCGGAAGACTCTAACATAGCCCTGGAAAACCTCAGTGGGTGATCGAGAACTTTGTTTCGTTTATCCGCGATTGAACGATGAACGCAGAACACGTCGCGATACATCAAGAGTCGCTCAAATCGCATTTGGTAGAGCCGTTGCTAACGACCTTGGTTCGACGTCACCTCTCAGAACCGAGCATGCTCGACCTCGCTGTGGCGTTGACGAACAAGACGCCACTCAAGGTGAGCTGGAGCATATCCCATACCCGATCGCCGTCTCTCATCGTTTCCGTCTCCATTCTGGCAGCCGGTTATTGTCAACCGACTCCTGCAAAACGTTCTTCAGCACCAACATTTTGTCGCGGTCTGTGGGAAGCACGGCAGTCCATCTCAAAGGAATCAAGTGACGCGTTTGCTCCATGCGCTCTTTCAGCTTCATCCTGCAAACACCTGTCAGCCTTCACACATCGAACCCCTCTTTCAGGTCTACGGAGGAACGATGTCGTCGCCCGACAGGCGGCTCCTCTCTATCATGAGACTATTCGAGGCGGAAAAGCGCACGTCCCTGTCTGCGTTCTTTTCCCGGTGGTCTCCGACCCCAGATGCAACCGTATCCAACGCACTCGAGGTCGTCCAGAATTTTGACCCCGTCTATATGCTCCGAACGTGTCTTGCATTCCCCTTGTGGAGGCGGTTCGGGGAGGAGAAAGACACGCGGGATGGTTCTGCGGATGATTCGATGTACGACCCGTTGATGGTGATTGTGCTGTCCGCACAGATGCTTGTAGAATGTCCTCCGACGGCTCCGCTAGGCTGGGTCAAAGTCTTCCGCAGCAACGCCGTCAGCTTGCTCATTCGATGTCTCTCCTCGAAAGACCCGAACATACGCGAAACAGCCCTCTGCCAGATCGCAAGTCTCTGGGAGAGCATACAGGTGTGTTTTAATAACGGTGACTCGGGTCGATGGTTCGTTGGTTCATTCGAACTCTTTTACGGCAGAAATCTAGCATGCACGAAATGTCTCAAGTCGTGTATGTGTTCCGTCTACTCAAGAATGTGATAGATCCACCCGCGAATACGGACGACCCACCCCGACGACTCCCGACGTTTACAACGCTCATCTTATTGCACGCACTTCGTGGCATCTTTTACCCATCGAATTTCATCTACCCGCGTACCGCGCGTTTCCTACTCCAGCGCCCTGAATTCGATGTGTCCGACGTACCAATGTTGTTCAGCATGCTCTACAGCAGCTCAGATGATTGGAAGAAGGAGCGAGGGTGGATGTTGAGGATATTGGGAGATGGTATGGTGAGCACTGACGATTGGAAGGTACTGCAGCGGCGACATACGTGGGATTTGGTAGCCAGTCTTTTCCAAAGTTCAAAGAACGACACCACCGTGCGCGCTTGGATTTTGGAGGTCAGTAGTCCGTTTGTTGGAGGGGTGTAGGGAGGTCAGACTGACAATCCCCGGGGGGGCGAAACAGATACTAGCGAACCTGACGTGCAATCCACAAGCATGTACTTCCCTCGTCCTCAAGTCGTCCCTCTTATCATGGATTGAGATGCAAGTCGGGGAGAACCCTAGTAAGGAATCGATAGCGTGGCTTCGTATCTTGGAAAACGTCCTCGTCGTCGCCGACACCTCCAGGTTGAGTCGCGCCACGGGAGACCAATGGTGTTCGACTATATGTCGATGCTTGTCATCTCTCTTACAGGGTAAAGGTGCAGTCCATCCGCTGCCCTCGGCGTTCAGGCCCACCAGTGACACACGTCTCGTAGACAAGGAGATGGCTATCCTGCAACAGGGTGCTGCAGTCACCTTGCGACTCAGCCTAATCCCAGACACACCCAGTCATTCCCTCCGCAATGTCCTCTCATGCGCCGCGGCGTACCTGCAACACCTCGAACCCGCCATCCACCTCCACCTCCATCGCTACCGCCACAGCTCGCCACGACAGCCAGTCGATCACGACAACCCGCACGTGCACGCGCTACCGCCGCATCGCGCCCAAGGACTCCATGACGCTCCGCCGCCGCCGGCAGACCCGCTCCAGACCTGGGGCGAGACCGTGGAGGCGCTCTGGCGAGCTGCCATGTCGCTAGACGATGATGGGACGCATGCATGGGCGATGTTGACGAGGAGGTTGCTCGTGTGGAGGGCGCTCGTTGGGGAGGAGGCGTGCGAGGTGGGAGAATGGGCGAGGAAAGAAGTCGTGGTTGCGCTTCGTCTTGCTGAGTGATTGTCGTCAGAGGTTTATCGCCGTGGACAATCTCGAGGGTCGGTAGTACAATTTCCCTAGCACGATGTAAGCTGTCGCAGAAATCTGAGGTGTGAAAATAGTATCGAGTGAAACACGAAGCTAAGTCCCTACTGGCATTACATATTTGTATGCAACTAAATGGATGGTCGATCCGAATCTCAAACTGTTAATTATATGTTTACTGATTGCCAGCGCCATCGTCATCGTCATCGGAGGAGTCCTCCTGAGCTGGAACACCTCCCCAGAACCGGTTGAGGAGATTGCGCACCACACGGATAGGCATCGGCTAAAGAAGCACTGAAAGTCAGTAACGGAACCCCAACAAAGGCGCATCGGAGGAACTGTAATACTCACAGCGACATCTTCCTCGTCTTCCTCCCCGTCTTCCTCCCCGTCTTCCTCGTCCTCCAGCGTGTCGACCCTGCCATCGTGCGGCAGGTCATCCACGTTGCCACCACCATCTTCCGCCTCCCAAAACACCTCGATCTCCTCTTCCGGCAACTCCCCAGGCATCGCTCCCCGATCCGCCAACCCCGGCTGCACACCTGCAGCCCCACCCGCATCACGCATCATCTCAGCGCCGAGCATCATCTCGTGCAGCGCATCCTCCGGCATTTCCGCCATCCGCTGCACAAACTCGACCGCCCCACCCGGCACCTGCGCGGCGATCCACGGGTTCTGGTCATAGAAAGCGAGAATCTGTGCTCGGGTGGCAGCGTCGGGGATAAGTCGAGCGAGGAGTCTCTCTTCGGCTTGGGTGCGTCTCCGCGAACGGGTGGCGCCGAGCGCAAAGGGGTCTTCGGAGCCGGCGAAGAAGGCGGCGTCGTATGTCGAGAAGGCAGTATGTGGAGGGAGAGGATCACATGCGAGGTGTCTACCCTGAGTAATATCAGGTGGTATGAAGGCAGTTAAGGCGCGATTTTGAGGTTGAGCGTGGGTTTGTTCGAGGACGAAGACGTGGCGGTAGATCGAGTGCCGCAGGGTGAGGGAGGAGAAGGTACGGAGGAATCGGTCACGGATTGGGTGTGTGCGTTGGGTAGACAGCGTTGACAGAAGAGAGTTTGATGTGCTCGAAAGCCACGAGGCGTGACCGGAAGACTTCCAGAGCAGAGAGGAACGTTGCGCATACAGATGAGAAAGGAGATGGAGGATGCTTTCTTCGGGGGACAAACCACTGGAGCATCGTCAGCCTGTGATAAGTTTAAAATATTCAAGCCTACATTCCGTCCGTATGAATACGGAACGCCTTGTGACCTCGCACCTCCGCAGACAGGGAAATCTCGCACTTATCAGCTAGAAGGGGGACTACCGACGGAAACCCAAGAATTGCTTGTCGAAGCGCTTCTGTGCTCTCCTCCTTGAAATCCTGGAAGATGATCAGATCTATAGTCTGAAGACCAACAGAACAATGGTACCTCGCCCCGTTCCTTCTTCTCCTTTTCCTTGGCTCTCAGAATCAAAGCTCTTGCATACGACCAACCAGGTAACACGCTCGGGTCAATATACTCGACCGAATCTTCATGAGACGTGCCTCGGTAAACCGTCCATACGTCCAATAACCAATCGCCCAAGCCTGCCTTGACACATAAATAGTCAAGATGTAAGTAGACGCCGTGTGGATCCGCCAGGGGTTCAAAGGATATGAGAAGGCGTGCGTGTTCAAACGCTGTCCGGGGGCAACCGCGACGTTGTAGGTCTCTAAACATAACATGAGCGCCAGTTCAACAGAACGGGGACCTATAGGTAGCTTACATAACTTGTCGGTGGATGGCAAGGAAGAAGGGTCGGTTCTCCACTCGATCAAAATCGAGTCTATTATTTCCGCTCGTGAAACTGAATGCGCCGAGGAAGGCACGCTCGTAGGCATAAAGGGCTCGTGATACGTAGTCCACCGCCTGACTGTACTCTGAATAATGGGCTATATGAGTGAAAATCGATACACAAATATCCGGATAAACGGACCTTCACGATGTCGACAAACTTCTGCGAGTTGAAGTAGTGTATCTGCGTGCCAAGGCATTCTATGGAGGACCCTCCACAGTGTTTCGGGGTCTAAATTTATGAGAACTAACAGACAACAACGCATATAAGCGCCTACCGCCAGTCATGATAGCTTGCATGAATGTCTTCGTGACGCCCTTGTAACGCTTGCTGTACTCTACTGTCCACCACTTTCCAGGGCCAGCCGGGCCCTTGTTTACCTTTCTAGCTGTCTCCTCGTCCGAAAGAGGTCGGGCGGACAAACCCTCCCGTTGCTTGGTCATACCCCAGGATGGTTGCGGGCGTGTTAGTTGAGAACGCTGTAACTGTGGTTGTATCCCACGGCGTCCTTTGGGGGAAGGGGTTGGCGTGGCAGCCTGGGCAGCCGACACAGCTTTGGAGCCAAAGAACTTCTTGAGCTCGGACTCTGCATCAAGATGAGAAACTGAGACAGATAAAAGGGCGGAAAGCTTTGTTGCCCATGTGTCAGTAGAGGAATTGGGAGCAATCTGTTGAAGGTCCGGATACCTGGGAAGTTACATGAGTCAATCGAGGGAGAGACCAATATTGATACGACGCACTTGATTGAAAGCTCCGCGAGGGCCCTATCCAAGTCGTTTTTCTCATCTTTCATCTTGTCTTTCGCTTTTGCCTTCTTCGAAACAGGCTTGGACTGTGAAGCTGCCTGAGGCGGTGGGGTAGCGGCTTTCACGGCAGACGGACTGTCCTCGTCGTGAGCCAGGGCAGCAACCTTTTTCTTTCTTTTCTTCATCTGCAGGCCTGGGACATGAGATCCGTCATGCACGTAGTAGTGGTTTGATTTCGTACCTTGCGGGGCTTGGCAGGTTTCGTGGTGTCATCCTCGCTCTCTGCAACCTCGGGTTCGAATTCGTCCTCTGGCATGAAAAGCTGGGTTCATTGTCACGATCTCCACCCATCAGTCTCCGGAGTGAGGCTTACCGCTGCGAAACCGGTCTTTGCGGGCGCTATAGACTCTTCCTCGCCGGAATCGCGTAGATCGGTGCTTGGGGATGCATCTGAGGGTTTGCTGCTGGCGAGCGCGAGGAGCTCTTCTTGCTCTCGTTGTTGGCGTTTGCTCAGTCTTGGTGCCATGTTCGTCACAACTATCGAATCATTTGATCGTTGGATGTTCCTGTCCTGCTCGTCACCAAACTTGGTGTGGTGATAGCAAAGCTATGTAATCCAAAAATGTCCGAATTGCGAACACCCCTGAACCATAAATACGAGCTGATCTTCGACCGTACCAGTAACCTTCGTCCCAGAACGCTCCATCATGTTTCCGAGTGGCACTCCTGAATGTGAAGATGAGTGGCTCTTTCCGCGTTTTGGACGTGGTCGCAATGTCTGTCTTACATGGACGCTCATCCGTCTAGCCCGTACCGCCTATCGTCGCGCCCGAACCACCCGTCTCAATGGGCCTCCCTCCAGGAGACCCGTGATGGGCTTCCCAATACGGAGCTGTATACCAAGTCCCATCGATCCTAGGAACCACGCGCATAGTATTGTGTGACCCGAGAGCGATTGCTCACTTTTACGCTAAGGAGACCACAACATACATACTGACACCACTTGCCAAGTTCTCTGACAGTGTGGTGCGTTTCCTTAGAACACCCGCTCTTATGCTGTCATTTGACCATCCTATGCTAGGTTGGAAGGGATAGTTTGTTGACGACACATGGAGATGTACACAAACGGTTTGTGTGTTCTGTTACTGTCCCCCGGAACCTAAATTGTGAACTATTTGCATAGTCTGCGAAGGTCTCTGACCCCCGCATTCGACATTGCAGCTGTTCGGGGGCTGTTGCCGATATACCTTGACTCTGCGCACAAGGTAGGACCACTCTCACCAACCCTGGTCACCCACATCTCAATTCCTCGTGGTACGGTCGTCACGGCCCCCATTGAGTCTATGAACCGCTCCAGGGCAGTATGGTGACCCGATGCAAAACAATTCAAACCATCACGATGGATCGTTGGAGACGGGATCCCACAGCAGGCGAAGGAGGTACAGGGGCATAGGCACTTGTTGACATTCGCCGATGGACCTAGGATGTGCCCGGGGAAAGGGTTCGCCATCGCCTCACTTAAGGCACTGTGTTCTAGTCGTTTGTGGATCGCGATGTTGACGATCGCGCGTAACCGAAACCAGGCCGTTCTTTCCGTGCTCATAATGAACTTGAGGTTCGAGTTCCGCGATAGGCCTAAAACGAAGTTAGGTCTTGCTAAGGATTATGCCGCATCCGAAGGACCCTGGGCGAAGAGGAATCTCGGGTACTTTTACTAGTTAGGAAAGTAGCGTAGCAACACGGTATTTGCAAGTTTTATTGTATTGTCAAATAACCCAGGGCCCCACCAAGAATTCAAAGTCGAGGACATTGCAAAGGGGGGACGTGTCGCTATTGGATTAGAAATTTTGAATCATAGGGGCACACCAATTTAGGGTGCGGGCCGCCGCGGGATGCAATAAATCCCGGTACGATATTCTCGACAGACTGTCACGGCTTCTCGAATCAACGATGTATTCTTGTGGCTACTCCCGTTGGCCATACAGCTCACGAGCGCTCGCACGCAAGAAGCATTATGGTACAGGCAAACGTCGCTTGCTCTTCGACGGGACCTACATGTTCGAACCATCCACATTATCTTCGCGTTGTCACGAGGATGCCACTGCGCACGGTCAAGAGTACCTACGTTGAGATTGGAAACAAAAAATGGATGCAGAGGTCGGCGTGCAAATGATGAGGCGTGCCCTTTCGGTTCGATTGGATCAGGAACCTGTGGGAGCTGCAAACGCGTCTGAGAGAGCCACTCCCACCAGCACCGCCGTCCGGAAGACAACCCCGGACTTGACTCGAAGGTTCGACACTACGTCTTTCTTATGCTTCGAATACTTCGCAGGTCGAATGACACAAGCCTTTCCGTGAGGCCTCCGAGTTCACGAAAATCTTCGTAAAACAAAGTACTGGTGAGATACCTTTCTGTACCTATCCGACTCTGAATCTTCGCTAGGGTTTGACACCAAGGAAACATTTCTGCATATCTGTACGACTGCACGCGCTCAACAGTTGTCGACGTCAAATGTACTCTTCCTACTTACACGCGTAGAATCATTCGATTGACTCATGCCCTTCTTGCTTAGGTAGGGTTGCGCTGTTGTATACGTGCCCGTTCAAATGGCGAGCCTAGATATCAAGCCTGCCGTATCGAACATGAGGCAAATTTGGGGACCCATATTTGGGCCAGAGTATGCAAGAACACGTGATTAGGTTCTACTTTGTACGCAGGCTCTAAATTTGCCATCACCTTGGTGCGCAACCACCATCACCGTTCCCTTTGCTTGCTGCAGCAATGAGGATCACCAAACGGATTCTCCTGCCCTTCCTTATCCTTGGTTTTCCCCTCACTGGCGCCACACTGGACGGCGGCGCCATAGATGTACGGGAAAACCAAGGTGTTATGGAGGGTTCCGATGGTGGGTTTCTTGCTTTACTTTCAAATGCAAAGTCTTTAATTTTAGTGTTTGGTTCGCCAATCAAAGTAGCTGCACAGGCGTGTAAGTACCAGACAGTCCAGATCAGAAGGCACACTTATGTCCATGTAGCGTTCCTGAGCCCGTCTTATATTTTCGAGGTCGTACAACAAAGCAAGTATACTCCTAAGCCTACCTTATATCTTATTCTCATATCAATGTTGTAGATGCATACCTTCCGTCCGCTGTTCGCGCGATGGGTGCTGACCAGGCTTTCGTGGCGCCTGAGCCCGAGCTGGAGCCGTCTGACTTTTGTGAAACGGCGAAGAAATCCGAGAAAAAATTGCGGGATTATGTTTACAACTTGCTTGAAGGAGCTGCCACCTACTTCAAGTCTACCAAATTCACCGAAATCACATCTGCTATGAATCACATTGTCAGCACCACTGCCACTTTTCGCGACAACATCCAAGGCACTCTGGATGCTCACCATATCGCTTTTGATACACTCACCGAGGACGTTGAAGGCATTTTTATGAGGATAGCGAACGATCTGGAGAAAATTCCTCCCCAGGACAAGGCACCTGACCACGCTGAAAGGGCAGAAATGGTTGATAGAATCCTGGATGATGCCGCACGGGAACTCATAAAACTCACTACGCGCTATGGAATTGAGGAAGAGGTCGTTACCACTTACTTAGCCGCTTTGAAACCAAAGGTGCAGGCACTCATGGCCGCAGTCGGTATGTCGATTCTACCTTCTGCTGAGGGTAGTTTGAATCTGCTAACTTATCGCATAGGTGACATTAATGAACGGTATCCCCGACTCCTCCCCTTTCTTATATTCAGTGTTATGGTCCTGCTCGTTCCACAATGGTGGATACTTAAGCCGTTTTTAAGCTTGTTTGGCTTCGGTCTCGCCGGTCCTGTCAAAGGTGCGGTGAAACCCCGGAGCCGTACATTCGAAGCTCAATTTGACATTGTAGCTTCGGCTGCTGCTTGGATGCAAAGCTATTTTTTTGGGGCCACAGTGGGAGCTGGGAGCTGGTTTTCTTGGCTTCAGGCAGCCGGAATGGGCGTACTTCCGGCGTGGGCTGGGCTCGTCACCAAAGCACCCTTGTTGATCGGAGGTGCGATAGCAGCATTGTTTCCTGGTTTCAACCGTGGATGAGCTGGTCGCATTCCTTCCTCCTGGGATGTGCAATCTCCCTGAGCTGCTGAAACGCCATGCATGTACACCATTCATCGTACAGAGCTCGATGAATTTAATATGTTGTATATGCGACTTTTTCCTTTTCGTCCGCTTGAGATCTCCTCATAGCGCGTCGACTGCATCGGTTCCTCGACAACTCGGCCGATGCTTGTTTCATGCCCGAGTGCACGTTTGCGCTGGGGTAATACCTACAGTCCTCGTTGGCCGCCTCATTCCAGCCAAGCGCACCGCTCCACGACTGCCGTTCACATATCGCCGTTTGCAGCGAAAGTACAGCATCTGTCACAACTTGAATGGTTGTCAGATTCCGCTAGGGTATGGGGCCGAACCCAATGGGATATTCTTGTCCAACAGTCAAGGAAAGGTGCTCATGATACTCGTGTCTGCGTCAGTTAGTCAATTCACTCTGTATCTATACTAACGCTGGACCCATCCATACGTATGATTCTTAGCCTCTTTCCTAGGGGATTATTCCAATTGGATCATAACGAGTTCTCTAAGAACGGAAGCATGCTCACTGGCAGTGTGGATCGGGCCCGATAAACGTATCAACACGCTCGCTGGATCGGCAGGGTGTCCGTTGGGGTAACATGTGCATCATTCTTATTTGCTGGTATCCGGGGTAAGTACAAGTGCCTCATTCTCGAAGGAATACCACAAAGACCAAGTAGACGGGTCCAGCACCACAGGGAAGCGACGGATGATCAGGAACAAGCATTTTCGTCCTCATAAAGAACTTGCAGTGCGAGTTCCTCGATGGGCCTGAAACGAGGTTAGGTATTGCTGGCCCGGGGATTATGGCGCCAGGTGCCAGTGAAGAGGGCGGGTACCTTGACTAGTTAGGAGAGTTGCGTAGCGACATGGGATCTGCAAACCCTATTGTAATGTGATCGTGCATACACTCAGGCAAGAACGCTTCAACGTCAAGGGCATATATTGTCAAGGGGGTACATCGCTGTTGCAGAGATTCGTGTCATGAGGGTCAATTATCAATTGCCAATTTAGGGTAAAGCGGACCGATTCAATGAACAGCGGTACAATTTGGTGAGACAACACAACCATGGCTACGCCTGGCCTTACAGCTCACGAGCGCTCGCACGCAAGAAGTACTATCATACGGGCAAAACATCGCTTGCTCTTCGTGGGTCTACGTCCACATCATCTTCGTGCTGTCACAAGGATGATCACACGGTCGAGAGCACCTAGCGTTGAGATTGAAGGCAAAGAGAGGATGCAGAGATCAGCGTGCAAATGATGAGGCGTACCATTTCAGTTCGATCAGTTCAGGAACCTGCAGTGGGAGCCACAGATGCGGCGTAACGAGCCATTCCCTACCAGCACCACCGTCCGGAAGATAATCTCGCACTTAGCTTCCAGGTTCGACATTACGCCCCTCCTTGTCTTCGAGTATCTCCAAGGTCGGATGGCACAACCCTTTCGAGTCCGGTCAAGAGGTCCCCGAGTTTAGAAAAATCTTCGCAAAATAAGGTACTGGTGAGATACCTTAGTAGAATCTGTACCTATCCGACTCTGAATCCTCGCTAGGGTTTGCCACCGGGGAGAAATTCCTGCATATCTGTACCATGACTGCACGCGCTCAACAGTCGTCGAGATCAAATGTACTCTTCCTTCTTACTTAAAGTCATTCGACTTGCTCAGGTCAGCATGTTCAGGTAGAGTCGCGCTGTTGTACTAGTGGCCTCTTCAAATGGCAAGTCTCGCCGTAGCAATCTGGCCCGGTAACCATCGAACGTGAGGGCAGATTTGAGGGCTCAATGGGCCAAAGTCGTTTGTAGGCAAGAGCACGTGGTCAATTTCTACTTTGTACGTACTAGAGGTTCTAAATTTGCTACTGTGCCACACGCTCACCTTAGTGCACAACCACCATCACCATTCCCTTTGTTCGCTGCAGCTATGGGGGTTACCCAGCGGGTTTTTACGCAGGTTCTCCTGCCCTTCCTTATCCTTGGTTTGCCCACTATGGGTGCCACACTGGGCGGTAGCGCCATACACATAAGGGAAAGCCACGGGGTTATGGAGGGTTCCGATGGTGGGTTTCTTGCTTTTCTCTCAAATGCAAAGTCTTCAGTATCAATGTTTGGTTCGTACGAAAGCAGCCCCACAGCCCTGTGAGTACATACCAAACGGTGCAGACCAAGAGACGCACTGATGTCTATATAGCTTCCCTGAGTCCGTCTCACATTCTCGAGGTCGTACAACAAGGTGGGTAACTGTACTCCTTTACCTACCCTATCGTCCTATCGTCCTAATGTCGTAGATGTGTACCTCCCATCGGCTCTTCGCGCAAGAGGTGCAGATCAGGATTTTGTGGTGTCCAAGCGATCACCATCCGACTTTTGGGAAATGGCAAAGGAATCCGAGAAAAATTTGCAGGATTATATTCACAGCGTGCTTGAAGAAGCCGCCACGTACTTCGAGTCTACCCATTTCACCGACATTGCATCTACTATGGATCTCATTGTCAGCACCACCGCTACTTTTCGCGACAACATCCAAGGCGCTCTGGACGCTCACAATATCACTTTTGATACACTCACTGAGGAGCTTGAAGGTATTTTTGTGGGGATAGTGAATGATCTGGAGAAAATTCCTCCCCCGGACGAGGCACCTGGCCATGCTGAAAGGGCAGAAATGGTTAATAGGATCCTGGATGATGTTGCACGGGAACTCATAAAGCTCGCTACGCGTTACGGAATTGAGGAAGAGGTCGTTACAAGTTACATAAATGCTTTGAAACCCCCGGTGCAGACACTCACAGTCGCAGTCGGTAAGTCAGTTCTAGCTTCTGTGCTGAGGGTAATTGGAGTTTGCTAACTCATCGCATAGGCGATATCAACGAGCAGCATCCCAAACTTCTCCCCGCTCTTATATTCAGTGTTGCGGTCCTGCTCATTCCAGAATCGTGGATACTTAAGTCATTTTTAAGGTTGTTTGGTTTTGGTCTTACTGGCCCTGTGAAAGGTGCGCTGAACCCTGGAACCACACATTCGAAAGTCAACTTGACATTGCAGGTTCGGCTGCTGCTTGGATGCAAAGCTATTTTTTTGGGGCTGCAGTGGAAGCCGGTAGTTGGTTTTCTTTGCTTCAAGCAGCTGGAATGGGCACACTTCCGGGGTGGGCTGGGTTTGCCATCACAGCGCCCTTGTTGATCGGAGATGCATTGGCATTGTTGCTTCCTGGTCCCGTGTCGGACAGTGGATGAACTGGTCGCATTTCTTTATTCACCTTTTTGTTCTTTTCTCCCGGGACCTTCGCGCTTCTTGAACTGCTGAAACGCTATGCCTATACACCATTCCTCATACAGAGCTTGGTGAGACAGATGTACGTTGTATGTGTGACTTTCTTCCTTTTGTGCGCTCGCACTCGAGATCTCTTGGCAGGGAGTCAATGCAACCAATTTGTTTGATGCCTGAGTGCGTTTGTGCCGGGGCAATTTTCACTGGCCTGCCATTCCGGCTGACGGGCGCGGTGGCCGTTACACGACTAGTATTATTCACATACCATCACAGTGCAGCGCAAGTACGACTATCAGCTACAACTGCTAAAACTTTGAATGATTGTTACATTTCATTTCGGACGAAGGTCCTGCTTTCTGCTGAATTTGGGACCGCACCCAGTGAGGCGTTCCCAATTAGTTCATTCACACCGTACCTGCATTAATGCTGGACCCATCCATACGTAGGGTTCTCAGCCTATTTCCTAGGGAATCATTTCAATTGGATCATATCGACTTGGAGGTTCTAAGAATGGACTCGGAAGTATACTCACTGGCAGTATGGATCAGGCCCGATAACTGGACAAGATGTTCGCTGGATCGGCAGAATGTTCGCTAGGGGGTCATGTGCACCATTCTCGTCTGCTAATACCCGGGGTAAGTATAAGTGCCTCATTGGTAAGTTCTCGAAGGAATACCGCAATGGCCAGGTAGATGGGTCCAGCACCACAGGGAAGCGATGGGTGATTAGGAACATCATTTTCGTCCTCATAAAGAACTTACAGTCCAGGCTCCTCGATAGGCCAGAAACGAAGTTAAGTATCCGAGTCGCTTGGGGGATCATGCCGATCCGAAGATTCTAGGTGAAGAGGGAGCTTGGGTACCTTCACAGTGGTTAGGAGAGTTGCGTGTTAGCGACACGGGACTTGCACGTTTATCGTAATATTGTAATCGTGCATACCCCACTCAGGGCAAGGGCGATTCAAAGTCGAGGACATTGTCAAAGGGGACACACCCGGGCCGCTGTTGGGGAGGTTCTGAGCGACATATGATACCAATTTAGGGCGAAGCGGACCGCCGCGGGATTTGATGAATAGCGGCTTGGACAGTGAAACAACCTTTTTGATTTTCATGGCTACACCTGGCCATACAGCACGAGCATGCAAGAAGTATTACCATACAGGCAAACGTCGCTCGCTCTTTGCAGGGTCTACGTGGTTGGACCATCCACATTGTCTTCGCGCATTGACATGAGGGTGCCCGCATGGTCAACGATTCACCATCATAACGTGGCCCTCGGAATGCCACGGCTCAACATTTACCTTAAAATCGAAAGCAAACAGACGCCAGCGCACAAATGACGAGACACGCGGCCTTTCGGTCCAATTCAATTAGGAACCTGTGGAAGCTGCAGACTCGGACGCGTAGCGAGTGACTCTTCAGGAGTCTTTGGGTATTGTGTCACCATGCTGCTTGGAATTCCATGGGGCGCTGCCGTCGGAAGAGAACCCCGAACTTGACTCGAAGGTTCCGCACTAAGTCTTTCTTCTTCGAATATATCACGGGTCGAATGACACAAACTCTGACCGTGAGGTCTCCGAGTTCAGGAGTATCTTCACAAAAACGGGGAGTCATCGGTGAGATACCTTTCTGTACCTATCCAATTCTTAATCCTTGCTAAGATTTGCCACCGGGGATAAATTTATCCTCCTTATCTGTAGCATGACTGCATGCGCTCAACAGTCGTCAACATCGAAGTCAGTATTCTTCCTACCTACTTAAGTGGCTATGGTTCCCTTCTCGCTCGGGTCCGCATGTTCAGGTAACGTTCGCACTGTTGTACATAGTGACTTCAAACGTGATGCGTGCCAGAGGATGAACTTCAAGAGAAAAGGAAGAACACGTGACCAATTTTCATACAAAGAAGCTTAAACCGTGCGAGACCCACAGTGCTCACCTTTAGGCGCAACCACCACCACCTTTCCCTTTACTTGCTGCGGCCACGAGGATTATCAAGCAGATTTTCATGCCGAATCTCCTGCCACTGCCCACTCTTGGATGGCCCTCCACGGGCGCCACACAGAGCGATGGTGGAGCAGATGTAGGTGAGAACCATGGGGTTACGGAGGATTCCAATGGTGAGATTCTTGCTTTACTTCCGAATGCAGGTCTTCAATTTCAGTATTTGTTCACCAGATACAACCAGAGTAGCCCCACAGGCATGTGAGTACCAAATCGCCCAGGTTGAGAGGCACACTTATGTCCATGCAGCGTTCTTGAATCCGTCCTATATTCTCGAGGGTATACAACAAAGTAATCGCATTCCTAAGCCTACCATATATTATTTTCTTATCTCAATGTTGTAGATACATACCTCGCATCGGCTCTTCGCGTGGCGGGTACAGCCCAGGCTTTTGTGGCGCCCAAGCTGTCACCATCTGACTTTTGGGAAATGACGAAGAAATCCGAGAAAAATTTGCAGGATTATGTTTGCAGCCTCCTCCCAGCCGCCGCCATGTACCTCAAGTCTACTAAATTCACCGACATTGCATCTGCTATGAATCACATTGTCAGCGCCACTGCCACTTTTCGCAACAACATCCAAGGCGCTCTGGATGCTCACCATATCACATTTGATGTATTCACTGTGGAGCTTGAAGGCGCCTTTATGGCGATAATGAATAAACTGCAAAAAGTTCCTCTCCCGGATAAGGCACCTGGCCACGCTGAAAGAGCAGAAATGGTTGATAAGGTCCTGGATGATGCCGCGCAAGAACTCATAAAGCTCACTGCGCGTTACGGAATTGCGGAAGAGGTCGTTACAACATATTTAGCCGCTTTGAAACCAAAGGTGCAGGCACTCACAGTCGCAGTCGGTAAGTCGATTCTACCTTCGGTGCTGAGGGTAGTTTGAAACTGCTAATTTATCGCATAGGCGATATCAATGAGCAGCATCCCAAACTCTTCCCCACTCTTACATTCAGTGTTGCAGTCCTGCTTATTCCTGAATCGTGGATACTTGGGCCATTTTTAAGGTTGTTTGGTTTTGGTCCTGCTGGTCCTGTCAAAGGTGCGCTGAAATCTCGCAACCGCACATTCAAAGCTCAACTTGACTTTGTAGGTTCTGCTGCGACTTGGATGCAAAGGCGCTTTTGGGGGGGTGCAATAAGAGCCGGTAGCTGGTTTTCTTGTCTTCAGGCAGCCGGAATGGGTAAACTTCCGGTGTGGGCCGGGCTCGTCACCAAAACACCCTTGTTGATTGGAGGTTGGTTGGCAACAGGTCAAAACCGCGAATGAGCTCCTCGCATTCCTTTATCCACCTTTTTGTTCCTTTCTTCCGGGACCTGTACTCTTCTTGAGCCTGAGGCTGAACCTCCGTGCATGTACACTATTCGTAATACGCAGCTCGACAGAAAGATGAATTCGATATGCGACTTTTGCCTTGCTTCCGCTCGAGATCTCCTTGTAGTGTGTCTGCTCGATTGGCTTATCGGCGGCTTGGTGGTATCCTGTGTGGTCATGAATTCACTGGCCCGTCTATGGAGAGGACGTGCACTCGGGACATTCAAGTGTGCAGTTAAATTCCGAGTCTTGATCAGCATCCTTGGTGCATTGAAATTGGTTCTGCTTATTCAACTCGGACAGAGTACTCGTGTAGTACTCTGAGATAGCTGCTCATTACTGGATTATTCACGTGGCTCGTGCGCTTCCATCCGAGTTGGTGAGCATATTGCACTGTGACATGAGGTGGGTTGGAGTCCGTCCGATCTACAAATCACCTGGCACTCGAGGCTTGTTAGGGCACGTGACGTGGTGTCTGCTAACCTGCTTCGGTTCCGGAACACCACTGCATGATGATGCTCATTGATATTGTGGATTAGGTAGTCACACAGACCGATTCAGACCATCGCCTATGGCCTACCAGCTAACCATTTCGCTGACTCGCAGCGGCTGACGACCTCGGATTGTTCCTGAGTGTCACTCAATCATCATCGGTGCCTCCCAGATCTCTCACGCACTCCGAAGATCGGCCTTCTGTTCGCCAACTCATTGTAAAATGTTCTTCCTCTCGGGATCCGTCGGCCCCCTTTCGAACACGTTTTTGCTTCCGTGGTCGGCTGCCCACACGAATTCGAGTGACCCGCCCGTTCCCGCTTATTCTCTGCGTTCAACAACCCAGGACATTCAGCCTAACCTTGCTAATTCGGGTAGAATCATTCACCCCCTCTCTGCTCCACCTACTCACCGGGAACTCAGCTTGTGATGGCCTCTCGTACACCGGCCGGAACTGACCTTGCCAAGAATCGCGTGTTCTCCAAATCAGTCACAAAGTTCAAGTTCCTTTGCACAGTTCGGCGTAGTCCTTTGCGCAACGTGGTCGCATCGAATGCACTGCCAGCTTGTAAGACACAGCCATAGTATCAACCCTCGCTTGTCAAACCAGCATCCCTTTCATAACCTTAGATTTGATCTACTCCCTCGATTGCAAATCACCCCACTGTGCTTGAGGTTCAACTTGAAGAAGATGGCGAAGCGAAGATAGACGACACCGACCCCCGACGATTTACGAATCCGAAGCCCACCTCTGTCGCGCGTGAGATTGCTGAGGTTCAGCTATGAAAGTCTGACGAGCTAGAAGCGGCCTCGGCAACAATTCGTTGTATGACATGAACGAACGAACTAGTAGTGGTTTGTATGATGAAGCATGTGGTCGCAAGGGCCGTCGGCAATGAACACCCTTGTCAGTTCGCTCGAGTCGCTACATATTTTTTGCGTGACAAGTTTGTAACGTGATCGCTCGGTGGTTTGCTCAAACCATTCAAGAATTCTTATTGGAGGTTAGCTGGCAGAAAGGGACCCTCCATGGTTTGGTAGGGAGTGAAACTCCAGCCAACCAACCCAAGTGTGACCTGAGCTACGAGCAGGTGCAAGCAGTGGAGTCCGTAATAAGTACGCAAACATGGGTGGCGTGGAGGTGCCATGGCTAATATTATTCCCGGTGTCTTTGACGGACCGATGGACACTGTCGCGACCACCGAAACCACTACCATATTCAAGTTAATACGCCTCACAATAAGGGTCGGCAGCGTCATATGTACTCATGACCATAATGATAGAGGTTTCTGTATAGAGTGAGTGTGGGCAAGAAGGCTCAGCAGGATGTAAATTTCTCTTTTTTTCGATGTGTGTACTACCCAGATCAGAATTCCCGAAACAGGTGCCACCATCAGAACATGTGTTTGAAAGTACTTCCGAGTCAAAAGTACCTGCTGTTCGCCATAAAGGTTAGGCTCCCGCGAGATGCCGGTTATGAGAGGGTCGACGATAACTTCCGTCACTGCAAAGCTTTCACCCACTGCGACCCTCACGAGGCACCTTCTGAATCCTTACCCCATTAGCAATCCCCACTCAAGTTGCTACGTCACGGTGCTGTCCGTGATGTCTTTCAAATAGCACCATCCTATAGATGCTGACCCCAGCTATCCCTTCGTACCCTGGTGCTTGCCTCGTGCCCTCGTTGTCTCCTCCCCCACCCTCTCACTACTTCCCCGCCGCCAATGGGAGCCTTGGATAACACGTATTTCTTTTCCCCATCTCCCTCCTGTCCAGTCATTGATATTCCATCCCAGTCTCGGTGCTTTCTTGATCGGCGTTGTGGCCTCAGCGACGTGAGTATGACACATTGTTGATGTTCAGCCACTGATCATAGTACTCCTGTTTCCTTTCAGCCTGTATGGAGGTGTGTGTCAATACGTTTTCATTCCCACTCTCTCTTAAACTACCCAACTCTAGTCACATGCATTCAGACCTGGTACTACTATGGTCGTTATCCTTCGGACCCGTGGTACATCAAGCTTCTTGTCAGTTTACGAGAAATCCCATCTATTGGCGCTGACCCGATGTTGCGCTACAGGTCGCTGGCGTTCTCGTGTCAGACACTTGCCACCAAGCTTTAATCACTCACTGCGGCAAGTACAATCGTCTACTACTGGTACACATGTATTCATCCATCTCCAGCGTATACATATCTCGTCAGTGACTTCGGAGTGCCTGCAGCCCTTGGGAATACTGTCTGGTAAGTCCACTCCTGGTCACAAAGTCCTTGTTCTCACTCTCTATCAGGAGTCTAATTGTAGGTTATTGTCTCCTTGGCTGACTCTCTTTGACTCTGTTTGTAATTCAGGTCGAAGTATTCTTTAATGTATTGCGCTGTTTTAGCTACACTGTTCTTCCCAAGCTCACCATATGCACTAGGGATTCACCGCACTCTTCGTCCAGTCCTTCTTGGCAATGCGCGTTTATTGGCGTACGTGACCCCCCTTCTCAGACTGTGGCCTGCCATTGAGTCGCCTCACAGTCAGCAACAAGAGCTGGCTCGCCACGGGCTCAGTGGTAAGTTGTGTTGCCCGAGACATACAACGTGATTTCTTAATTTATTTCCCAGATGACGTTGGTCGTTGGTGAATTCGGTGAGTTGCATGTTCTTAAGTTCAAGTTCCCTACATTAAAACCGCCATGTGTGCAGTTTTGATCCTTGGTGGGTCCGAGTTGATTTCGTCGATGAATGAAATTGACAACGGGGTCTTATAGCCTACTCCATCCCGGCGTACGTTTCAGCTTCATGTTTTTTTATATCGGTGTCCCGCTCATTTGTACTTAGTTTGCGCTTCCAAACATTTGCACAGCTGACTACACTGAAGGTAATGAGGTAAATCCAGGATCCCCTGAAATAGCCTGCTGATGAATAGTCCAGGCTCTTTCAATGTCGGTTAATGCGGTCGCTGCAGTAGGGGACGTTCTCATCACTGCGTTTCTCTGTACTTTGTTGCAGAGATCGCGAACTGGCTTCCGGAGGTGAATATTTCCATAGATTATCCGGTTCGCACTCTGAATGCTCCGTCATCAGATCCAACATTCTGATCAACAACTTAGTGAGTGTTTCTCTCTATGATATCACTTTTCATGAATGATGGCGCTGTCTAGACAATGTACACCATCAACACTGGCCTTTTGACCAGGTGAGTTTTGTCATCCAGAGAAAGAAGATTGCTGACGGCGAGATAGTATATGTGCCATTGCTTCTCTAATATCCGTACGCATTGTCGAGAGGCTTGTGTGATCACTCGTTGACGATCCTGTTCAGATCGCTGCATGGCCGAACACGTTCATCTACATCGCATTTTACTTCTGCTTGGGCCGATGTGCGTCCTTTATCGAGGTCGAAATCTGTATTGATCTGATGTATTACTGCATCTGGCAGTGTACTGCAACTCCCTGCTTGCGACTCTGAACATGCGTAATTCATTGAGAACTGATTCTTATGACGAAGATGTGTCGCTTTCCTTCAAAGCTGCGCAACAAAGGACAAACCCAAGTATGACTGGAACGATATCAAGGGTATGCTTTTTTGAGAGATCACGTCATTCTCTCATTCTCTCATCAGCGCCAGCCTAACAACATTTCCATTAAAATCGACACCACACAAGAGCACGTTTGGGACGAGGTGAGCCGACAAGGGCACAGTTTGTGCGTTACTGATGCAAGGGGCAGCAACACTCCGTGTCAAGTCCGAGTCGTGATGTGAAGAATATTCTTTGACTTGGTTTGCAAGATATGGGGGATCAAAGGCTAGAATGTACCTAGAAGATGGTTATCCAACGTTTCATTATTTTGCTTGAATTGTTTCTGTTTGCCTCTTTAATCATGACAGTCTTGTCTGTTCGCGACTTGTGCATAATGCTTTCTTCTTGCAAATCTTACAACATGATTCCTTACCATCACACTCTACACATGCAATGGTATCAGTATTATATCTTACAGAAACCCTACCAGGACTTGTCCTGTACTAGTAAATATTGTGTAGGATATCTATTTGTGCCTGGGGGGTGCAAATGACTCACATATCACCGACCGATGTTCGGGCGCACACCATACGAACAAATTAGCTTCAATTGGCCGCCCTTATTGGATCAGGATCTAACTCAAATAATCTCTGAATTCTTCGCGTCACGATTTGACGCGGAGACTGAGTGCTGCTGCCCATCGCGTCAGTCACCGCACAGAAACATGTCCTTGTTGGCTCACCTCGTCCCGAAGGTACTCTTGCGCGGTGTCGATTTTGATAGAAACGTTGGTAGGCCGGCGCTGATGCAACAATGAGACAATGACGCGATCTGCTCAGAAACCGCTATTCCAGAAGGTGATACACATCGCAGTGTATGACCTGGAAAAATCTCTGACCCATGACAAGTTGCAAACATTCTGCAAGATTGCTCGGGATGCTGGATTCGATTGGGCATGGAGCGATACATGCTGTATCGACAAATTAGATCACTTCGTGCACCAAGAGGCCCTGGTCGCCATGTTCAAGTGGTACCAGCGCTCCACCATGATGATCATTTTCCTCTGTAGTGTTCGTCCATCTCAGCGCGGCGCTCTTGTGAGGAGTATTTGGAACACTCGAGCCTAGACACTTCAGGAATATGTTGCTGCCAAGGTCATCCACTTCTACACCGAGGATTGGACGCTGTATCCCGATCTGGAGCTGCCAAACCACAAAGAATCACAGGAAGTCATCTCGGAGATGGAGCAAGCCACCGGTGTTTCTGCACAACAATTGATGGCACTTCGTCCAGGCTCGTCCGACATTCGAGAGAAGTTGCGTCTCACTTCAACTCGGCACACAACGCTGGTAGAAGATGCTGCATATTCCTTACTCGGCATCTTTTCAGTGGCCGGTATACCTGCAATATATGGTGAAGAGGAGGGTGCACTAGGACATCTATTGGCCCGCGTTCTTACTGCATCCGGAGACGCGAGCATCCTCGCATGGACTGGAGAGTCAACAGCTGCCTGCCTGCTCGTATCACGGTATTCAATGGACCAGCAACGTCGCACCTCCCGCTACCCATTCAGGACGCAGAGGTTGAAAGGATAATCACCGCATCGCAGACTTCTTCGTTCGACCTGCATGTTGCACTGAGTCTATACGACCGTCTTAACGAGCTTCCTGCACCTTGGTTCGCGGCCTGTCGGATGAAACTTCCATGCATCGCATTCCAACTTCCACCTCTCTCACTTTATCGAACACGTTCTGGTCGTGTTTATCGCGCGGGCACTCCCATCTTTGGGACGGTGACTATCAAGACAAGACAAGACCTCTCTCGGATGGATTCTTTGTATCTCGTTCACCCTTGGTTGGATACTCACCTGGAGCGGGATGATAAAAGTGGCACAATCATGGGGGAAGACGTCGCTCCACCACCCTCACCGACCACAGACGATGAAATCCCCGACGAGGAATTCGACAACGATTCCTTCTCGCTTGTTGAATTCGAACCACCGTCACACCCTACTCCCTCACGCATGGTTCCAATGGACAGAGAGACGCGAGCACGACGGCTCGTTGCGCATCTCGGACAGCCATTTGGAGCGCTCTTGCTCACGTTGGCATCGATGGGTCGACGTGCGGTCGATTACAGGCGGAACGCGGCGGATAGCACGATTACCGTGCAATTTCAGGAGAACGTCTCTCTGGCTACTATTTTTGACAATGTACGTACGCTCGATGTTTTGTAGTTTGCATCGCATCGACGGACATGATTGAACCTTGATGGACGTTTATGAGGGGTGCGGTAGCGTGGGTGACGACGCGGATGCGTTCATGCACTGTCCACGGACGGCATACGTCCGTTTAACTAACTTCCGCCAGGCGCCCCTCTCCTATTAGGCTATTATGATAGCCCGCCCTCCGAACCATGGTGTCCGCGAGTAGCCTGACAGTGGAGCACTCCCTTGATTGCACCGTAGGGGCTTGCTGATCCAGGTGGGACTAGGCTAGCCATGGCGATGCATGAGGTAAGTTGTCCGTCCGATCTACAAATCACCTGGCACTCGAGGCTTGTTGGGACACGTGGCATGGTGTCTGCTAACCTGCTTCGATTCCGGAACATCACTGCATGATGCATGTGAGTTGATATTGTGAACTAGGTAGTGACCCATTGGCAGACCGATTCAGACCATCACCTCTGGCCTACCAGCTAACTGTAGCTAACCATTTCACCGACTCGCAGCGGCTGACGACCTCGGATGGTTCCTGAGTGCCACTCAATCATCATCACTTTTCAGATCTCTCACGCGTTCCAAACATCAGCCTTTCGCTCACCGACTCATCGTAAAATGTTCTTCCTCTCGGGATCCGTCGGCCACAGTTCGGCATTATGAGCCCTTTGCGCAACGTGGTCGCATCGAATGCACTGGCTTGTAAGACACAGCCTAAGTATCGACCCTCGCTTATCAAACTAGCAGCCCTTTCATAACCTTAGATTTGATTTATTCCCTCGATTGCAAATCACCCCACTGTGCCTGAGGTTCAAGAAGATGGCGGAACAATGATAGATGACACCGACCCCTAACGAATCTGAAGCCCACCACTGTCACGCGTGGGATTGCTGAGGTTCAGCTATGAAGGTCTGACGAGCTAGCAGCAGTTTACCGCAACAATTCGTTGTATGACACGAACGAACGAACTAGCAGGTTGTATGATGGAGCATGGTCGCAAGGGCTGTCGGCAATGATTCCCCTTGTTCGCTCGAGTCGCTACATGTGTTTTTGCGCGACATGTTTGTAACATGATCGCCCGGTGGTTTGCTCAAACTATTATTCCCATTGAAGGTTAGCTGGCAGAAAGGGACCCTCCACGACTCAGGTCACCTTGCTTGACAAGGTTTCTCTCACCCTGATAACCGTGTGAAAACTCACCACAGAAACTCGTTTTTTTGTAACTTGTGTTCCTTTTTGGGTGCAACGCAAACAGACGTCAAGCAAGGTTTCTTCACGAGCTCGGTTACAGCCACAGTGTTTGGCCAACTTGAAGGCCCATCTGACACTGATCTGCAAAGCGTCAAAATAACGTACTCGTTCCACGACACTTTTGGGAGGCTCTGATTGGCCAAACAGACTGCAAGCGACTCCAAAAAGGGCTAAGCAGTCTACCCGAGCTCATTGAGCACTTTTGAGCGCTTAGGAAAGTCCGATTTGAATGGGAACCTCCCAAGAGTGTCGTGGAACGAGTACGTTATTTTGACGCTTTCCTGGATAACTTCCGTCACTGCAAAGCTTTCATCCACAACCTACTATACGAGGCACAAGTTCCTTACCCCATTAGCAATCCCCACTGCTCTACGTGACGTTGCTACGCAGTGCTGCCCTGCCCATAATGTCTTTCAAATAGCATCCTACTATAGATGCTGACCCCAGCTATCCCTTCGCGCCCTCGTGCTTGCCTCGTGCCCTCGTTGTCTCCTTCCCCGCCCTCTCACTACTTCCCCGCCGCCAATGGAAGCCTTGGACAGCACGTACTGTTTCTCTTCCCCACCTCCCCCCTCTCCAGCCATTGACCTTCCATCCCAGTTTCGGTGCTCTCTTGATCGGCGTTGTGGTCTCAGCGGCGTGAGTATGGCACATTGTTGACGTTCAGCCACTCATCATAGTACTCGTGTTCCCTTTCAGCCTATATGGAGGTGTGTGTTAATTTGGTACCATCCCCACTCTATTAACTACCCAACTCTAGTCACATGCATTCAGACCTGGTACTACTATGGTCATTATCCTTCGGACCCGTGGTACATCAAGCTTCTTGTCAGTTTACGAGAATCCCATCTATTGGCGCTGACCCGATCTTGCACTACAGGTCGCTGGCGTTCTCGTGTCAGACACTTGCCACCAAGTTTTGATCACTCACTGCGGCAAGTGCAATCGTCTACTACCGGTACACGTGTAATCATCCATTCCCAGCATATACATATCTCGTCACCGACTTCAGAGTGCCTGCAGCCCTCGGGAATATTGTCTGGTAAGTCCACTCCCGGTCACAAAGTCCTTGTTCTCACTCTCTATCAGGAGTCTAATTGTAGGTTATTGTTTCCTTGGCTGACTCTCTTTGACTCTGTTTGTAATTCAGATCGAAAATTTCTTCAATGTATGGCACTATTTCAGCTACACTGTTCTTCCCGAGCTCACGATACGCACTAGGGATTCACCACACTCTTCGTCCAGTCCTTCTTGGCAATGCGCGTTTATTGGCGTACGTGCCTCCCTTCGCAGACTGTGGCCTGTCATTGAGTCGCTTCACAGTCAGCAACAAGAGCTGGCTCGCCACGGGCTCAGTGGTAAGTTGTGTTGCCCGAGACATACAACGTGATTTCTTAATTACTATTTCCCAGATGACGTTGGTCGTTGGTGTATTCGGTGAGCTGCATGTTCTTAAGTTCAGGTTCCCTACATTGAAACCGCCATGTATGCAGTTTTGGTCCTTGGTGGGTCCGAGTTGATTTCGTCGATGAATGAAATTGACAACGGCGTCTTATAGTCTACTCCATCCTGGCGTACGTTTCAGTTTCATACTGTTTTTATCGGCGTTCCGCTCATTTGTACTTAGTTTGCCCTTCCAAACATTTGTACAGCTGTCTACACTGAAGGCAATGAGGGTTAATCCATGATCCCCTGAAATGGCCTGCTGACGAGTAGTCCAGGCTCTTTCAATGTCGGTCAATGCAGTCGGTGCAGCAGGGGACGTTCTCACCACTGCGCTTCTCTGCACCTTGTTGCAGAGATCGCGAACTGGCATCCGGAGGTGAATATTTCTACAGGTATGCAGTTCGCACTCTGAATACTCCGTCGTCAGATCCGACACTCTGGTCAACAAATTAGTGGGTGCCCCTCTCTATGATGTCATTTTTTGTGAATGATGTGCTGTCTAGACGGTGTACGCCATCAGCACTGGCCTTTTGACCAGGTGAGTTTTGTCATCCAAAGGAAGAAGATTGCTGACGGCGTGATAGTATATGTGCCATGGCTTCTCTAATATCCGTACGCATTGTCAAGAGGCTTGCGCAATCACCCATTGACGATCCTGTCTAGATCGCTGCATGGCCAAACACGTTCATCTACATCGCATTTTACTTCTGCTTGGGCCGATGTGCGTCTCTTATCGAGGTCGAAATCTTTATTGATCTGATGTATCACTGCATCCGGCAGTGTACTGCAACTCCCTGCTTGCAACTCTGAACATGCGTGATTCATTGAGAATCGCTTCTTATTACGATGATACGTCGTTTTCCTTCAAACCAAGTATGATTGGAATGACACCGGTAAGCTTTTTGAGAGCTTATGTCACTCTCTCATTCTCTCATTAGCGCCAGCCTAACATTTCTGTCAAAAACGACACCACACGGGAGCACGTTCGGGACAAGGTGAGCTGACAAGGGCACGGTTTGTGCATGACTGACGCGAGGGGCAGGAGCCTTCGTGTCGAGTCCAAATCGTGGTGTGAAGAATATTCTCTGACCTAGATTGTAAGATATAGAGGATCAAGGGCTAGAATGTACCTAGAAGGTGGTTATCCAACGTTTTATTATTTTGCTTGAATCATTTTTGTTTGCCGCTTTAATCATGACAGTCTTGTCTGTTCGCACTTGTGCATAATACTTTTTTCATGCAAATCTTACAACATGATTCCTTACCATCGCACTCTACACATGCAATGGTTATGTTGAAAAGCCCATCAGTATTATATCTTACAGAAACCCTACCAGGACTTGTCCTGCACTAGTAAATATTGTGTAGGATATCCATTTGTGCCCGGGAGGTGCAAGTAACTCACATATCACCGACTGATGATCTGGCGCACACCATATGAACAAATTTGCTTCAATTGGCCATCCTTGTCGGATCTGTCAACCAAGGATCTAACTCAAATAATCTCGGGATTCTTCGTGTCACGATTTGACGCAGAGACTGAGTACTGCTGCCCATCACGTCAGTCACCGCACACAAATGTACGTGTCCTTGTTGGCTCACCTCGTCCCGAAGGTACTCTTGCGCGGTGTCGATTTTGATAGAAACGTTGGTAGGCCGGCGCTGATGAATCAATGAGACGATGACGCGGTCTACCCAAAAAAGCGTACCCTCGGTGCCATTCCAATCATGCTTGGGTTCGTCCTCGGTTGCACACCTTTGAACTTGAAGGAAAGCGACATATCCTCGTCACGAGAACCGGCTCTCAACAATTTGCGCGCATTCAGTGTCGCAAGCAAGGAGTTGCAGTACACTGCAGGGTGCATTGATACGTCAATAACTTTTTTTCGAGCTCGACCGGGGACGCACATCGGCCCAAGCAGAAGTAGAATGCGATGTAGATGAACGTGTCTGGCCATGCAATAATCTAGACAAGATCGTCAGCGAGTGATCGCACAAGCCACACGACGATGCATACGGATACCAGAGAAGCGATGGCACATATACTATCTCGCCACGTCACTGCGTCAGCAATCCTCCTCCACTGGATGACGAAACTCACCTGGTCAAGAGACCAGTGTTGATGCTGAATAGCATCTAGGCAGCGCTGTCATTCACAAAAACTGACATCATCAGCACAGACACTCACCAACTTGTTGATCAGAGAGTCGGATCTGATGACGAAATAGTCGGATCGCAAACTAGGCGTGTGTCTGGAAATATTCACCTCCGGAAGCCAGTTCGCGATCTCTGCAACAAGATACAGAGCGATGCGGCAATGAGGACGTCCCCTGCTACTGCGACTGCATTGACTGACATTGAAAGAGCCTGGGTGTCTCATCAGTGGGCTATTCAAGGGATCCCCAGGATTAACTTTATCACCTTGAGGCTATCCAACTGCGGAAATGTTTGCAACTGCAAACTAGGTGCGTGTGAGCGGAACGCTGATGTAACTAAGCATGAAACTGAAACGTACGCCTGAATGGTGTAAACTATAGACGCCGCTGTCAATTTTATCCACCGACGAAACCAACCCGAACTCACCAACGACCAAAACTATATACATGGCGGTCTCGATGAAAGGAACTTGAATTTGGGAGCATGCAACTCACCAAATTCACCAATGACCAATATCATCTGAGAAATAGCGATTAAGATATCATGTTGCAGGTCCTGGGCCACACCACTTACCACCGAGCCAGTGGTGGGCCAGTTCTTGCCGCTGACTGTGATGCGACTCAATAGCGGGCCTTCGGCTTGCGAAAGATGGTTACGTACGCCGATAAACACGCATTGCCAGGAACGACTGGACGAGGAGAGCGGTGATTCCCTTGTGTGTATGGTGAGCTTGGGACGAACAGTGGAACTGGGCCAATGTCATACATTGAAGAGGACTTCGATCTGAATCACGCAAAGGGTCAATGAAAGGTCGGTGAAGGAAACGATAACTTACAACCGGACTCCTGATGGGGGATGCCAGTGAGCACGAACACTTAATGAACGGGAGCTGACTTACCAAAGAATCTCCCCAAGGGCTTCCACCATTCCGAAATCGGTGATGAGGTACGTGTAGACTGAGTGTGTGTGAATACACTGTTACCGGTGGTTTATGATTGCACTTGCCTGCGTGTGTGATCAAAGCCTGATGACAACTGTCTGACACGAAAGCACCAGCTACCTGTCGCGCCAGATCAGGACAGAGTCAATACAGGTAATTCTCGTAAACTGACAAGAAGCTTGATGTACCACGGGTCCAAAGGGTAAGTAACATAGTAGTACCAGGTCTGAATGCATGTGACTTGCGTTTGGTGGTTTAGCAGGGTGGAAAAGGAAACGTATTGGCACGCACATCCATATAGACTGGAAGGGATCATAAGTACTGCGATCAGTGACTCGACGTCAACCATGTATCATACTCACACTGCCGAAACAATGACCCCGATCAAGAAAGCACCGAAACTGAGATAAACGATCAATCATGATGGCTGGAGGGGGGAACGAGGAAGAAACCTACGTGTTATCCAAGGCTCCCATTGGTGGTGGGAAAGTAGGGAGAGGGCGGGGGAGGGGGCAACGAGGGCACGCTGGCACGAATGGATAACTGGGTGCTATTTGAGAGACATTGCCGCAGGAAGCACATGGCAACTTAGTGTGGGGATTGCTAATGGGTATGGGAAGGTACCTCGTGTGTAAACCGCGGATTTGAAAGTGTTGCAGTGACGGAAGCCTCTTGGGATAGCTCTCAGACTCGTATGCATTCAATTTTTGTCCTAGAAGGGAAGTCTCAACAAAACTTTAACTTAGGGATTTAAAGTTTGCTCATACAATTGCTACACAGGCTGGCGCTTTGCTAGCACTATGCTCATCTCTGCAACGAATTCAACTGTAAAATGTAGACTCAAAATGTGTGGGTTATGAGTGTAAAATGCCAGCGTACCAACGTTTGGGGAAATCAACAAACCTAAGGCTAAAACTTAACGTTGACCTCATTGCTCAAACGGATGCGACTCTGATCCAACATCATCCAACATCACGTGAAGCGACACTGTCAGGAAGACTACTATGTGTTTATGTATCAGAGCACGGCCCAGACACTGGTTAATCGTACCGTACTGATCTGAGCAACGGCGTTCCATTACACTTGCCTTCTATCGATAAGTTGGTCTCATACGAATCACCCCTGTAATATGTGACAGTGAGCATGCTTGCTCTCTCATTATCTCTTTTTTTTTCTCACAAAAGCTCTCTCAGATCTCATATCCGTGTGATTCTTGACATTCACAGTGAAGGGCAAGTATCTCGTGGGTGACGGTGATGCGGGAGTAAATGTAGTAAGTGGACGGAAACAGGCGGGAACCGTGAGGGCATCAAATGTCGACCGATGCGATCGCGGATTCGCGGCAGGAACATTCCTGAGCGGCTCGGGATCCCGGGATGATTGTATGGGACGTGGGAAAAACATACGAACAAGTCTTCGTCTCGGTTCTCGCCCAACTTGAACGCGACTCGCTACTTGGAGCAATCGCATGGGCTCCCGGACCGACTGTCCCGACTCGCAGACAAGTACTTCCAAACACGCATCCTGATACACTTGTTTCGGGAATCCTTTTCCCGAGCGGATCCAATTTAAAATGAGACATTCTATAATATCAATATTGAAACCATCATTCTGAGCTTTCTTTCCCCCCCCCACACTCGTTTCAAATTTTCTACAATGATGGCGGCCCATCAGTGACTATGACGATGGCGACCCTTGTGGCGCGAACCTTGTTGCAAAGGGTACGGTCATGGTTTGAGTGCTCAAGGCGCCGTCAAAGGCTCCGAGAATCATATGGACCATGCCACCTCGACGTCGCTTCCACCTTTGACAATGCCACGGACTCGACTCCTCGCTCACCTACTCATCGGCCGGACGGTTGAAATGAGTTTCACAGTTGTGCGAGATCACGTGTGGTGAATCGTTCAGTAGCAATCTTGTTGGTGGAGATACAAACAACTTTACACGCATCTACCCAAGTATATCACCAAGAAGTGCGACGTCACTAGTGTTCGACATCGCCGATGGGCTACGGGGGCGCACAACCATACAATCAAACGAGACTTTGGCCCTGTCGGATTTGTCAACAAAGACAAGTTGGTGTAATGCGTTCGTTGAGAGCACCATTGCGTGCACGAAACTTGGTCTTTATCCCGTTGGAGCTGTATGTCTGGTGACCTTGGGTTGAAATCCAATGTCACATAGCTTGACGTGTAATGCAGTTCATGTCGAATTGGCGGTCATAATCGATGGCGACTTGAAGCCGGTCACCGATCTCGTCAAGGGACAAAGGGAGGGTTTCATGCATGAGAGCGGTTCAGTGAGAACCACAGCATCAAGTAAGTCACCCAAGCAGAACGGAAGGTGCCAGTGGATCGACTGGTTATCATTGAAGCCATGTTTCGACACACCCGGGCCCATCTCCTAGCTCTGCGCAAGTAATTCTGATGCATGTTGCTTCGTTGACACGAAAGGCGCCTCAAGGCAGGTGATATCAATGATGAGGGCGACATCTGTTCCCTAGATCGGTCGTATTTGCCCAGTTCGAGAACACCAGTCAGTCAGAGTGCTCGCAATCTGCTTAAAATGTCAGGGCCAGGAGCTGGAACATCGAGTAAGACTTTGTTCAGTACCGCACGCGGGGCCGCTCAGGCTTGACGGTGACACTCCAGTGGTATGCCCAAGGCATTTGCGTGGTAGGAGATCCGTCATATCCATCCCACGCAGATGGTCTCAATGGACCGATGAGACTGGGTCTCTTCAGCTGGCATGTGATATCCCTGAGTCATGAGAATGCCCTCAGAGGGGGCAGGGGGGATTTTGGTCAAAACCGAAAACAAAATGACGCACCGTTGCGTTGAAATTCTGGTACTACTTATTGTTGAACGCGCGGACATGTTTTCAGATGGGGAACGAACACAACCGGTCAGGACATGTCAGTAGTTGACATGAGGTGTATAGACACCAAAAATTGGCAGTACAACATTCGAGCTGCGTGAACAGGCTTTGACACGACGAAAAATAGAGAGAAATGGCGAGCGATGGTGCACACATATTCACGGGGGGTGTAGGTGAAGGGTGGGCCCTGCACTAGTGAGCAAGTGCACACTAGCATGCTCGCGCGAAGGCAGTCCAGGGAGCAAAAGCGAGGGAGGACGAGGGAATGCGACCGCACACAAAAATGAAGGTGGGACGAAGAGCGGAGTGGGTGAGCGAGGGTGGGCAATGGAGAGCGCATGCAGGCAGGGAAAATGAGCGAATGCACCTGGGTGTACATAAAGTAGAGGCGGGCGAGCGTGAGCGTGGATGAGATGTATCCGCTTGCAGGCGGAGTGGCAGTGCCTGCGTGTTAAAAGGTCGACCGGTCTTGCGCTTGCTTGCGAGTTCCGCGCGGTCGCTGGGCCTGGGTTCAAATTTCTGGCTCCCGATGTCTACCCCTGGGTTACTTGGTTATTCGGCTAGGAGCCTTTACGACCAATTTTCCCCGATGACGACCGTTCGGGTGGCAGGTCGTGACCTTCTCCTCGTTCTCCTCCATCGCACTCGATATCCACGTCACACCCTCGTCACCACCCCCACCTCAGTGAGGAGTGCATGCGAGACACAGCGATGGGGTACCACGCCTGCATGGGATAAGATGTCGTTCGTGGATCCATCGAGTGGCTATATCTAGTATGATCAAAGGTGTCGTTCCATGCAACAGATGGCGACTTGTCGGCCTCGCGGTTGTTAGTATGCATGTTTTCGTGACTCGGTACCTTGGGGGGGACGATTCCTCGGTGGCAAGATGGCACGAATGAACAAGCGCCAAAAACACGGGGGTGACGAAGCATGCCTATATCAAGGGCGTGGATACAATGCGGAAGAGACGCACCTTATCCATTGACCCTCACAGTTACCCTGCTAGACCGTGTAGCTGACGACTCCGTCGTCGACAATGACCGGTGCGTATGACAAGTCGGTGCCGCGTTGATGCTGACCATCGGCCAAGAACGTCGTGACCCCATGGAGATCCACGGGGATGAAGTCTTGTTTGCAGTGACGTTCTCAGCGAATGGCGAGTACGTGTTGGGCAGCGATCAAGGTGGAGTTCATATGTGGCGAGTGGAGGACGGGAAACAGATGGCAACATTGGCGGATGTGTTTGAAGCGGGCTGTCTCGCCGTGTCGAACGATGGGAGATGGATCGCAACGGGGGTAGGAGGGGTCGTGTTTGTCTGGGACGCACACACACACACACAAGTGGCGGAGTACATTGATAGCAACAGCGGCAATGTCTTCGGCGTCCACTTCTCGCCGGACTCGACTCGGCTCGTCATCGCATGGACGACCGGTACAGCCACCGTAGAGGACATTGCAACGCGCGAACAAGTACGAACACTCCGCCACGAAGGTTGGGTGGTCGCAGCGAAATACTCGCTGCACAGCGATCGAATCGCGACAGCCACTCATGGGATCCGTTCGGGTCTGGGACAGCAACGATGGCCGCTTGCTCGTGGATATCCCAGTAAAAGTATTCCCGTGGTACCGAACACCGGTCTACTCTGGTTCAACAACCACCTCTTTGCCGTATCCTCCGGTATAATCAAACGATTGGACGCATCCACTGGGTCAATAGTCTCGGAATGGCCAGTCCCTGATACCTATGACTTTTCGTGCATTGCCCTACCGAAGCATGGGGAATTCATCGCATACTCCACCGCGAGTACCGTCACGTATTGGGACACGTCGACACGCACGGAGCTCGGTCTTATCCAACTCCCTAAAAACATACATTCAATCGCACTCTCTCCAGACGATCAGTTAATCGCAATTGGAGGAGAGAATGGGAAAATCATCATTCAAAGTTTATCTCTCGTTGTAGTGAGTAGCGTGTATTGTTCGATCGTGGCCTATCTGAATAATTTACTCTAATTTCCGTCGGCACATTATGTTAGGCTTCTACTCACGAGCAAGAACAACCAGACGGGCAGCCTTCGATATCGGGGGGTCACGACGACAATTCACCTGACTCTGCCCAGGTAGGATTTGGTCACTGTATCATACGTGTGGCACTGACTCCGTCGTGTACGTGGACTCCAGGAAGAACCTAGTAAACTCCAAAGTCCATCGTGTATCACCGTAAGCAATGTATTTCGTTGGATCACGACGTATCTGAACCACTTTTTACTCCGATCATCGTTCTCCCTAGGATTCCATTCCACTGTCTCGTGAATACCCGACGTTCTAGGAACCAGACCTTCAGATCGATGATGCTACCCTCGATTTATGGAAACAGGACCGGCTCACAAACGCAGAGGGATTGCCGACGGCAGTGATCTCCACCTCTAGTCCGAGCCAACATGTACTCGCCAGTCGAGCGCTCGTGCGAGCTCGTCTGCGAGAATGGGATACAGCGCTCGTGGATGCTGAAATGGTATTTCTTGCTCTGCTCTCACATACACCGACACTGACTCTAATCTATACCAAGGCCATCGATCTTCAGCCATCTGTCATTGGTTATATTGCAAAGAGCGTAGCCCTCGTCGGCAAGGGGGATAGGTACAAGGGTTATCGGACCTGTGACATCGCGTTCGGGCACTCTCCTTCATCTCACATTGCCTTTCTCCTTCTGATGAAGGTCTGTATTTTTCGACCTTGGACCCACCTCGCCTGCTCATATCCCTTAGGCCATCATCGTGTTTATGGCCGGAGAGTACTGCGATGCGATATCACGCGTGGACGACCTCATCGCCATGGTCCATTCCAACTCGATATGTTATGTGGTGCAGGCATGTCTTTGACCTGCTAATACACAGCAACGCAGCCTCTGACATTCTGAGCAGGCATATATGTATGTTCTCCTTGGAAATTCGCGCATGGAGTGCAGCGATTACGAGGGTGCAGTGCAGTCGTTTGAGCGCGCTCGAGTCCAAATGCGGCACCACACGAGTCGACCGCTGTTTGTGATTTCATTGGTAAGCTTCCCAGCCGGTGTGTTGGGACGTATCGAAATCGCTCAATCTCTAACAGATATCCGGATGGAAATTTTATAATCTTGGCACCACGATCCGACAGAGTCTGTGTGAAGCGTTGTATGCAGCGGGTCGCACAAAGGATGCGATCCAGTGTTTCCATCAAATGACGAGTGAATTGGGAGGGCAGACAGACCTCCATAGTGAGCATCTCGAATGGGCTCTGGGTGAGTGATGTCGTATGTCGTGGTATCGTCCCTCGTGTAACATTTTCTGTCAGACTTTCGTCAGCGTTGCTTTAAGAAACTGGAACATCTCGGAGATACCGCAGTGGATGGCCAACGGCATGACGAGGCCATCTCCCACTACACGGCCGCTTTGTCACTCGATCCACCCTCCCCACAAGGCATACTCATCAAGCGAGGCAACGCATTCGTGGCAACCGGATCATCGAAGCAGGCTCTAGACGATGCAAACCAGGCACATCATGTTTCTCTTACGGAGGTCAATCTTGTTGACCTATCATCCTCAGGTGATCGCGCTCGATCCATTGTCGCCGTCAGGCTACGAAATGAAACATGCAGCCTTGCACAAGGCAGGAGACTATGACAATGCGTTCGATGCGTTCGAAACGATGCTCGCGAAGATAGCGCAGTCCCCCAGCATGGATGTTCAACGTGAGTTGTATGCTCGTTGCTATGATACAGATGATTTGTTGACATTATCCGACAGAACGTGGTGACCAGTACATCTGCCCATCAAGCACACGAGCGACGATTCGCAGGATTGTTCAACGAACGATACGTAGGGCTGAGCAGGCATCTGCGTTCGAGTCTCTGCCCATAATCAACGAACTTGTATCGTCAATGACGACACGCATCGACTACGTCCGCATCAAGCGTGAAGTACGAGCGTACTTCCGATACGTGATGCTATCGCACAAGTGGGAAGAGAACGAACCACTATTCCAGAAGGTGATACACATCGCAGTGTATGACCTGGAAAAATCTCCGACCCATGACAAGTTGCAAACATTCTGCAAGATTGTTCGGGATGCTGGATTCGATTGGGCATGGAGCGATACATGTTGTATCGACAAATTAGATCACTTCGTGCACCAAGAAGCTTTGGTCGCCATGTTCAAGTGGTACCAGCGCTCCGCCATGATGATCGTTTTCCTCCGTGGTGTTCGTCCATCTCAGCGCGGCGCTCTTGTGAGGAGCATTTGGAACACCCTGGCCTGGACACTTCAGGAATACGTTGCTGCCAAGGTCATCCACTTCTACACCGAGGATTGGACGCTGTATCCCGATCTGGAGCTGCCGAACCACAAAGAATCACAGGAAGTCATCTCGGAGATGGAGCAAGCCACTGGTGTTTCTGCACAACAATTGATGGCACTCCGTCCGGGCTTGTCCAACATTCGGGACAAGTTGCGTCTCGCTTCAACTCGGCACACAACGCTGGTAGAAGATGCTGCATACTCCTTACTCAGCATCTTTTCAGTGGCCGGTATACCTGCAATATATGGTGAAGGGGAGGGTGCACTAGGACATCTATTGGCCCACGTTCTTACTGCATCCGGAGACGCGAGCGTCCTCGCATGGACTGGGGAGTCAAGCAGCTTCAACAGCTGCCTGCCCGCTCGTATCACGGTATTCAATGGACCAGCAACGTCGCACCTCCCGCTACCCATTCAGGACGCAGAGGTTGAAAGGATAATCACCGCATCGCAGACTTCTTCGTTCGACCTGCATGTTGCGCCGAGTCTGTACGACCGCCTTAACGAGCTTCCTGCACCTTGGTTCGCGGCCTGTCGGATGAAACTTCCATGCATCGCATTCCAACTTCCACCTCTCTCACTTTATCGAACACGTTCTGGTCGTGTTTATCGCGCGGGCACTCCCATCTTTGGGACGGTGACTATCAAGACAAGACAAGACCTCTCTCGGATGGATTCTTTGTATCTCGTTCACCCTTGGCTGGATACTCTCCTGGAGCGGGATGATAAAAGTGGCACAATCATGGGGGAAGACGTCGCTCCACCACCCTCACCGACCACAGACGATGAAGAAATCCCCGACGAGGAATTCGACGATGATTCCTTCTCGCTTGTTGAATTCGAACCACCGTCACACCCTGCTCCCTCACGCATGGTTCCAATGGACAGAGAGACGCGAGCACGACGGCTCGTTGCGCATCTCGGACAGCCATTTGGAGCGCTCTTGCTCACGTTGGCATCGATGGGTCGACGTGCGGTCGATTACAGGCGGGTCGCGGCGGATAGCGCGATTACCGTGCAATTTCAGGAGAACGTCTCTCTGGCTGATATTCTGGACAATATACGTACGCTCGATGTTTTGTAGTTTGCATCGCATCGAGGACGATGACGGACGTGATTGAACCTTGATGAACGTTTATGAGGGGTGCGGTGCTAGCGTGGGTGACGACGCGGATGCGTTCACGCACTGCCCACAGACGACATACCTCCGTTTAACTAACGTCTGCCAGGCGCCCCTCTCCTATTATGATAGCCCGCCCTCCGAACCATGGTGTCCGCGAGTAGCCTGACAGTCACAAGGTACAAGTCCATGTAGGTCGAGAATCGGGACAACAGAGTCCGCCCACTTGTCACAATTGAGATAAAATCCGAGCTGAGCGCATTGAACGTGAATCAATCGATGTCCGCAAGCAAAACCGATCGACATATTATGATACGCCATGATACGACCCGTTCGGCTATAGCCTCACCGACGACAATCACTTTAGGTCCAGAGCCGTTCTGGGGGCGCGGCAATCTTTGGTTATGTTGAAAAGCACATCGGTATTATATCTTACAGAATTGTCCTGTACTAGTAAATATTGTGTAGGATATCCATTTATGCCCAGGAGGTGCAGATAACTCACATATCACCGAACAATGATCTAGCACACACCAAACGATCAAATTACCTTCAATTGGCCGTTCTTATCGGATCTGTCAACCAAGGATTTAACTCAAATAATCTCGGGATCCTTTGCATCACGATTTGACGCGGAGACTGAGTACTGCTGCCCATCGCATCGGTCACCGCACACAAACATGTCCTTGTTGGCTCACCTCGTCCCGAAGGCACTCTTGCGCGGTGTCGATTTTGATAGAAACGTCGGTAGGCTGGCGCTGATGTAACAATGAGACAATGACACCATCTACCCAAAAAAGCGTACCCCCAGTGCCATTCCAATCATACTTGGGTTCGTCCCCAATTGCACACCATTGAACTTGAAGGAAAACGACATATCCTCGTCACGAGAATCGGCTCTCAACGATTTGCGCGCATTCAGTGTCGCAAGCAAGGAGTTGCAGTACACTGCAGGGGGCATTGATACATCACTGGCTTTTTTTTTTTGAGCTCGAGAAAGGACGCACATCGACCCAAGCAGAAGTAGAATGCAACGTAGATGAATGTGTCTGGCCACGCAATAATCTAGGCAAGATCATCAGCGAGTGATTGCACAAGCCACGCGACAATATGTACAGATATCAGAGAAGCAATAGCACATATACTATCTCACTGTCAACAATCTTCCTCTATCGGATGACAAACTCACCTGGTCAAGAGGCCGGTGTTGATGCTGAATAGCATCTAGACAGCGCCGTCATTCACAAAAAATGACGCCATCAGAATGGACACTCACCAACTTGTTGATCAGAGAGTCGGATCTGATGACGAAATATTCAGATGACAAACTAGGCGTGTGTCTGGGAATATTCACCTCCGGAAGCCAATTCGCGATCTCTGCAACAAAATACAGAGCGACGCGGCGATGAGAACGTCCCTTGCTATTGCGACTGGATTGACTGACATTGAAAGAGCCTGCGCGTCTCATCAGTGGGCTATTCAAGGGATCCCCAGGATTAACTTTATCACCTTGAGGCTATCCAACTCCGGAAATGTTTGCAACTGCAAACTAGGTGCGTGTGAGCGGAACACCGATGTAACAAAGCATGAAACTGAAACGTACGCCTGAATGGTGTAAACTATAGACGCCGCTGTCAATTTTTTCCACTGACGAAACCAACCCAAACTCACCAACGACCAAAACTGTATACATGGCGGTCTCGATGAAAGGAACTTGAACTTGGGGGCATGCAACTCACCAAATTCAGCAATGACCAATGTCATCTGGGAAATAGCGATTAAGATATCATGTTGCAGGTCCTGGGCCACACCACTTACCACCGAGCCAGTGGTAGGCCAGTTCTTGCCGCTGACTGTGATGTGACTCAATAGCGGGCCCCGGCCTGCGAAAGATGGTTACGTACGCCAATAAATACGCATTGCCAGGAACGACTGGACGAGGAGAGTGGTGATTCCCTAGTGTGTATGGTGAGCTTGGGAAGAACAGTGGAGCTGGGCTAATGTCATACATTGAAGAGGACTTCGGTCTGAATCACGAAAAGGGTCAATGAAGGTCAGCGAAGGAAACAATAACTTACAACCAGACTCCTGATGGGGGTGCCAGTGAGCACGAACGCTTAGTGAACGGAACTGACTTACCAAAGAATCTCCCCAAGGGCTTCCACCATTCCGAAATCGGTGATGAGGTACGTGTAGACTGAGTGTGTGTGAATACACTGTTACCGGTGGTTTATGATTCCACTTGCCTGCGTGTGTGATCAAAACCTGATGACAACTGTCTGACACGAAAGCGCCAGCGACCTGTCGCGCCAGATCAGGACAGAGTCAATACAGGTAATTCTTGTAAACTAACAAGAAGCTTGATGTGCCACGGGTCCAAAGGGTAAGTAACATAGTAGTACCAGGTCTGAATACATGTGACTTGCGTTTGGTGGTTCAATAGGGTGGAAAAGAAAACGTATTGGCACGCACACCCATATAGACTGGGAGGGATCATAAGTACTGCGATCAGTGACTCGACGTCAACCATGTATCATACTCACACCGCCGAAACAACAACTCCAATCAAGAAAGCACCGAAACTGAGGTAAACGATAAATCATGATGGCTGGAGGGGGGAACTGAGGAAGAAACCTACGTGTTATCCAAGGCTCCCATTGGTGGCGGGAAAGTAGGGAGAGGGCAGGGCAGGGGGCAACAAGGGCACGCTGGCACGAATGGATGACTGGGTGCTATTTGAGAGTAGTGTTGTTCCTGGCCTCAGACCAGCAGGCCAGCCAGGCCAGGCCAAGATGGTGGCTTCATAGTGGCCTGTGGCCGGGCCACAAAGCCATAGCTTTGTGCTGGATTTGGTATGTGATTCTCCGAATCAGCAACTTGGAACGCCACAAAACAGCACATTTTGTGGAAGGTACGCGGCTGGCATGACCTAAATGCACTTTTTTGGGTCGCTTAGAGCTCACCAGCCAACAAGAGGGCTTCAAAATCACCACATATTAATAGGCTGTTGGAGAGACTTCAAGTGATAACGTTACTCGTCTGCTTTGCAGATGCAGTTGCGCTATACAGTTGTCCGGAACTTGCCACAAGTGCAGCCACACGGTCCGCCTTATCCCCACAGTGGGCTTCATATGCCAGGCCACGTTACTCGGTTCTCGCCCAACTTGAACGCGACTCGCTACTTGGAGCAATCGCATGGGCTCCGGATCGACTGTCCCGACTCGCAGACTGTCAAGTACTTTCAAACACGCATCCTGATACACTCGTTTCGGGAATCCCTTTTCCGAGCGGATCCAATTCACTTAAAATGAGACATTCTATAATATTGAAGCCATCATTCTGAGCTTTCTTCCCCCCCACACTCGCTTCACATTTTCTGCAATCATGGCGGCCCATCAGTGATTATGACGATGGCGACCCTTGTGGCGCAAACCCTGTTGCAAAGGGTACGGTCGTGGTTTGGGTGCTCACGGTGCCATCAAAGGCTCCGAGAATCATATAGACCATGCCACCTCGACGTCGCTTTCACCGATGACAATCACTTTAGATCCAGAGCCGTTCTGGGGGCACGGCAATCTTCTGAATCTGAAAACGACAGTAGTAGTGGCTGCATTGTACATACACAGACGCGATGCAGATCGACATGTAGTCCATGCCATCGGAGGAACGTGTTTTGTTCAACTAGTTTATATCCTATGCTGCAACTAGAATGTTTGCCTTGTTCCTAAATGTCTTTTGCGCTTCGTTGTGTGCTGCTCGACCGTTGGCATCATGATCATCATATCTGAAGCTGCCTTGCCTTTGTGGCACTCCCTCGAGAATTTGGATCTCATCGCGCTCTCGTATGGACCTCAGTTCCTGTCCCAGAGTGTGTTCCGGGCGACAGGCGCGAGGAGCTGATATGGTATACACTCGAGCCTAGATAACACATTCGATCATAGCGTGACAAAGCGAGTATGAGCAATGTAAAGTTGAGAGGATAAACAAAAGATGTACTAGTAACACTAGGCACCAAGATGGATATACAGAATCCGTTGATCGAATGGTACATTCACAGATTTCATCGTCTTGTTTAGCGCAAACGCTGCACGGGTATGATCAAGACGACCAGATTCGTCCACTATATGTTTATAGAAAGTCGACGTGACCTCGTTCGTCTCACCATCGTCCACCGCCCACATCGTCCCAATCACAGATCGGAACCCAGCGAACTGCATCGCTGACGCGAGATGGATCGCCTCATCCGGACTTTCTTCGTCTCCGACAGTTGTATGACATGCAGAGAGATAGGCAAACTCTGGGTTCTTCAAATCGCATCCGATGATGTGTTGGACCGTAAAATGTCCATCGCGCAGAGCAAAGGCGGAATCGAACGGCTTCTTTGGATTTGGGAGACCATGACACGCAAGGTGCACCCAATCGTTCTTGCCAAGCTCTTCGACGACCCTGGAAATGCAAGATTCCTCTCCATCTATGCATGTGAATGTGGCGAGGCCATCGACACGCTGACCGATAGTGTCGAGTTCCGCGCCCACCGAGACTAGTTCGCTCTCGCCCACTGCTTTCGCTTGACCGATGGCAACGAATCGCTTCCATTGAGTTGCAGGACTCGACGGATCGCGCCGTCTAGCACGAATGAGGGTAGTGAGTGTTGGGGTGTAGGACGAGATGTAGATATTAGCGAGGTTCTGTTGACCCTTCCTATAGGGACCAGCAGCGTGCAATGGAAGGACAGAGAACTCGGCGGTGGGACACCACCAGATGCGCGATTGAGATGGATGGGTCGTTTGGAGGAAATCGACGATAGGCGAAACGATCTGATCCCAAAGTTTGCGTAAGAAAGCTGCAAACTCTCTCGTCACATCAAGCCGTTTTGCGCGCACAGTCAAGGTGTGGATCTCCGTTGACAGGTCCCGAACGCCTTCCTGTGTGATGTCCAAGGGAATCTGGACAGGATCTCGATCAAGTAAGACGATGAGTGCATCGCAGCTATACTTGCTCGCATTAACGATAATGACTGGTCCCCCACTGGCCGCACGTTGGAGATCGGGGAAGAATGAAGGAAGAAGGAAACGAGAGAGACCGGGTAGCTTGCGAACGTTGGTTACAACCCTGTGCATGTCGAGGTTGAGATGGCACAGGCGCTGATGCTGATCTGGACCAGGTGAATTGAGGGCATTGCGAATGAGCAAGGCGACCCGCATGTAATCGTCTGCCAGCTTCTTTCCTGCAGGGCCAGATATCACGAGATCATCGAGCGGGGAGCGGAGGCGGGTAAGCTGGGTCCAAAAGACACCCCGGCCTTGTTCGAGGAGCTCGACTGCATGGGTAGGAGCACATTCACGAAGACAGGCCGAGAACGCGTCCACCGCGAGAGACGATGTGAGGTTCTTGAGAATGGAAAGGTGTTGCGGTAATGATGGGAGAGTAGCCAGATGTTGAGTAAGTAATCGTAGAGCGGTTTCATATGCGAGAAGTAAGGTGGGATGCTGGAAATAGTGAGCCATACGGATCCATTCTCTAGTGGCAGAGAGGTCGGCGGAAGAAACAATTTGGGACACATGTACGAGTTGAGTGTAGAGACTGAACACCTCCTCTCTATCTTGAAACTGCCCCAAATGTGAGAACCGATCATAAAGGTGTTGTGCAAGGTTGTTCAAAGACATCGACCGGTCCGGGTGCCCTTGCGGGCGAAGGTCGAGTGCCTCTCGAGCGAGGACAATTGCCTCGTCGAGGTCCTCCATTCTCCCGAGTTGCTTGTACCTAGTGGAGAGACCCTCTGCAAGATTGTTCAAAGACGCTGACCGATCCGGGTGTCCTGGCGGGTGGAGGTCGAGTGCTTCTCGATCGAGGACAATGGCCTCGCCGAGATCCTCCAATCCCCCGAGCTGCTCGTACCGAGTGGATAGATCAATCGCAAGGTTGTTCAAAGACGATGATCGACCTGGGTGCCCTTGTGGGCGAAGATCAAGTGCTTCTCGAGCAAGGACAATGGCCTCGTCGAGGTCCTCCACTCCCCCGAGTTGCTCGTACCGAACGAAGAGATCAACTGCAAGGTTGTTCAGAGACGCTGACCGATCCGGGTGTCCTTGTGGGAAGAGGTCAAGTGCTTCTCGAGCGAGGACAATGGCCTCGTCGAGGTCCTCCATGCCTCCGAGTTTCTCATTCCGAGTGGAAAGACGAACTGCAAGGTTGTTCAAAGACATCGATCGATCTGGGTGTCCTGGCGGGCGGAGGTCGAGCGCTTCTCGACCGAGGACGATGGATTCATCAAGGTCTTCCATTCCGCCGAATTGGTTGTACCGAGCGAAGAGAACAACTACAAGGCTGTTCAGATGCATTGACCGATCTGGGTGCCCTTGTGGGCGAAGATCGAGTGCTTCTCGGGCGAGGACAATGGCCTCGTCGAGGTCCTCCATTCTCCCGAATTGCTTGTACCGAATGGAGAGCTCAACTACAAGGTTGTTCAAAGATGTTGGCCGATTTGGGTGTCCTGGCGGGCGGAGGTCGAGTGCTTCTCGGTTGAGGATGATGGCCTCTTCAAAGTCACTGGTCGCTCCAAATTGTTTGTAGCGAACATGGAATTGACACGCGAGGTAAGTCAGAGAGTCAGATCGCTTGGGGTGGCCAGGTGGGCAAAGTTGCAGTGCTTCACGATCAAGCTCGATCGCCTCTTCAATGTCACTCCTTTCCCCTCCATGCTTAAACTTGGCGGCGAGAGATTCTGCCCGTGAATGCAACTGTTCAACTGGTAGGCACATCATCATTAGTACAATGAGTCTCCACGACAGAAAGACACAAGTAGTACCTGCTGAATTCATACTGGCTGGCCAAGCTCGATCCAACACACTATAGCACTGAGAAGGCAACGATGCATTAATGCCAGTTCTATCCACACGCACACACCACGTGGACCGTCCGTGACAGGAGTCAGCGGGCGCCAATTTCACTAGCCGCATTGAAGCTACGGCCTCACACTGCCTTACTCTTTTGCACAGTTGGAAACACCCTCTTTTTCTCGCTCACTGCCATGGGAGAAACAGGACGGAATGTCTTTACGAGGTTCTCAACGTTTACTTCCATAACCGTCAGATTGTCGTCGTCGTCTTCGGAAACGTATCCCGATTTCTGTGTTGCCAGTTAGATTCCCATCGCCCCCTCGGGCGTCAACTGCCAACATACCCTCCATGTTCCCACCGTGAGTGTACCCATACACCTGCCAAGCACGCCCTGCAATGTACATTTGCACTTCATTGCGAGTGACCTGGCCATGCCCGCTGATGAAGCGAACGAGTCAATCGCCGGTTGAGATGCCGGAGAAGCGAAAGATATGCGGAAGAGGAGGAATACGATGCGGCACCGCGGACGTATGACTCGAACTTCCCACTCGACAAGGCTCACTCACTCTGGGACGTTGACAGAAGGATGAAGGTATAGCGATGTTGTGTATCCACCGCCATTGAAGAAGACACCTGCACCCGACGCCTTATCTGGCGTGAAATTCTGAAATCATCATCCTGAGCTTTCTTCCCCCCACACTCGTTTCAAATCCCAGAACTTTCTACAGTCATAGCCGGCCCATCAGTGACTATGACGATGGCGACCCTTCTGGCACGAACCTTGTTGCAAAACGTATGGTCGTCGCGGTGGTTTGGGTGCTCACGGCGCCGTCAGAGGCTTCGAGAATCATATGGACCATGCCACCTCGACGTCGCTTCTACTTTGTGCCACGGACTCGACTCCTTGCTCACTACTCATCAGTTAGATTTTCAAACAGCCGAAATGAGTTTCACGACGATGGACATATTTGAATTTGAACCTTGATGGACCTTTATGAAGAGTGCGGTAGCGTGGGTGACGGGGACCAGCGATGCGTCTGTTCATTCTCTTTCGCGGATGCATTCACACATCCACTGATGACACACCTCCGTTTACTGCGCCATCCGAACGATGCTGTCCGCGAGTAGCTTCAAGTTGACAGTCACAAGGTACAAGTCCATGTAGGTCGAGAATCCCGCGGGACGTCCACCCACTTGTTCCAATTGAAATATGAGCGCAACGTGAATCGTCGTCGGGGAGCCTCCAACACGTCCACCGGCACTTCAACTCGGAAATTTTGGACTTTGTTCGGCAACAGGAAGCTTATCAGGGAGATAGCATGACCAATTGTTAAAAGCGGAGAGACGACAACTAGGCTTGAGGCACTGCTGATCATTCCAGATCAAAACCCAGCTTCCATTCTTCCCGGATACCCCGGGCCCATTGCGCTGGGATCATTTGAACAGTACCTGACGCCTGATGAGTCCGCATCTGCCGGAGGATGTGGATATTGTGCGACCCGTGCGCTGAGATCGGGGAGGTGTGATCGATCATGATCCCAGTGATATGCCAACAGGTACAGATGCAAGTATGTATATAGCTGAACGGGCTCCAATTGCACTGCGGTTCCACGACACAGAAGCAAGAAAGAGAGGGTAGAGATCGATTCGAAGAGCAGTTAAAAACCACCCGTCCGACCATATGTAGTAATGGAGATTGAAGAGTCAGGGAAACTTGTCAACATTACTAGCACTCGTCTCGTACCTTTCCGACAGATTCTCGAGGGAAGGCGTCGCAGGGAGATTCAGAAATGATGACGGTCGAGCAGTGCAACGAAGCGAGAAAGACGTTTAGGATCAAAGTAAATAATCTAGTTGTAGCATAGGATATATAGAACAAAACACGTTCCTCTAGCACGTCGATCTGCATGGCGTCTGTGTATGTACAACGTAACCACTACCGTTGCTTTCAAGCGGCCGCAACAAGACGAAGATTGCCGCGCTCCAAAACGGCCCTGAACCCAAAGTGATTGTCGTCGGTGAAGCTACCGAACGGGTCGTATATCGATCGGTTCTGCTTGCGGACATTGATTCGACCCAGCACGAGCCTTGCTTCTTCGTCAGTTCTATCAATCAGCTTATCTATTTGGTCTTGCGACATGATCGGGGCACTCGGGTCGAACAATTTGGGGTCAAGTCTGGTGAACAAATCGTTGGGTACGAGTCAAGGAAAAAATAAATCAGAGAATGTACCTTGCTTTGACGTTCTTGATCATCTGAGCATCCGTCGGAGCGAACATGTTGGTGCAGAAATCCATCGTTTTCTGCGATCTCAGTTCAGCAACTGTAGAAAACATCGGATGTTACAGTGCACTCACGTTGAGCTCGTCTTCGGTAAGTTTCTTTCCAACGTCTGCAGTGCCTTGGATGACTGGATACGATACTACGTTAGTGAGGAACCAATGATGGAGTGGATGTTGCATACCAGGTCTAAGCAAGTCGAACGCACGATCGAAGTTGTCTTCGTCGACGTCGCTCAAGATGGGGGCGTCTTGGTTGCGCATCTGCTTGTATGCTGACAGAACGACAAGTAAAAACCTGAGTCAGGTACGAATTAGCATTTTGATCGTACGCATCGTTAACATTCAGCTGTGCACGAACCTGGTGTAAGCTGTCCCTACTGTGGAAGTGTGCCAGCGCTGCGCCTCAGCTTCTGTGGAAGAACCACGGATAGAAGCTGAGATTGTTATTGCCGCGGACAGGCCTCCGTTGAATGCAAGGTGGACGCCAGACGAATAGAACGGATCTACGAAAGCTGTGATGCACGTTAGGTTGAGGTATTACGTCTCCCGTACTTGTATGACTTACCACCTGCGTCCCCAATGATGCGATAATGGTCGCCAGCATATGACGAAGCCGAATAACTAAAGTCACTTGTGCTCTTAATCGACCCGGGCTGTCCTGAGAGCTTAAGAGTTGCCTTGTCCCCAATAAGCTTCATTAACCCGGGCACTTTCTTAACTTCCTCTTCGTAATGCGCTTGGAGGTTGGACACCCCGGGAACGCTTTGCACTTCCTTCTTCTTGCGGTTGCTGATGTCTTGATCGATTACAATTCCGACCGAGGTAGAACCATCATGAAGGGGAATAAACCACGCCCAACCAGTTTCATCTGCCCGCCGCACAGAGTCAGTCTCAGAACATCTAGTACAGATAACGGACCAACCTGGCAATGCCTCAATCCAAACAGCATTCTCCCGGGTGGTGTCTTCCGGCGAGTAGTAGCTGGTTCCTTCCCAGTATCCCCAACAGGCGATATTGTTCAGGCTCTTATTGAAGTGCCTGTTGCGAAGGTACTTGGTAGACATGATCCCGTTCCTGCCGGAGGCATCTACCAAATAATCGAATGCTATCTGTCCCTCGACGCCACCGCGCGATACCCAGGAGGCAGAAACGGGACGCTCGCCATCGAATTGCAATCCTGTAACCTTGGTTTCGTCAAACACCGATGCGCCGCACTTCGCAGCATGCTTGAACAACAGTTCATCGAACTCGGATCGGACCTGTAGATGTATTTGCAAGCCTGTCGACATACAAGAAACTCCATGCTTACAACATTCCAGGAGTAATTCTTGGGGTCTACTGCGGTGAAAGCGGTGTCTGTGAATCCGTTTCAGTGACGAGTGCAGCTACAGGAGGGACAGAACACAAACATGCTTCTCGTTTGTACTGATTGAACTTGAACGCTGCACCAGGCTGGATCTTACTTCAACGACGATGCCCAATCAGACACTGCAGCATTATCACGTACCTTAATAGTGAACCCGTGAGCGTCTACCATGTCAAATGCGCCGATGAAGCCCAAAAAGTGTCGGACCGACGCCAGTAAACTCTCTCCGATGTGATACCTTTTTAACATTGTTAGGAATAGCTGATGGCACTAACCCGGGTAGTACGAACCTTGGAAACTTGGACGCCTCTAGGAGTACAACCTCGAAGCCCTCATTTGCGAGAGCGGCCGCCGAATAGCTACCTGCAGGACCACCTCCGATGACAAGAATCTGTGCTTTAGTGGGCTTTAACGATTGGATGAGCCCGTAGTGTAGATGGCAAAGCGCGAGGAAAACGTACGACTGTGGTGCTCGCCATTTTGCTTGTGAATGAATGTGGACGAATGTATCAGTGCATAAAGCCTTTATATACGAAATTTTACCATCCCAATCCCAATCAAGTTTGGGCGTTGCCTCGGTGTTAGACAGTCGCATCATGACGGTCGTTTTCGTAACTGGACAAAACAAAGTTCCGAGACACCGCCATCAACGTCAAGGCCCCTCACCTTCCACTTGCTACACTGCACGCTAACGAAATGAAACCCGCATCTGGCGCGCTCGGTTGGTGAGAATCTGTGTTCTGAGCCACTGAACATTCGTGGTCAGCCATCATATGCCATGGTGACGCAGTGCTTTTCACTGGCAGCTCCTGTGTGCACATTGTCCGCATGCACCTTCGCAAGTCAGATTCGGAAATCCTAGGGGTCAGGCTCGTCGTCAGGCTCGTCGGTACCCGAACGATATATCCACCCACCCTATCCACGGACCACTTCTCGCTTCTCAGTTACCTCGCGGGCACCCGGGCGATCTAACTAAAAATTCATACCAAGCCCGCAACCCCTCGCCATGCATGAACATAGCATAGTGTTAGCGGCAGTCCCGTAACAACGGTTCGGTGTTCGCAATGATCCGGCTGGCGATGATTCAGGCTGCCTACCCGAAACGTTGAGAACCATTTCGACGACTCATCATATATCTTTTGGAAACAGTACGCACCTCGTCTTCATTTAGGTATATTGTTTAGTAACACTCTGGCTTGAGGCTGAGCATGAAATACGTGGTAAGCTTACTAAGAAACATTGACAACCAAGGAAATTTACGTGGTTACAAGATGTGACAGGCTACAGCCGACTTCCGAGTCGTTGGTGGAAACTTGTGCGTTAGAGCGGTTTGCTGCCCCCAAGGTCTTTGTCCAATCAACGCCCCAAATGGAAACTACGTGGCGAAATATCCGTTCAATATATGCCATGCACCACACTTTTCCCCTTCCTTTTGATCGGCATCAAAGTCTCATTGCAAATTTCGGTAATGAAGGTGTCGCCGCACCGAAATCCCTACAGCCTGAGCCCCACGATCCGATTATCGGATGGAGCGTCAGCAAAGTATCAAATTACGTACCACCATTACCCACTCGACACCGCCGCCAATATTACTTACTCTCGCCATTGTTCGCTCACCGGCCCATCACCACCACAGCCATGACTATGCGCACAGGGCCATTCTCTGTCCGCTGCTCACTTGTCACCTTACTCCACAGAAACCGCAGCCCATCTGCGCCCCACGCGTTCAGTCGATCACACCATAGCCACCCAGACAAGTTGGGCGTGACAAAGAAACCACCAGGAAGGGCCACAATAGATAGCAGTGTGTACTGTCCGCAGACTCCCACAAATGCCTTCGACGGGACTGTCGAGGGCTTGGAGAGAGGTGGCTCGGATCATGCGGTTGCTTGACGGTTGGCTCTCTCGTTTTCCTTAAAGCCAGTATTGCGGTTACAAGAAACCTGGACTTTGACGTCGCGAACGGGGATCTCTGGAGGGTCCCTTATCGACTGAATAAACGGCTGTAAACCGGTCAGGCGATTTGTTACAAAACATCGTGTTGCTGACGATGAATTTTACCATCCAAGAGCGAAGGGTGTGGGCGAGATCACATGTCGATTTGGGAAGCCCGACGAAGCACCGGCGGAGGGCGTGCGTACATGAAACCCCATCCACCTCCTACTACTGCGTCCACCACCACAATGCGCACCCCCCACTCCTTGCTCGCCACCAACTACCCACTACCACATCGCGCGTGTCTCAACGGGCCAACCAATCGTGCACGCGTGACTACTCTCAGACGAGCCCACACGCCATCCAGAGAGGGGCCCCACACACCAACTACACGAGTGTAACCGCACGTGATCCGTACCCCCCACTGCTCGTCAACGACTAACCATACACCACCACAGCGCAACTATCTACGCGCACGCACCCCAGCTGTCCTGTTCATCCCACTGATCACTACCGCTTACTGCTGACGAAATGAATGTATCCAGTCAAGGAACCGAGAGGTGGTATGGCCACCTGGTCTTCCGAGACGAGAAGAGAAGCGTCGAGGTCCACAGGGAGCGCTACATCGCTGCAGCCGCAACCGCGTACTATCAGGGCGCACGCGTGCACCACCACCACCACTACCGTTCGTACAGCACCGACATCGGTGCGTACCTCGTTTATTTTTATTTTTGTGTAGTACTTGTGCCGTACCTGCGCTCCTTGTGAAGCCGCGTTATTCGGATGTGTCAAATGATCAAGCGTGTTGTAAGCTGTGCCAGTCCGTGATCGGACCTACATGGTAATCACGAGTATGTTTTGCATGGGTAAGCATCATTAGCACTGGTCCCTTGCTCTATCGCATGTTCCTTGCCGATCTCTGTTTGAGCATGATGTCGAGAAGGGGATGGACCTGAATGCACATTAATGAGATTGGGCCTAGCAACAACCCCCCAAAGTTTGTATGGAATTGAAATTCCATGAGACCTGGATAGAGCCGAGTATCTACTATGAATGGCGCATGCTGATCAGAGTCTGTACAGAATGTACTACAGAGTTGCAAGTGTGTCCCAAATTCATTCGGACGGTTTGGAGTAGAATTGATATCACACAATATAGATCTATCTTCTTATCAACCAACTGTTGTGTCAAAACAACTCTATCTGTCGACCCAGAAAAAGAAAGCTAACGTAATACAAAGCGGCCGTGGATGACTTTAGTCAATTACGTAACCACGCAAAGTGCAGACAATGCGGCGCATCACCCAAACAGGGGTCAGTCGTTGCGTCCCAGCACCCAACACCTCGACCATCCAGCATTTCCGTAAAACATCCAAGTCACATATATGCATTCTATAGACAAGGGGTAAACCCCAAAGACCGTGACAACGAATTTTCAACGTTGAACAATGCTGCACCGCATCCCACGAGTCTCACTCTCCTCTACTCGTCCACCTCTCCTCCTGCTTGCTCCTGTACCTCATCCGCACTCCCGCTCTCCTCTCCTGCTTGTCGCACCCGCCCGTCTTGTCCGACCTCTCCATCCTCCTGTACCAACCCAGCCTCCAACGCCATCGAATAAAACCGACTCGACTTGTCCGCCAACAACACTGCCGGAACGTCAAATTCGGCCACGCGACCTTGATCGAGCACCAGGACGCGGGTCGACTCGATGATCGTGTTCAAGCGGTGACTGTTAAGCAGGACAAAAAAAAAAGTTGCTGTCAGTGAGCGCGTGCTTGGTAAAGAGAGCGAGGGAAAACGCGTACGCGATCGTCAAGATCGTCACATCATGGAATAGAGGTCCCCGGATAATCTCTTGAATCGCACGGTCCGTGTCCAAGTCGACAGCAGACGTTGCTGTAAGCATTCATATCACACGTCATTCAATAAGGAAGGCGGGGACGGGCACGCAAACGTACCTTCGTCGAGAACAAGCACCTTGGACTATCACCACACACGAGCGTCAGCAACGCACTCTCGGTCAAAACACCCAACAACACTCACCTTTCTCAACAACGCGCGCGCAAAGCACAGCAACTGCCGTTGTCCAGCCGACAAAGACGATCCGCCTTCCTGAACAGGGGCATCGAGGCCCTCGGGAAGACTCTCGACGTACGGTTTCAAATTAGCCTAACCATGACATTGACGCAGAGGCTCGTCAGACGCAATAGCGGACAGACATGCGGGTAGATACATACATGTTCGAGCGCGGCCCAAATATCCGCATCTTGGTACTCACCCACGGGATCGATGTTCTCCCGGAGTGTACCTTCGAATAAATCCGGGCTCTGAGGAACAATCGAGATCACAGATCGCACTGTCGACAGCGACGGATCAGTGTGGTGTTCGAAAGCGCTGCAAAGTGGACATACGGTCATGCAAGCCGATGGTGCTAATGTCTACCCCGTCGATTAAAATCTTTCCCGACGCTGCTTCTATGATGCGAAACAGCGCAAGAAGTAACTGTCGCACAAGGATCAGAAGGTGAAAAGAACCAATAAAAAAACAGACTCACCGACGACTTCCCAGCGCCTGTTCTGCCAACGATACCGATCTTCTCCTTTGGTTTCTAATCGAAGAACATCAGAACAAAAGTAAGATATACCGGCGGTGAAATACACACGATGGTCAACGAAATCTCCTTCAACACTAAATCCAACTCAGGTCGATACCTCATCGAATACTCGCTGCACACAACATCAGTACCTCCGCCACAACACGCTGAAGAGGCTTGACCCACCGGAACTCAACCTCGCCGGCACCAGGCCAACCCGGGGTTGGCTTACTGTCCGGCAATTCGCGAGGTGCCTCCGAAGGCAAATCATTCGCGTAGTGCGTGATCCGTTCCACGCTGACTACGTTCTGCTCCACCTCGCTCGCTGAACGCACGAGCCAGTTCTTCCCACAACTCACTCTCAGCGACAGAATAAAAGTAAGGTCAATGGGCTCACCAGGGCACCGGTCGTGTTCAGAGCATAGGACAAAACCATCCCAACAAGGCCGGCATCAACGTTGCTGGTCGCCACGGCAGCGACGGACAAGATCGCGGTGCACAGAATGATGACTGAACCAACAAATTCCAAGCGGACGGCAAGCCATCGGTTGACGGTGGTACTAGGAAGGTAACACATTTGGTTTCGATCGACCCGGTGCTCGTTTTGCGCAATGAAGATGCCTTGTTGGTTGTAGGCTCGAATCGTAGATACTCCAGACAAGGACTCGGAAAACCAAGCAAAGATCGGTGACTTTGAGGCAGCGTCTAGGCGCTTGAGTTCACGTGAGGTTGAGAGGTAATAACTGAAAAAGGACGGGGATTAGAGGTGGGTCAAAGTCGAGTCAGGTGACTTACACAGTCACTCGGTAGTAGAACCACGACAAGGGAATAACGGCGATGATGAAAGGGGGAAAACTGAAGCCGATGACCAAAACAATGGACGCAGTGGTAGCAGTTGTTCTGGCTAGGTTTTGAATGACCTAGTGACGCACTTAGAGTAAGTGTCGTTGGCGAACGATGTACTCACCCTCCCAAGCAACAGGTCGACGACGTAGATATCGCGTGAGAACAAGTTCAAGATCCTTCGGGATCCGGTGAACACCTCTCACTAGACGGATTGAAAGATCACAATACCTTCCAGTAGGTGTCATTTCAAAGAAACTCAACGGCGCCCTCATGACCGAGTCCAACATCTGTCGAGCACAATTCGTCAACCCTATCTCGATAAGACTCGAAAAACGCACCGCATCGTGCAAATACTTGGAACTCCTCAACGAGCACAGTACCCAAATCAGCAATCCCCCCGTTGCACCACACACGATCGACATCAGGTTGAAGAACCCGTATCCGAGCAGGTATGGATCTCTCAGCCCGGCATTCTCTCCAGCCTGGCGGTTGCTCTCACCCCAAAGACGGAGCGTGTATGTGGCCATGACTGACACCATCTGTCCCAAGGCCGTGGCGAGAAGGAAGAAATAAAAGCCTGCTTTGGACGCTGCCTGGAGGTACTGGAAATAGACCTCTTTCTTCACACGTCCCTTTTCGCTGTGCTCCTTCGACAACCCAGTGCTCGTCGCCTCGCGGATCGAAGGGAGAGGTGCGATGACCGCCTTGTTAAAGCTCGTGCGCCGGACGATCTTCTCCGCCGCAGCATCAGCCCCGTCAATGAGCATCGTTTGCATGTCGCTCGTTGTGGGCGTACTGACACCACTCCCACTTGCGTGCGCCGGGGTCTCTGCTCCGCTCGTTGCACCAGACGAAGAACCGTTTGTAGCGTGATTTTGACTGTAGCACCGTATTAAAAGCCGCCATGCACTTGGGGCGAAAGGTAACTCACATCAGCTTGCGTACCGCGCTATCCGGGTCTGAGACGAGCTGTCGATATGATCCACACTCGAGGATGATGCCACGGCGGATATATGCGAGCTGGTCGAAATGTTTGAGATATGCAATGCTGTTGGTGACGAGGATTCTGGCTTTGGTGGCAAGGAGACCTTGGGGTCCAATGACGTTGTCTTAGAAAACCTGGGTGTCAGACGGTGTCGTGGACAGGACGCATAGCATACCGAAAACGTGGCGGGCGACGTGAGAATCGACCGCGGCCAAGACATCATCGAGGAGGACTCTGCTCGCACGTCAGCAGTCGAGAACCACTTTTACGATTTGCCAGCTCACAAATCAGCTCTGGCGTACACTGCGCGGGCCAGTGCGACGCGAGCACGTTGTCCGCCACTCAGCTGGAAGCAAGGATAAGAAATGTGGCGCTAACAATGACAAAAGGAAACCTACAGTGATTCCTGGATGATAACCTCGCCGTCAGATCTTCACAAAATATTTCTATCAGAAACGCACCCTTTTCACCAACTTCAGTCATGTCACCCTGGGGGAGGACCGCCAGATCAGGTTTCAACGCACAAGCTGACCAAAATAGTGAGTGACAAGCCGTTGATGTCGGACGTCAAATGGATGCACCTTCGATGACGAGATTGTAGAACGACTCGTCGTATGCGTGGGAGAAAAGAATGTTGTCGCGGACAGTGGCGGACAAAATCCTAGAATGAGTGTGTAAACCAACGCCAACAGCTAGCGTCTTGCGCATACCAGGCATTCTGAGAAGCATACGCCACGGTTCCGGACAATACTATCTCTCCTTCCATCTTCCGCATATCGCCGATTATGGCAGACAGCAGACTACTCTGGATCACCCATCAACACACATTTCCTTGGATGCAAGAACGATACGCTCACCTTGCCAGCTCCAACCCTTCCGAGGATCCCTACCAACTCGCCTTTCCGCACCGTCAAATTAATGCCCTCAAGGGCGGGTTGGATCGCATTTCTGGTCCACTGGAATTCTCCGTCCTTGATCGACAAGACTTCATCACCGATGGACAAGAAAGGTTTCTCAAGCCGCTTGACAGCATCCTCTTGGAGTTCCTCTGCATGCAGGAACTCGGAAAGGCGCTTGACTGAGACAAGCGCTTCAATGACGTTGGAGGTTACTTGACTGAACTGCAAGGAGGATATGAGCGACAGCACTTTAATCAAATACAGCGCGTTGCGAACCATTGCGAGAGGGAATTGGAGAAGCATGAACAGAGAGATGGCAGGAAAGATGACATCGGCGGTAAGGGGCCTTGTCGAGAAGACTGAAGCTGTGGCAAAAGAACTGAATGCGACGATTACTATCGCACAGTCAGAATACGGGGGATCACTGAGAGCTACAGGACATACACGGAATACCACCCCAGAGGGTTGTGTTCATCGCGGTGGTGATGCCAATTTTTCGAAGCATCTTGAGCTCCAAATCGTTGCGAACGTGCAAGATACGACGGATGAACGCATATTCCCATGCATAAAGCTTGATGCTTGCTGGGTTGTAAGCATGCAGTATAGCGTCAGAGGGGAAAACACTCACCTCTTGATATTGGCGAGCAGTTCACTCATCAACCTGGTGCGCTTATCACGATTCTTCATCTGTTTCTCTTGCATCTTTTTCAGAATTCGTGCAATAAACGTGTTCAAGGGTATAGAAAAAACCATGATAGCCACACCGACAAACGCGGACCATCCAAGCAGGTTATAAAGAGAAACAAATGCGAGGGTGATCTGATTGAAGGGTCACTAGTCTGGGACGAGCTCGAACGCGAAGTGAGGGATGTGACGTGCCTGGTATGGTCCAGAGATGGCGATTATTCCATAGGTGCAAAGATCCTGCATTCTAGTCGTGTCGACCGACATCAAGTTGACGATATCGCCCGTAGCACGCCCGCGTTCATCGCTTGAAAGGACCAGTGCTTTTTTGTAAATGGCTGTGACAAGGCCGGCACGGATGCGCATTCCAGTTTCAAAACAGATTTGGAAATACTAGTAAAGAATGTTGTTCAGTCAGCGAACTGCAATCATGGAATGGTTCGTTACTTGGTGAAGGATGACGGTCTGGGCCATGGACGCGGCAAACATGAGGATGGCGATGGCGTAGCCCAAGAGGGGGGTGGAACCAGCCATGACGTCCGCACCTTTATTGTCCTGGTATTCAGAAATGTAAGAGAGGATGGCGCGCAAGAGGAGCGGCTGGACGAAGGCTAAGCTGTCCTGGAGGAGCTTGAGAAGTCCGGCGCCGAGGTAGGGAACGCCATAAGCTACGAAAAGGGCAGTCCATAATCCGGAGCTAGTGGCGGATGAGGTCAAGGTCTGCTAGAGCTGAATTGCACGCACTGCTTCTCGAGGGCGCGCTGGAGGTCAGTGCCAAGGTTAGCAGACTCGTCGCGGGGAACGAGTGTCGGTAGATCGTCCTCTGTGATGACCGCTTGTGATCCTTTGCGCAAGAGGGGGGTCAGCCATGCGAATGACCATATACTGAATACGTTGGCCGTAAGCGTCGGGTTCTCGGTGTTTGGATCCGGGGAATCATCAGGAGAGATGCATTCGAGTGCAAATGAAAGTAACCCCAGAAAGAGGGCAGCCCATTTCAAGGGAACAAGCGGCGTCGCAGGAAATGTTTGCACGTAAGAACGTGTCCAAACAGAGAGCGCGATGGCGTAGCAGGGCCAGAAGAGTAAGAGGATGGTGGAGGAGGACCGTGTCCGGAGATGGTTCAAACGGGTCAGGCACAGGGCGAGGAGTAGTGCAATAGGCTCGAGTGCATACGGTAGTTGCACGGCCGTGTTAATTTGGTCGGTGAGAACGAACGCTAGGGTGGCTAGGCTGATGAAGAACGCGAGACCAAGAAGTGTCTACAAACACGAAGATCAGCGGGTGCAAGGAACGAACAAACAGTACAGACGAGCTTTGCCCAGAGTCGCCAGCGGCTGCTGCGGGCAACGACATGGTTGGGAGCGTACGAAAGCTGGCGGATGCGAGCGAGGGCGGCGACGGCGAGGACGGCGAGCAGTGAAGCGATAAGGACGCCTTCTTCGGCGCAGAGAGACAGGTCAAAGTCTCGTCGTCGGGATGTCCACCGCCAACCGTCTCTGTCACGGCACTGCGCCAACACCATCTTGTGGACTGCTCAGTCAGCACCTGGGGTTTTGAGAGAACCTGTCGATTACCTCATCGGGTGACTCGAAATACAACCATGACTAATTCCGGACCCACAGGATCATATTCTCACCGCTACAGGCTAGAACATGGAGAAAAGCAAGATAATGTATTGATAGTATTGATCGCAAAATACGGAGGAGTGTGCAAAGAAAGGAACAGAAAACGCTAACCTAAACCATTCAATCTGCCGTCGGGCCGTTTGTGGGAGACTAAGGGGGTACAGTGGTTGCGCTGCACGTTCGGTTCATCGAGCCCATGTCGTGTAAGGGTGATAGTACGACTCAGGATCAGCGTGCGCAGCTTTGAGTGGAGGTGTCCAAGATCGCAGAGGTGTTGGAATTCATGACGGTGCGACGCGAGGAAGACAAGTCCTCGTCACGAACCTAGATATCGAAGCGCCTTGTAAAGCACCCAAATGTTGGCTACAATATAATAAGTTGTAATGCACACGATAGGCACTAGAGATCCCAGAGATTTATGCAATATCTCTCGGGCATTATGACCTCGGACCGTCCACGAGCACCAACCTCAAAATTTGAATCAAAAGCCAATTAAATTCAGGGTGAGAAACGACTTGGCGAATACATACAGGGATGTAAACGCAGGAGACAGGGAGGCAAACGCACTTTTGGAAGAGGCAGATACTCAACCGTGGTCATGTTACATGACCTGTGCCGCACTATGTAGTACCTCCTGTCATCATAGCTGCCACCGCAGTGCTTGGTGGGGAGATGACGTGGTGAAAGGTGGGGAAGGCGTGGTAGGGGTGAGCACTGGAGGATGTGAGGGCGAAGATGGGTGCGACGGAAGAGGTAGTTGCGCAGGGAGTGGTCTGCGATTGGTCACTGGTGGAAGGTGGGTTAAAAACCTTGCGCGGGGAAGAACGAACAAGAACAACTTGCATGGAAAAGAATGGTGTCGATCGACACTTTGACGCACACATCGTCGAGCCCAGCGGTCCGAGCACAAATTTCGGCGTGCCAGCGTTCTTTCCTGTCACGGGAGACATGCCCGCCCTTGGCGCTGATCGCGATCGACGTACCTGCATTGGCAGTCAACGCGGGCGCGGGCTCGGTGATGTCTGTACCGCGCGGTAGGGCGACCTCGAACTACGTTTGCGCACCAACCGCGAGTGCGCTTGACAAGGCAGATGTGCAACCGAGGCGTGAACGCGTTACGCCTTCGTCATGGCCACTTTCGCCAGCATCGAGAAGGGGGGAGAAAGTTGAGCGTTGGATGAGGTGGAGTCGACGGGCGAGCTAGTTGGTCGGCCACAGTTAGTCTGGTCACCAGACTAGGATGTCCTAATTGGTGTTCGTGCCGCATTGCGTCCGCGTGTTCCACTTGGCTCCCGACCTCGTACACCTACCATCTCTCTCCTCCCAGTCATCGTGTATTCACCACTTTCACCTGTAACGCCATGAATACAGCCAATCCAACCCAACGTGTCATGTATGGATATGAATCATTATCTCTTTGATCACGTCGAGAATATGCTGAACTTGGTTCTAGGGCACAAACAATCACTATTAAAGGTGGGGTCGCAACGTTGGACCTTTCGTTGTATGCGAGTTAGCTTTCTTTTAGACATCGAACTTCAAACTCAACCACGGCCCAAATGGCTGGGTGCGAGGAAACACTACATCCGATTCTTCGTAGGCGAAACATCGTGCCTGACTAACAGCGTAAAAGAGGCAAGGAATCGCACCTCTTGGGATAAAACTTTCTATTTGTGCGTACACGTCCTGTGCTGTGCGCCAGGAAACTGAATACCGTCAGTGACGGGAACGATCGTTCGGACCTCCTTGTGAAGGTTTACCAGAAACACAGCTTCAAAAAGGACGAACTAGTTGGAAGTCTCACTGACACTATCGGCGGGATATTGGGAAAGTTAAAGGACGGAGGTACGAGGGTACTATGTATGACCTGATCTACTGACGCGAGCTCTGCGGTCAAAGTGTTCGAAAAGGATTTTCGCAAGGATACCTCCGATGGGTCCGATCTTTCTGGGATCACAATCAAGTTTGCGTTGGCTGCTGAGCTACGCGCGGACGCTAGTGCAGACGAATGTCAAGCTGCAGACGCTGTCGCTGCGGCGACCGCAGCAGTCAACCCGCTCAGTCTCACCCCTCCAGCCGTCGGCCTCCTGGGTTCGGCTGTCGATACTAGCACACACGTCTTGACCGAGGTGCAGACATTCGATACTACATGGGGTGTTTTATTGCAGAGGATGGAACTCTTTAACAAGATTGTCGCCGGTATTGCAGAGGTATTTGATGCTCAGCGCCTCGCCGACCGAGGCATGGTCTGAATGCCACACAGATTCACCCATATGCGTCGCTGGCTTGGTCTGTTATATCAGCTGCGAATCAGGTCAGTCTGTTACCCGATATTCATACTACCGCTGATCCCTGATAATGTTCTACGCAGGTGCTCGTAAACCAGAAAAACCGTGACGAGCAGATCATTTGCTTGGCAGGCACGATGAGCGACATCTTTGCGTTCGTTCACGATGCCGAGCCCTTGAAGGCAATCGAAAGTCATATGGAGGCCATCAAGCTTCTCACGCAGCAGGTGGCGGAGTGCGGGTACTTCATCACCGAATATGCCAAACAAAAGAACTTTTGTCAGTCACGCTCGCTTGACACTGAGCACCACTGACTTCCGCCTAGGGCTGCGGATGGCAAGATACACGATGTCTGATATCGATGCAAGGATCACTGGTTACGAGAACAAGTTCCGAGAACTCAAGACCGCGTTCTTGGAGGGAGTTGCAGTGCACACAGGAGTCACCGTCGTTCGCATGATGAATGTTGTGAAAGACACCGGTAGGTCCGACGTCTTGAGACTGCGATCAAACGTTCACAACCCGAGGATACAGCGGAATCGATCGACCTGAACGACATGCCGTATGCGTCCGGGGCTAGGTTTGAGTGGGAAAAGGGATGTCTGCCAGGGACGCGCGCGTCCTTCCTTCGCGAGGTTTGTGACGTTCTCAACGATCCCAACGAAGATGCCCCGCGAGTGTGCCTTCTGACCGGCGTCGCTGGATCGGGCAAGTCTGCGGTGGCTCACTCGATCGCTCGATTATATAACGAGCAAAAACGGCTGGGCTCCTCATATTGTTTTTCCAGCACTGACATCGCGAGCCGCAACCCGAAAAATCTTTTCAGCACGATCGCACGTGACCTCTCGGATCACAATCCCCAGTACAAGACCGCACTGTGGGGGGTCGTTAAAGACGATCGGGCGCTTCGCACGTCACAATCGCCCATGGAGCAAATCCAGAAGTTTATCATCGAACCTGCCAAGGACCTTCATGCCATTGGGCCCTTGGTCATTGTTGTCGATGCGCTCGATGAAAGTGGCGATCCAGCCGGTCGCCGACAGCTTCTAGACGCCATATCCAAGCAAATCGCTGGAGAGGCACTTCCGACGAATTTTCGTTTCCTTATCACTACTCGACCAGAAAACGACATCCTCGCCGCACTTCCTCCCGGCCCTTATATTGTCCGTAAACAGATGAGCGACATCCCGCAGGATACCGTCGACGGTGATATTGGAAAGTTCATCCATTACTCGCTTCATCGATATACCGAACTCGAATCTTGTTGGCCCGACGGGGAATGGTGTCGACTGCTCGTCCATCATTCCCAACATCTCTTTCAGTGGGCATCCACTGCTTGCCATTTCATCGACGGGAAGGATACTATCGGGCTCGATCCGCAGGAGCGGCTTCACCAACTCCTGCAAGCTGCCAACACTGACGGCGGTCACTCGTTGGACAAGCTGTACCGGACTATATTAAGTCAGCTATTCACCCAGGACAATACTCGAGAGCGCTTTCGAACGGTGATGGCCGCTCTGCTTGCACTCAATGAACCGTTGTCACTCACTTCCCTCTTTGCTCTCTTTGGCGAGCACCTGAGTATTCGAGCAATCATTGAACCCATGGGATCGTTGCTGAACGGAGTGCTTGACGAAGACAAGCCCGTCCGGCCCCTCCATAGCTCGTTCCGTGACTTTTTACTGGACGGAGCTCGCAGTGGAATTTTTCATGTCGAGATCCTGCCCCAGCATTGTCTCCGTCTTGGACAAGCATTGCTTGCTTGTATGCAAAATATGCTCCGGTTCAACATCTGTGACCTGAAGGACTCTCGGATCCGCAACCACAGCATCACTGACTTGCCCAGTCGAATTGACAAGGCCATCCCCCCCCACCTTGCATACTCCTGCCAATACTGGATGCACCACCTGCAATATGCCCTCTGTACCCCTGAGTTGTTGAACAATGTCACTCTCTTATTCAAGACCATCTTCCCTTACTGGCTTGAAGCCATCAGCCTTCTCTCACTCTCCTCTCCTCTGTTACCCATCCTATCTGCCCTAGAGACCTGCACCATCCTGACAAAATGGACCCAGGTAAGATCAATGATGATAATATGTGGTGAATACTCAAAATGTTGTTACTAGGACCATGGGATAGCCACATTTGCATCAGAAGCATCCCAATTCATTCAAGTATTTGCTCCTGTGCTTAGAGAATCCACTCCCCACCTCTACCTATCAGCCATGCCCCAAACCCCCACCAACTCACCACTTTGTCAACTCTGGCATGACCACCTTCAGAAGCATGTCTTCTGCACTTTAGGACACCCAGGCAGTTGGCCAGCAGAGGTTCATACCTTGCAAGGGCACACAGGTTCAGTCTTGTGTGTTGCTTATTCACCTGATGGCAGACACATAGTCTCTGGTTCTGGGGACAACACTATTAGAGTTTGGAATGCAACCACTGGTCAGTGTGTGGCAGGTCCACTCCAGGGGAATGCAGTCAACTCTGCTGCCTATTCACCTGATGGCAGACACATTGTCTCTAGCTCTTATGACATGTCTGTTAGGGTTTGGAATGCAACCACTGGTCAGTGTGTGGCAGGCCCATTCCAGGAGAGCCCCAGTTCAGCCACCTCTGCTGCCTATTCACCTGATGGCAGATATATTGTCTCTGGCTCAGGGGACAACACCATTAGGGTTTGGAATGCAACCACTGGTCACTGTGTGGCAGGTCCATTCCAAGGGCATACAGATCCAGTCTCATCTGTTTCCTTTTCACCTGATGGCAGACACATTGTCTCTGGTTCTGGGGACAACACTATCAGAGTTTGGAATGCAACCACTGGTCAGTGTGTGGCAGGTCCATTTCAGGGGCACACAAGATCAGTCAACTCTGTTGCCTATTCACCTGACAGTAGACATGTTGTCTCTGGATCTTATGACAAGACTATTAGGGTTTGGAATGCAACCACTGGGGAGTGTGTGGCAGGTCCATTTCAGGGGCACACATCCACAGTCTTATCTGTTGCCTTTTCACCTGGTGGCAGATATGTTGCCTCTGGCTCAGTGGACAATACCATTAGGATTTGGAATGTAACCACTGGTCAGTGTGAGGCAGGTCCATTTCAGGGGCACACAAGTTCAGTCAATTCTGTTGCCTACTCACCTGATGGCAGACATATTGTCTCTGGCTCCCATGACAACACTATTAGGGTTTGGAATGCAACCACTAGTCACTGTGTGGCAAATCCATCGCAGGGCCACACATTTTCAGTCTCCTCTGTTGCCTATTCACCTGATGGCAGACACATTGTCTCTGGCTCTGATGACAACACCATTAGAGTTTGGAATGCAACCACTGGGCAGTGTGTAGCAGGCCCATCCCAAGGACACACAGAGTCAGTCAACTCTGTTGCCTATTCACTTGATGGCAGATACATTATCTCTGGTTCCTGGGACAACACCATCAGGGTTTGGGATGCAACCACTGGCCAGTGTATGGGAGATCCATTGGAGGGGCACAAGTTCTCAGTCTCCTCTGTTGCCTGTTCACCTGATGGCAGACACCTTGTCTCTGGCTCTTGGGACACAACCATTAGAGTTTGGAATGCAACCACTGGCCAGTGTATGGAAGATCCATTGGAGGGGCACACATTCTCAGTCTCCTCTGTTGCCTATTCACCTGATGGCAGACACATTGCCTCTGGCTCTTCTGACAAGACCATTAGGGTTTGGAATGCAACCACTGGTCAGTGTGTGGCAGGTCCATTCCAGGGACACCAGAATGAAGTCAACTCTGTTGCCTATTCACCTGATGGCAGGCACATTGTCTCTGGCTCTTGGGACAACACCATTATGATCTGGAATGTACTCACCGGTCGGTGTGTGGCAGGTCCATTGGAAGGGCACACAGATTCAGTCAGCTCTGTTGTTTATTCACCTGATGGCAAATATATTGTCTCTGCCTCTTGGGACAAAACAATCAGGGTTTGGAGTGCAACCACTGGCCAGTGTGTTGTAGGTCCATTTCAGGGGCACTCAGACCAGATCAGATCCATTGCCTTTTCACCTGATGGCAATCATGTTGTCACTGGATCTATGGACTGTTCCATTAAAGTGTGGCAATTTCAAGAACTTGTTCTTTTTGGTGATCTCATAGAGGTAGATGGCTGGCTTGCATCTTCCAATGTTTCTTGGTTAGGCTGGCTTGCTCCTTGGAACAGAAAGACCCTTCATCTTCCTATCCATTCCTTAGTGATATCCTCTGACAGAGTTTTCCATGTTGACATTGATAAATCTTTGTTTGGGGAGTCTTGGACCTCATGTTGGAGGTGATTCCCATTCTCCTTTATGGCACTTCCTCTCATGCTTCTTATCATGTGTATGTAGTCTTACCTTTACATATTTGATATGACAGAAGAAATGATACAGTCTGTATTTCCAGAGCCCTGTAGTTCAAGTTAATCCATATGTTCCATGTTTCATAAATTAAGTGTGCTGATCATGATAGCTATATCTAGCATAAAGGAACAAGAGTATAGATGCTTTAGCCAAGGACTCAGTATCACAGTATCACTCATGCATGCTGGCATAGGTCCATGTATTGGATAAGAGTTTCATGACACTCAAGCCCCATGAAAACCAGGGTAACAGCAAGATTGTACCCATGTCCACCCAACCCTACTCCCTCCTCTCACCAACACTCAAACCACCCACCACCCACCACCCTCATCTTCACCATCTGTCCTTTACCCACCCACTCTCCTGTTGCATGCTCCTCACTCCCTTCGCCCCTTTGATGATGCACCTCCCTTACATGAGGTGCCTTGACTTACTCGATTGGAATCATGTTCTATCTCATGTGCTCCTCCGCACTCAGCAACACCAAGGGTAACCGTCAGCGCGACCACCAACCAACTCCCTTGGCGGGTTTGGGCCACAGATGGATCAGGATGGGGGTGCACACTCTGGTGGTTGCAGGGCCGGTGAAGAGCACGATGAACGTTTAGCATAGGGGGCCATTGGACAGGAGAGTGATGTATACCAATGAGCGGGGTCTGTGGCGGCCGGGCGACAGGATGTGGATCCAGAGTGTCATTAGACAAGTGTCGGAATGAGATGATGAGTGCCTTTTCCATGTCAGTACGTATTCCCCCGGTCCCAGTAGGACGTCATCACTGCATCATCTCCGGCGTCGTGGCCAGCGCGACACGACAAATGTTTGAGATTTGGTCCCTGGTGAGGTATTCTGCAAAAATCATCATCAGTGGTAGACACTAGGTTGCAGGAAGGCGATGCACAAATTCCAAAGGTCCATATTTCAACATGTCAGCCGCAACTCTGACTCGGGGGCGGTTGACACTACTCCCTTGAAACCCGGAACGCGCGACATCAAACATTGATGAAGGGAGGATGCAAAACCCCTCGTCGGGTACTGATACAATTTCTGGTACTAGTGGTATGCGTGATGAATAACATCAGCGCAGCGTAGAACACAAGAAGTAAAGGAACATCAGAACAACAGTAAGATATACCAGCGGTGAAATACACACGATGGTCAACGAAAAAACTCAATCCAACTCAGGTCGATACTTCATCGAATACTCGCTGCACATAATCTCGGTACCTCCGCCACAACATGCCGAAGAGGTTTGTCCCACCGTGACTCAACCTCGCCAGCACCAGGCCAACCCGGGGTTGGCTTACTATCCGGCAATTGGCTAGGTGCCTCCGAAGGCAAATCATTCACGTGGTGCGTTATCCGTTCCACGCTGACTATGTTCTGCTCCACCTCGCTCGCTGAACGCACGAGCCAGTCCTTCCCACAACCCACTCTCAGCGACAGAACAAAAGCAAGGTCAATAGGCTCACCAGGGCGCAGGTCGTGTTCAGACCATAGGACAATACCATCCCGACAAGGTCGGCATCAACGTTGCTGGTCGCCACTGCAGCAACGGCCAAGATCGCGGTGCACAGAATGATGACTGAACCGACAAATTCGAAGCGAACCGCGAGTCATCGGTTGACGGTGGTACTAGGAAGGTGGCGCGCGTTCCGCGCAATAAAGATGCCTTGTTGGCTATAGACTCGGATCGCAGATAGTACTCCAGATAAGGACTCGGAAAACCAAGCAAAGATAGGTGACTTTGAGGCGGCGTCTAGGCGCTTAAGTTCACGTGAGGCTCGGTAGACGACAAGGGAATAACAGCGAAGATGAAAGGAAGGAAACTGAAGCCAATGACAAAAACAATGGACGCAGTGATAGTAAATGTCCTGGCCAAGTTTTGAATGGACATGCTCGCCTTGCCAGCTCCAACCCATATGTGCCATGCTTTATAAATTAAGTGTACTGATGAATATATCTCATGATACTCATGAAGACCAGGGTAATGCTAAGATCATACCCATGTCCACCTGACCCCGCTCCCCCCTCTCACCAACGCTCAAACCACACATCCACCACCCCCTCACTGCCCGCCCTTCACGGTGAGAGACTTCACCCCTTTTATGATGTACCTCTCTTACATGAGGTGACGCTCCCTTCCATGAGGTGCCTTGACTTACTCACACTCGATCGGAATCACTCCACACTCAGCAAGTTTAATGGCAACCGTCCACTTTTCAACCTGGCGATGATGAACCCATCGACGGCTGTGGGTCCAGCACAACCACCAACCAACTCCCTTGGCAGTTTTAGACTGCAGATAGATCGGGATTGGGGTTCGTACTTTGGCGGTTGCAGGGCCGGTGAGGAGCACGATGAACATTTAGTGTAGGTGACTAATGGACGGGAGAGGGATGTATGCTGATGAGCGGTGTCCGTAACAGCCCGGCGATAGGATCCAGATATGGAGTGTTGTTAGACGAGTGTCGGAATGAAATGATGAGTACGACCCTTGCCTTTTCCATGTCAGTATGTGTTCCTCCGGTCTCGGTAAGACGCCATCACTGTATCATCGCTGGCGATATTGTTCTCCGTTGTGACCAGCGTGACGCGACAAATGTTTGAGATTTGGTCCCTGATGAGGTATTGCAAAAATCGTCGTCAGAAGTGGAAAACGCTAGGTCATCTTACGGAGGTGTGTTACCGGGAAACACCACCTCCGAAATCCCTGCAACCAATGTCATGTCAACCACCGACTCTCCGACATCATCCAGCCAGTGTCCCTGAAAAGAAAGAGAGAAAGAATCCGCATTTAAAAAACACACGTAGCACGCAATGCAACAACACCGTCTCCATCACCCCACACGGTGCCGCACACTTCACCACCATAGTCACAACTACCTCCCTATGCAGGCCTTCTCACACGGTCAGATTCGTGAGGGACCATGAACGGGCTCGAGGTTGAGATCAAGAACGTCCGTAGGATGCATATCATATGTCGCGGTTCTGCGACGCAGAAGGGATGGCGGGGATTTTAATACTTATCCAAGTAGCGAGTAGCGCCTCGAGGTAGCGACGAGAAAGAAGGTCATGTCTTGTCCTGCGTGCCATTATCCATACGATATTCGAGCAAGGGTGCATGTCAGACGGGTCGAGTCCAAGTCCGGACCGACCGCGGCATGGTTTACTGTTTGAACGTGCACGTGATTTACCGATGCATTTGGCCCACCGGAGGAGTCTGTTGCCGCTTAGGATTTGACAGGACGTGTCCATCACCTCATTGGGTACTCCAGAAGTATCATTGCAAGGATGTCATGCAGACGGGATACAATTATGACTAACCTGTAGATTTCATGTTTAGGAGCCAGAGCCGAGGTAGACGGTGCGCTCTACCACCCAATCATCTTGGTCCTAGAATTCGTACCAGCGTCAGGTGAGTCCGAGTACTTACACCTACTAACAATTGACATGTTCTGGGATACCGGTCGAGGGTTTGTGATAAGCATGGCTCTCTTCGTGGGGCTAGACTCGAACAGTTGACTCTCGTCTGTGATACCTACTTTGCGCCTGACACCCCTAGCAGCATCGGGTCTGGGCATCACCGACGAACTGATGTGTCATGACCCCGATCCTTGGCCGAGAGTCAGTTGAACCGCCAGAAGAAATTGGTCGAGATTCTAGGGTTGTCGGGATATCGAATTGCAGCAGTGACAATCGTTCCCCATCGCAGGAATATCTATATACTAACTGCCCCTTGAAAGCATCGAAAGCGAGAAATGTCTAAATCGGTGGGCGTGGTGAAAATCGGCGTAACTTGCCATCATCGGTTTCGAGTGTGTAGGCGGGCCCTGAGCGCCTTCTCGATCGCCGTCAGCCGTGACTCTTCTTTACCACTTTACCATCTGGAACGCGACCGACGAAGGGGTCATAGCATACCGCTTCGACGGATTCCGTGGCAGCGCAAGGGGGCACGTCTTTGGAAAAGGTTGGTTAGTGAAAGCTACAAGTTTGAATTTTTCTCTTGGTAGTTGTCCAGTCGACCCCTTCCTCAAGTCGCTGGGAAAGTCCGTAATTCCCGTAGGCGTTATCCGTGACGATGGCGAGCATAAAATTCGTCCGGGTCCTCAGTGTTCGTGTCCACTTTCTCTTTCTAACTATCGTTTTCACCACCAACCACAGGTCATTACACTTCCTTGGGAATGCACCTGACGTCTACTAACGCCTGCCATGGCCATCACGGCAACATACACACAGCCCATGGTCTCCTCACTCCATCACCATCAACGAAACGGTCCCAGCAAAGTGATTATCCTACTTCATGATTCTGCTTTCGCCTTGTTACGTCAACATGCCTGTACTGAACGAGATTGTAGCTACACCAGGGTCGAGTGCCGACATTCATCCTGCAATCACCAGCGGAAATTGCTACAGCGAATGTACTTGTGTAGCAAATCCTACGATGCGTCGAATATGTTCACACCTCTGGAATACAAACCCCACGAGCGTGGTTCAACCTAAGCCTACTGATAACCGTGTGTAATCCCTTCAGTCTCTTTCCTGGCCCGTCTTCGGCAGCAAACTGAACTCGCTGGGGACTCCCTGGGCATACAAGTCGAAATGTCCACGCTTACGTCTCAAGGACGGCTGCAGGCCCGTTCGACGTGGCTGTTGCACACTCTCGACTGCCTTTTGCAACGACGTTGCTTGTACCATGTTCGGGATCGACAAGTTCTCGCTGAGCGCGGCGTGGATGTTTCGCGCCATCCGCACCTGCTTGGGTGTATCTGTCGCACCTGTCTCTAGTCCGTATGTCTCGTCCGTATCTGTGCTCCCTTCAGCATGCATGACGCCCATGTTCGTCGCGTTCGCTAATGCCTTCCTCTTGACCACGTTCCCCGCGTAGCTCTTTGCGATACCCATCCCTCTCTTCGGTGCCGCCTCCGAGCCAACGCGCCCGAGCCGATCCATGTGCAACCGACGTCTTAATGCGCTTTCCGTGAGCAGTTGGACATACTTTTCCCGGCGAGAACGTCCTTCCGCTTCCACGCTGACAGAAGACGCGTGTGCGGCAGGTACAACCTGGCTCTCAACAACTTCGCACCCACACCGCGGGCCCGTCCGTTCTTCCTTCCAGAGATACGGCAGTCCCATCGACGTATATCTAATGAACCGCGTGTCGTGCATCCACATTGGCATATCCAGCTGGCACCACTCGCGTCAGCCTCACCTATCAATGGTCCTGAAGAGCTCACATCAACATAACCTACCAAGCGCGGGACGTGCTGAATGTGCAGCGCCAACTCTGTCCGGATCACCTCCAGCTTCGTGGTAAAGAGGCTCTATGATGTGCAAAGCGATCATGATCAACGAATTGAGCGATGCCTCGAACAGCCAATCTGATGCCCACCTCGTCCACTTCTAAATGGAGCACGCGACATTTCGATAACCGGAACAGGAGCACGAACGAAGACGCCCTCGCGATGATGAGCATTTGCCATTGTTTCGCGGATTCAGCGGCACCGAGTAACAACGACGTCGACGTGATCGCGTCCTGTACGCGAAAGCGAAGCGGATCAGCAAGACATGCTTGATGGTGCACCGGGGCATAAAAACTGGGCTGACCATCATGGGAGCACCGTCATCGAGCAATGCCATCAACTCGGCCGCCTCTCGCTTGGTTTCTTGTATCACCGACTGCGTGACTTGCAGGAAGACGATGCACGCATTCCACAAGGCTACGACCGAGCGATAGGCAATCACGAGAAAATGGGAGAGCGTCGCGAGGATTGACATTGTGGGCGTGATTGTCGGTCTGCGAGAAGGACGTCGAGGGTTTTACTGGAGCTCAGAGGTCCATATTTCAACATGTCAGCCGCAATTCGGACTCGAGGGCGGTTGGCACTACTCCCTTGAAACCCGGATTGAACGCGCGACATCAATCACGCTGATGAAAAACGAGGATGCGAAACCTCTCGTTAAGTACCGATACAACTTCTAGTAGTACGCGTGATGAATAACATCAGTACAGCTGAGAACACGAGACAAACAGGCACAAAAACAACAACACCCGCTCGTACAATTCAATTTGCCAAGTCCTTCAAGATTCCCGACGGCCCCGCTCGTCCTCGTATTGCAACAACCGGCGTCTCCAAATGACGGACGTATCTCGCACCGTTCATTCATACTGTGATCCTCGTCGTTGGAACATCTTTGCGCGATGCTTCCGCTTATCGGCGTACCAGCGCGTAACAGCGCTTGGAGATCCTAGAGGACGAGTTCAACCAGAACAAACACGACCAGCGCCACAACTCCCGACGAGCTGAGCACGAGTAACATGACGACTACACTCACGTTTCTTCACGCTTTCTCCCCGCCCGATCCCCCAAAGCCACAACACGGCACGAACAGGCACCCACACCATCCACGCGACGTACATGACGACCGTCCAGACAGGACTCGGTACTACCGAGAGGAGGCTCACCAGCAACGCGAAAAGAGCGCGTAGGAGGGGTCCGTCACGGTCCGGCTCCTCTGCCGTACGGGCAGCCCAGAGCACAACCCTGGCGGATTCGACAGAGACGAAGGCGGGGAGGAGCAGGATCCAGGTTCGAACTGTGCCATGTCACGTGCGTCATCACTGACGGGTGGGGAAGAATGGGGTATGAGAAGGCTCACGAGTAGTTTGCATGATTTGCAATGGTTGTAAGTAACGGCTTGCACGCTTGGCCACGTTATGTGGGTTGTGCCAGGGTGTACTTTGGGGATTAAGACGAAGTTCAACTTTCGAATCAACAGAGGGGACCTGGAGGACAGTTTTTTAGGCGCTTCAAGTTATCAAGCATATATAAATAGAAGTGCTTCTCCCAGAGTTGCCTGAAACCCAGAGCAACGGCACCTGTATACAGAGCAACATAGGTTATGTACAGTTCGTCTGACCATCTCTCAGGAACGTGGTTCTAGGATAAATATTACATCTCCGATGATCCGAGTATTCACGACATTTGCCTTTACAAACGGTCTTGGAGAAGGCAATGCACATTAATGGCCCAGTGGGTACTAGGATCGGTAGACAGAATCCAACTCACCGACATTGCCTAAATCCGCGCATGCTTCTTTGACGCGCTCGGAGAGCGTCTTCTCACCTTCGCGGACCCAGACACGAGGGTCATAGAACTGAGGATCCGGGAGATTAGCGGACATTCACATTCGAGGTGACGAGCATACCTTCTTGTTTGGCTTGTCAGCTCCCTCGGGGTTTCCGACCTGGGTCTGAAGGTAATCTTTCTTCTTGGTGACAAAGTCCTAGAGCGACATTCAAGTCAGGAATGGGGGGGATAACGAACGATCGGACATACTCGAATTCCCTTTAGGTAAGCGAACTGGGTGTCTGCGGGGCGAAAACTCCATCAGATTATGCATGGTGTGCACCGGTAATGACCGCTCTTACCAGTGTCAACGTTCATTTTGACGACACCGTTGTTAACAGCAGTTTGGATCTCTTCTTTGGTTGAACCAGAGCCTCCGTGGAAGACGAGGTATCTGATATCCGTCAGCACACTTGTATCCCGATAAGGAAAACAAGCTCACAGAGGCTTATCCTCGGGCTTGCCACCCAGCTTTCCACTCGTGTAAGCCTGGTGCTTGTTCAAGAGCTCGGGGTGCAACTTGACGTTCCCTGGTTTGTACACACCGTGTACATTTCCAAACGCAGCCGCAATGCTGAAGTTAGGGCTAATCTTGATCAGTGCATCGTATACATCGTACACATCCTCTGGTTGAGTGTACAGCGCGGAGTTGTCAACGCCAGAGTTGTCCACACCGTCCTCTTCTCCACCCGTGATACCGATCTCCATCTCGAGCCAGATTCCGAGGGGAGCCAGTTTTTTAAAGTATTCGACGCACGTCTTGATGTTCTCCTCCTTGGGCTCCTCGGAGAGGTCGAGCATGTGAGAGGAAAAGAGGGATTCTTGGTGAGCCTTGTAATATTCCTCGTTGGCAGCGAGCATGCCATCGAACCAAGGCAAGAGTTTGTGCGCACAGTGGTCGCTGTGAAGTACGACAGGGCTACAAAAGGCGGTGAGTCATAAGAGTAGGATAAGAGTAGGCAGTCAGCCAGGACATATGGACGTACACGCCATATTCTTTGGCAACCGTTCGGATGTGCAAGGCAGCTGCTTTCGCACCGGCAATGGAAGCCTGCTGCTGGTCATTCTTAAGCCCCTTTCCTGCAAAGTATGCACTTCCTCCCTGAGAAACTTGGAGGATAATGGGTGCTTTTATATCTCTGAAACGCGAGGTAAATTACGACAGACATGCATGACGGATGTGTTGATTGACCTGGCAGCTTCTAAAACGGCGTTTGCAGTAGAGGAAGAAGTAACATTCTGGTGGGATCGGGTCATCGATATTGGGTGGCAAAGACAACACGCTGCGACTCACGATAGCCTGCGGGAAAGGAACATGGACATAAAGATTCATTCAACCACTCCTTACAAAGTAAGTCACTCACAGGAATGGCGAACTGCGATCATAGGCACAACTCGTCAAGGAAACAGTCATAGATCGAGAGGTGATCAAACCGTACCTGGTGTTCCTTTGCGTAGTCGAACAACTTGCGAACGTCGTCCCCAGTCAAAACACCGGCCTAGATGGCTAGTTTGTCAGATCAAGGCCCTCATCAGGGAGTGAGTCATCACGTACGGGAACGATATCAAGGACACCCATGGCGATGCTTCTGTTGCAGGATGGTACTAACTGCAGGTCAAGAGCAAAAAAAAAATGCCGGATGTGGGGAATCTGATGGCTTAAAAGCTTTTCCTGAACCTACCGAGATCTTACTCAGAACTGTGTTTCGGCGTTTCGGAATGAACCCATCGATCGGGTCATATCTATCCGCAATTTCCAGGGTCACGTGTTATGATCACACCACCCGAATGTAGTGTTGCTTGGATTCGTCGATTATTGTCCAAACTGTACCAAATGCCCTTCTGCATCGTGCCCCACTGCAGGCTATCGAGTCATACATATAGAATTCTTCTTCCGGAATGACCCACGGTTGCCTTCCGTTTTCCACCTTTGTCCCGAATACCCCCGCGCATTTCCCACTGGCTCAAAGGACATGATGCCGTTTAGAATCCCGTGTAACAGTGGGTGTAGTAGCCATTCATACCAAGACATCCATCGAAGTCAGGTCTCAGGTGCAATCGCCCAAAATAGCCACGCTCGCAAGCCAAGTTCCCCCACTGTGGGAACCGGTTCCATATAGAACAGGGAATAGACGAGGTGACTCGTCCCCTGTGCATTGCCTTCTACCGGTCTTTGTCACGCGCGGCGCCGTCCCAGCCGTATCCCCACGGAGTTGACTGGTGTCTGAGTCAGATGCGGGAGATTCGGTGGCTACGCCAAGATCATCTCCCACTTGCATGCAAATTCGTGGGGCCGATCCAGTTCAATGATTGAAACAACCATCCACAGTGCGCGTCCCTCGCTGGATACTCGCAAACATGGTAACGAATAGACATGAACGTGGAAGCGTGGATTTGGGAGCGTGATGATGGGAATACCCGAATGAACGCCGCACGGTCTTCAGACGACACCCGAACAGCTTTTGGACGAATCATCAAGACACCTTCGTTCCGTATATCTCACTCAACTGATCCGTTTCCGCGGTCTTGAGTTAAACAGGTGGCGGGGTAACCATACCTATTCAAGGCATGAAATGAAGATCACAGAAGACACATACATTCTAGCTTTGAGTTTCAGTCTAAGCGAACCTTCTGGAAAACCCACAGCAGGGAGTGCTTGATCATGTCGGTGGCATTGCTGTACAGGGCTATGCTGGAGGTGGGGCAATGAAATCCTGTGGTACGTGCTGCTGATTGAAGCATTTGATTAGAGGTGATCAATCAGGCAATTTGGCTGCACCAGTTGCTTGCGTGGTACGCCGATAAAGATGAACTTCATTATGAAGTGTTATTGGGGAGATGAAAATGAATCAGATAATAGAGCTTGATATTATGCTGCTATCCCGTAGCAAACCGGAGGATAAGTAGGGGGAGGTAAGTTGACCTTCCCAAGTTAGATGTGCCTTGTAATACAACTATATTTGCTGATACTGCGAGTCCATTGGTGAGGATGGTAGTCACAAGAACGGGACACATAAACCAACATGTGATTGCGTCTGCACCCCACAGGGGAACATGCCACCAAACTTCATCCCGTCAAAACGGGACGGGGATTCGAACAATGATCTGCCCAAATGGTCAGCATAGAACACGATTTAGTTCATTCACTTGAGAAACGAACCACGGCGCAAGGGTGCGAACCTTCGAAGACACCGTAACGTGACAAAGATGACCGTAAATATGACATACGAAGATATCGAGGTTAACTGGCACATGATCCGAACCATCGAGATCACGTCCGAAATCATAGGCCCAAACTAAAATGGGGTCAGAGGAAGTCTTTAGTCTACGCGTGGGACACTCACAAAGAAGCAGACAGCCCATAGTAGTGGCCGTCCGGAAACACAGACGTTGGACAGAATGTCGGCGGGGCACTGTGGCCGTAGTATACTTGTGGATGAGCAAGGCTTTGCTCGGGTGTCGAATACCATAGTCTCCATCAGAGGAGCAATGTATTTATCGTGATAACCCGTGGTTGGACGCACGTCGGTCTAGATACACCGAAGTAAACAGTGAGGACACAATCATCGGCAGTGTTGTCTTCACTAACCAGAGTCATCTCAATCCAGTAGGGGAGCCGAGAGTAGGTGGTTGCGTCCATGGTGTAAATCGGGGACTATTGAGTTCGGGGAATTTGGAATGTAAAGAGCAAGGGAGGATGATAGGTGTCGAAGGTGAAGGTAATGTTGAGGTCCGCAGCCTATATAACAGCCGCGGACCATTAGATCAGAGCACAGCAAGCAATAGTCCCCCAACACTGATAACGGGTGCGGCAAGATGAAGCCACCGAAATGTAAAGGTCAGATATGCCATCCCCGAGTTATGCAGCACTGCCTCAGCAGCTGAGCAAGGATGAAGTCGTTTATCAGATACACCTCGCAAGTCGTTTAGCAAATATACCTCACCGAGTCATGACATGATGCGTATATCGGTCCCGCCCACGTAGTCCCAGCCTCAGTTATCAATGATGCGTCTGAGCAGAGCCTGGAGGCTAGACGTGTGTGCGACCGGTGGCGCTAGGGAAAACAACAGTACACTGTTTGATTGGGCGGAGCGCACGGATCGGTGGGCGACCAGCAATACCCTGACTACGAGATCCGGCATTCGATCATCGGGGGCGTACGCCCCGTGGGGCGATGGAAGCGGACTAGTAACGGAAAGCTAGGAAGATTGTGAATGTGCAAGTAATAAGAAAAAAAAACGCACTCGAAAAGAAAAGCCACCGGCCGCCGGCGATTCAACGAAACGAGGCCGGGTCTATCGGGCTCTCTGGTGCCAAACAGCGATTCCTCCGACCACTTACGAGTCACGAAATGCTGTGTTGACCACTGTTGAGGGACTGACGATCGACCAGCCTAGTCGTTGGAGCTGAAACACGAGCTCGGAGGTCTCGGCGAATCGGGATCATGCGCCTGAGAGGTAATTGTTCCGAGATTGTCACTGTATTGCATCAAAGTCATGGCGGCCAGTGGTTGGCAGTGAACGAGTATGCAAGACCATCATTTTAGGTAAAGTGAAATAAGTGGGGCCAGTGCCCGGCCTTTGTACTCGGTTTGCGCCTCGAGTTGCCGTGGTGATCACAGCCCAGCTTCCAGGCGTTGCTCGTTTTTGCGACTGACAAGTTTTGATTTTTCTCGGTTTAGATCAAGTCCAGCACCTGCTGTTTTGAAGTGTCGGAACGCCGATCAGAGAAACAGAAAGTTGGTCATGACCAGTCCTGACCAGTTTTCAATTGAAAACTTTTTCGTAGGACCCTTAATTCCCTTTTTATCGACTTTCGAGCGAGGAAAAAGTACCAAGCGGTAACGTCATAGTGCTCTTCCTGATGCCGGCGGCCAGTGTTTGTCTGATCCATATCCTTGATTCACGAGCTCAAACTAAAGCTTTATCCAGCGATGCAAGTTTGCCATCCAGTGCGTTTCAAAAAATAGAAAAACCCAAGATAATAACTCTCCCATTGTCACACGCCGATCAAGATTACACCCGTTCTCGTCATCTCTCCTGATCGCAGCTGAATCGAGCCCTAACGAAATTAGGTGCGTCAGACGCCTCTTCAACATCTTACCCGCGCTGTCAACACTGCCTGCATACAGGTGCAGATCCAGGTTAAGATACCAAGTCAAGGGCGACAAATATACACCGCGGGCGTTCTCGGAGTCACGGTGATACCACCTACGGTACATCACATGCCAAAGCAAGACGGTATTGGCGTGTCGCGGGTTGCTTCCATCGTCGTTTATACAGCGGTAACAACACCATCTCTGCACCGCCAAAGATCCCTGTAGCATCGCGGGGTGGTACGCTCATCCCGTTGGTGACATGTCACACGGCGCGGCTACTCCGTCCCTACCGCGACCACAGCAACGGGAAGCGCACTTCAAGAGAAGCGGCCACGGGCCCGAGGGTCGGGTATCGCCAAGAAGGTTTTGCATATGGCACCGAATGATGTCTCGGAGCTCGGTCGGTCCGGCTCAGATTGTTCTGACATGTTGAACTGATTCTTGCGACATTCCAGTGTCATCCAACGCTTGCGCAGGCTGTGGTGCTGATGAACTTGTACTACTCAAACCGTGACTCGTGCGAGATTCAGTGCATCGTGTGGGTTTGTTGCCAGACGAACAGGTCTTTCGCCGGAAAGGAAAGCGACGACAAGATACAGCAAGATATGGCAAAGTTGGTTAGCGAACAAGGGCATCGCGATGGATTTCGTGATCGTGTTTGAGTATGGAAGCCCAAAGGCTGCATGTCTACTGTTGGTTTTTGTTGTAGCGCTACTATCAGGCAGGTATTATTTCAGATGTTTGTCAAGTACCTATATTAATAGAATTTTATTCAGTTTGTGTATGGCCAACGGTGCGGAGCATTATTGGCGCTATTCTCCCAGCTATCGTAGCACTTAGACAAAAATATGATCTGACCCTGGCTCGAACAGGAGACCTTCTGTGTGTTAGACAGATGCGATAACCAACTACGCCATCAGACCAGTGGAGTCTTTCCGACTAAAAATGATGGCGTGCAGATCAGCATGGATTGCCATTAGACTATGTTTATCGTTCTCGACTGCATTCTCTCCAGGAAGATGTAGATCTGCAAAGCAGACGAGTAACGTTATCGCTTGACGACTCTCTGACAGCCTATGTGATAATTTTGGCTGGTGAGCAGCGACCCAAAAGGTGCATTTAGGTCATGCCAGCCGCGTACATACCTTCCACAAAACGTACTGTTTTGTGGCGTTCCAAGTTGCTGATCCGGGCCATGATATGTTCCGTTCCGTGCCTGAGCTAGCAGAAACAAACAAGCAGAAAAGGCACAAAGCGTGAGCGGACCTACGACGTCGACGGAGGTTCGTAGTTTCGGCACCATCCATTTTGCCAAGGGTACCTTCAAGTTCCTGAAAGCGTCTCCTTCGGGCGTAACCCTTGCGCTTCCTGAAACGAAACGTCGGGTTTCGAGACTAGGAGGTTCGAGTGCGCCGAAATGATACACAGCGGTACCTGTACCCTACTTTCTACATGTACGTCCAGATATCCGGATTCCGGACAGGTGAAATTTCTGTTCATAGATGCCATCGTATTTTTAGTGGGCCTGGCGGGAATGCAAGTGTGCTCAGCGTACCGAGAATACACGGGATTGGGTCTGCCACCTCCAGCCAAACCGTAATTTAGTTTTCTTCACCCTGTGCCGTTCGATGACACGGAGAACATCAGGTTCTCTGCTTCTTTTTCCTTTGGGGTACTTACTTGACGATGGTAGCCACTTGCTCCCATCCTTGGGGGGTAGGGATAGTGTAGAACTTGTTGCATTCTTCATCAGAATTGACCGTGTTTTATAAAACGAGTTACTGAATATGAGACGCATGCGAACGATGCAGGAACGAGGAATTGTTTAAATGCATCCTACGCGGTAACGGTGGATTTTAGATACGGTGGGCGGTCTCACTGCCCACTTGAAGAGGTCCGGACCAACTAAAAGATGATACTTACTTGTGGGGCAAGGTCGAGTCGTTATTAGTAGTAATCAACGAGCTTCCAACCAAGATGTCCTCGTCAACAGGTGTGCAGCAGAATGCCCAGTATATTCATGCACGAAGGAGCAAAGGGTGGCGAAAGCGGACGGTCAAGGACCCCAAACCCAGGCACGAGAATACTGACTCTGTGGCAAGAACCATTTCCGTACGAGAGTAGCGCAGGTGGTATTTTTCTCACCCAAGAGCCAAAATTGAACAGTACTGACATCCCGCTTTTATCTATACCTGGACATGGCACGTTTAGTTTATCAAGTCGATTAAGGAGACTGAGGAAGGACAGCTGACCTTCACACAACAAGGCTGATCCGGAGTTCCCAATGCCACGACCTCCAGACTCGCCAGTGGCGGCATCTGCGGGAAACGTTTACTACATCGATTTGCGAATTTGAAGGGAGAGACGAGTCACCAAGTCGTTCCGTTGTGAGCCTAGACCAGTTGTAGAAGGGAATGCTGCCGTCCCAGACTGTTGGCTCCGAGTCATCTGTTGTGGGTAATGCCGAGTGATGGTCAGCAAGAGGTATTACGTAGGCGGCGTGTTTGATAGAGATCAACCTCTCTCTGAATCCTACACTACAATGTCGATGCAGATTTTCGGCGACGAAGTAACCACTTTCGCAAAAACAGGTTTCATTGCGCGACGCTGACTGCATTATTACTAGGCAACTGAAGAAAAGGCCGAAAATGCGCGTCTCTCCTCCTTCGTTGGCGCCCTCGCTGTCGGAGACCTCGTCAAGTCCACCCTCGGGCCCAAGGGTATGAACAAGATTCTGCAATCCGCGTCGACTGGAGACATAAACGTGACCAACGACGGCGCCACAATTCTCAAATCTATCCAACTCGACAATGCGGCAGCCAAGATCCTCGTCAACATTTCAAAAGTTCAAGACGACGAAATTGGAGATGGGACGACCTCGGTTTGTGTTTTGGCCTCGGAACTGTTAAGAGAGGCGGAGAAGTTGATCGCGATGAAAATCCATCCGCAAACGATCGTTGAGGGTTATCGGCTTGCAAGCAGGGCAGCTTTGGACGCTTTGGAAAAAGCGGCCGTGGATCACGCGCACGTCTCTTTGTTTTGTACATACTACTTGCTTTCTCACTCATGCTCCATAGGTCCGATGTCGCACAGTTTCATCAAGACTTGTTCAACATCGCCAGGACGACCTTGTCATCAAAAGTGCTCTCTCAGGACAAGGATTACTTTGCGAACCTTGCTGTCGATGCCGTCCTTCGGCTGAAGGTATAAATTTTTTCTTTAGAACATTCTGCACTTGGCCTGAATATGATCTTGCTAGGGCTCGACAGACCTTGAGCACATTCAGATCATTAAAAAAGTCGGTGGAAAGCTGACTGATTCATATCTTGACGAAGGTACGGATACTTGTTGATGCGCAGGGCGTATCTTCTGACGGCACGATAGGCTTCATTCTCGATAAATCAATCGCGGTGAACTCACCAAAGCGAATGGAGGGTGTCAAGATTTTGATCGCCAACACATGTGAGCCTTCGATGTTGCGTAATTTACCATGCTCATGGTAAACGTTGTTAGCCATGGATACCGACAAAATCAAAGTCTTCGGCGCTCGTGTAAAGGTCGATTCTACGGGTAAACTTGCCGAACTCGAGCGCGCGGAACGGGAAAAGATGAAGGCAAAAGTGGAAGCAATCGCAACCCACGGAATCAACTGTTTCGTCAACCGGCAACTCATATACAACTACCCCGAGTCCCTACTTACGGAGAAAGGCATCATGGTCATCGAGCATGCAGATTTCGAGGGCGTGGAGCGTCTGTCACTCGTGACCGGCGGTGAGATTGCAAGTACATTTGACCGGCCTGATCTTGTGAATCTCGGGAGATGTGAGTTGATCGAGGAGATCATCATCGGCGAGGACAAGGTAATGAGACGACCCTTGCCACTGCCCTTCTCTGATTGGGAATCATAGCTCATCAAATTCTCCGGCGTCGCGGCTGGCGAAGCATGCACCGTCGTCCTGCGCGGTTCCACGAACCAGATGGTTGACGAAGCGGAACGTTCCCTGCACGATGCCCTTTCCGTGCTGTCACAGACGGTGAAGGAATCCCGGATCGTCCTTGGAGGTGGATGTTCCGAGATGCTGATGAGCTGCGCGGTTGAAGAGGCAGCACGGAAGGTCAAGGGTAAGAAGGCTATCGCAGCAGAGGCGTTCGGGCGGGCGCTCAGGCAAATCCCTACCATCTTGGCTGATAACGCCGGGTACGACTCGAGCGACCTTGTAGCACGGTTGCGAGCGGCCCACTTCGGGGGTCAGTCGGACGCTGGGCTCGGTATGTGGGATTTCACTGGCGTTCCTCTTGGTTGATTCATGCGCCTTCGTCAGACATGAACGAGGGTACTATCGGCTCGATGAGGACTCTTGGCATAACAGAGAGTTACAAGCTGAAGCGGCAGGTTGTTCTCAGTGCTACCGAGGCTGCAGAGATGATAGTTCGGTTTGTAATAAGTTTGTTGTACCTCCTCAGTTACTCATTCAATCTCAGGGTGGACGACATCCTGCGCGCAACCCCTCGAAAGCGAGAAGCAGTATAAGCAGAGGTTACTCACGATTCCTTAGCGACATGGCTAATAGATATGTTTCCATGGTCCTTTCCCTGGAACCAAAATCCATTTGCCAAGTTAAGACCGTTGTTCCGCCGCTGGGTACGTATCCTTGGTTTCGTTTTACGCAACGGTTTTATAGCGTCTTCGCAATCTCAACAAAACCAAGATTAATGGTCCCAACGCACCTATACTCCCTCCCTCGGGGGAGATAATTTGTGATGATATCCACAAGACGGTCATGAGCAGGGGCCGACAATCCACCATAATACTGTGATGAGAATACACTACACAACAGTCAGACCCACAACATTGCGCATGCACTACAATATCTCCAACACACGCGTGCGGAGTCTTCTGCGGTGCACACCGACTCACCTGTGTTCCTTCTTAGGTCCGAGCGACAACGTACGGAACGGCTTGCCAAGATATTTTGCGTGGGGAATCACCCGTTGGCCTATCTGCCCCAACAGCAAGTACCGACCAGTTACGTTGGTGGTGTTATCATCCTTCGCGGGCAGATCTGCGTTAGACTAGCGAACGAATGCCTGAGTGACAGTACTGTGCTCCTGGTTCCCATGCCCCGTCTCTCTTCCGAGTGAGGTCATCCCGCCGTCGATTCAGTCTAATCTTTGATGGGCCCACAGCTGGGGGCTTCGAGAGCCCAAGAGTGATTGCGAGGCCATCCAAGGTGCTCAATCCGACTAAAATCCCTTGCATGTCATTCTTAACCCCTTTCTCTTCCACTTTGGCTTGATTGTTGTGTTGTGTCCTTGTCATTCATGCCCAAAAATGCCTTACATAAGGGAGGTGCATCATTGGAGAGGCAAGAGAGTGAGGAGCATGCAGCAAGAGAGAGAGTGGGTGAGCCTGAGGGGAAGATGGTGGGAGTGGTGGCCAATACAGTGCAGTTTGAGTGTGTTGGTGAGAGGAGGTCACAGGGTCAGGCTGTGGGTATGATCTTGGTGTCATCTTGGTCTTCACAGGGCTTGAGTGTTGACTCAGAGACTTGTCATGAGTTGACACAATTCTAAAACATGGACCTATGCTGGTCACAATTGATATGAACATGGGTCTGAAGCATCCTTTATGCTAGATAGAGAATGTCTAGGGAGTACAACTGTGCAGCCACTGCAATATTGCACATATAAATAGTACCACATACTTGGTACTCTGTAAAAATCCAAGCTGCATTGTTTCCTCTGTCCTAGTACTGGACTGAACATGACATGAAGTATGGAAGGAAGTAGCTTAAAGTAGGATGAGAATTAGCTCCAACATGAGGTCCAAGACTCCCCAAATAGAGATTTATCAATGTCAATATGGTAAACTCTGTCAGAAGATATGACTAAAGAATGAACAGGAAGATAACAGGTCTTTCTGTTCCAGGGAGCAAGCCAGGCTAAACAAGAAACATCAGAGGATTGAATCCAGCCATCTACCTCCTTGAGAACACCAAAGAAAACAAGTTCTTGAAACTTCCACACCTTAATGGAACAATCCCTAGACCCAGTGACAACATGGTTGCCATCAGGTGAAAAGGCAATGGATCTGATCTGATATGAGTGCCCCTGGAATGGACCTGCCTCACACTGTCCAGTGATTGCATTCCAAACCCTAATGGTCTTGTCCCTTGAGCCAGAGATAATGTGCCTGCCATTAGGTGAATAGGCAACAGAGAAAACAGGATTTGTATGCCCCTGGAATGGGCCTACTATACACTGACCAGTGGTTGCATTCCAAACCTGGATGGTGTTGTCATAAGAGCCAGAGACAATGTGTCTGCCATCAGGTGAATAGGCAACAGAGTAGACAGCCTCTGCATGCCCATGGAATGGACCTGCCACACACTGACCAGTGGATGCATTCCAAACCCTGATGGTCTTGTCATAAGAGCCAGAGGCAATGTGTTTGCCATCAGGTGAATAGGCAACACAGTAGACTGAACTTGTGTGCCCCTGGAATGGACCTACAACACACTGACTAGTGATTGCATTCCAAACTCTAATGGTCTTGTCCAAAGAGCCAGACACAATGTGTGTACCATTAGGTGAATAGGCAACAGAGTTAACTGTATTTGTGTGCCCCTGGAATGGACCTGCCTCACACTGTCCAGTGGTTGCATCCCAAACCCTGATGGTCTTGTCCAAAGAGCCAGAGACAATGTGTCTGCCATCAGATGAATAAGCAACAGACAAGACTGAGCTTGTGTGCCCCTGAAATGGCCCTGCCACACACTGACCAGTGGTTACACTCCAAACCCTGATGGTCTTGTCCCAAGAGCCAGAGACAATGTGTTTGCCATCAGGAGAATAGGCAACAGAGTAGACTGAACCTGTGTGCCCCTGGAATGGACCTGCCTCACACTGACCAATGGCTACATCCCAAACCCTAATGGTGGTATCCCAAGAACCAGAGACAATGTGTCTGCTATCAGGTGAATAGGCAACAGAGTAGACTGTGTTTGTGTGCCCCTGAAATGGACCTGCCACACACTGACCAGTGGTTGTACTCCAAACCCTGATGGTGTTGTCCCTTGAGCCAGAGACAATTTGTGTGCCATCAGGTGAATATGCAACAGAGTAGATTGGATTTGTGTGCCCATGGAATGGACCTGCTACACACTGACCAGTGGCTGCCTTCCAAACTCTGATGGTATTGTCCCAAGAGCCAGAGACAATGTGTCTGCCATCAGGGGAATAGGCAACAGAGAAGACAGGATTTGTGTGCCCCTGGAATGGACCTGCCACACACTGACTGGTGGTTGTATTCCAAACTCTGATGGTATTGTCTCTTGAGCCAGAGACAATATGTGTGCCATCAGGTGAGTAGGACACAGAGTTGACTGTGTCTGTGTGCCCCTGGAATGGACCTGCCTCACACTGTCCAGTGATTGCATTCCAAACCCTAATGGTGCTGTCCCAAGAACCAGAGACAATGTGTGTGTCATCAGGTGAATAGGCAACAGAGAAGACTGTATCTGTGTGCCCCTGAAATGGACCTGCCACACACTGACCAGTGGTTGCACTCCAAACCCTAATGGTTTTGTCCCAAGAGCCAGAGACAATGCATCTGCCATTGGATGAATAGGCAACAGACAAGACTGGTTCAGTATGCCCCTCAAATGGACCTGCCACACATTGACCAGTGGTTGCATTCCAAACCCTAATGGTATTGTCCCAAGAGCCAGAAACAATGTGTCTGCCATCAGGCGAATAGGCAACAGTGTTGACTGAATCTGTATGCCCTTGCAAAGTATGAACCTCTGTTGGCCAACTACCTGGGTGTCCTGAGGTGCAAAAGACATGCTTCTGGAGGTGGTCATCCCACAGTTGACAAAGTGTTGAGTTGGTTGGGGTCTGGGGCATGGCTGATAGATAGAGGTGGGGAGTGGACTGTCTAAGCACAGGAGCAAACACTTGAATGAACCGGAATGCCTCTGATGCCAATATGGCTATTTCTTGGTCCTGGTGACAACCCCTTCAGCACTTACCAGATACCATCATCATTGATCTTACCTGGGCCCATTTTGTCAGGATGGTGCAGGTCTCTAGGGCAGAGAGGATGGGTGATAGAGGAGAGGAGAGTGAGAGAAGGCTGATGGCTTCAAGCCAGTAGGGGAAGATGGCCTTGAACAAGAGAGTAACCTTGTTTGACAACTCTGAGGTACAATCAACATATTGGAGGTGGTGCATCCAGTATTGGCATGAGTATGCAAGGTGGGGAAGAATGGTCTTGTTGACCCGACCCGGCAGTCCAGGGACAGCATTGTTGCGAACCCGAGAGTCCTTCAGCTCACAGATGTTGAACCGGAGCATGTCCTGCATGCAAGTAAGCAATGCTTGTCCAAGACGGAGACAATGCTGGGGTAGGATTTCGACATGAAAGATTCCACTACGAGTTTCGTCCAGTAAAAAATCGCGGAACGAGCTATGGAGAGGACGGATGGGCTTCTCTTCATCAAGCACTCCATCCAGCAATGATCCCATGGGTTTAATGATTGCTCGAATATTCAGGCCTCCGCCAAGGAGAGCGGAAAGGGAAGCGAGCGACAATGGTTCGTTGAGTGCAAGCACAACGGCCATCACCGTTCGAAATCGTTCTCGAGTATCGTGCAAGGTGAAGAGCTGACCCAATATACTCTGGTATAGCTTGTCTAGCGAGTGTCCGCCGTCGGTGTTGGTGGCTTGCAGGAGCCTGTCCAGTCGCTCACTCGGGTCGAGCCCGACAGCACCCTCCCCGTCGATGAAATGGCACGCAGTGGATGCCCACTGGAAGAGATGTTGGGAATGATGCACGAGCAGTCGACACCACTCCCTATCCGGCCAAGAAGATTCGAGTTCGGTATACTGATGAAGTGAGTGGTGGATGAATTTTTCGATATCTCCGTCAACGATATGGCGCGGGATGTCGCTCATTTGTTTACGGACAATATAAGGGCCGGGAGGAAGTACGGTGAGGATGTCGTTTTCTGGCCGAGTAGTGATGAGGAAACGAAGATTCGTAGGTAGTGCGTTTTCGGCAATATGCTTGGATATGGCGCTTAGAAGCTGTCGGCGACCGGCTTGATCACCACTTTCGTCGAGCGCATCGATGACGATGACCAAAGGCCCAATGGCGTCCAGGTCCTTGGCAGGTTCGATGATGAGCTTCTGGATTTGCTCCATGGGCGATTGCGACGTGCGAAGCGCCCGATTGGCTTTTACGACGCCCCAGAGGGCGGTCTTGTACTGGGAATCGTGATCCGAGAGGTCACGTGCGATAGTGCTGAATAGATTCTTCGGGTTGCGGCTCGCGACGTCAGTGCTGGAAAAGCAATACGAGGAGCCCAGTCGTTTTTGGTCGTCATATAATCGAGCGATCGAGTGAGCCACCGCAGACTTGCCCGATCCAGCGACGCCAGTCAGAAGGCACACCCGCGGTGCATCTTCGCTGGGATTGTTGAGAACGTCACAAACGTCGCGGAGGAAAGACTCGCGCGTCCCCGGCAGGCATCCCTTCTCCCATTCAAACCTGGCACCGGATGCATACGGTATGTCGTTCAGGTCGATCGATTCCGCTGTATTCCCGGGTTGTGAACGTCCGACCGCAGTCCTAAGACGTCGAACATACCAGTGTCTTTCATAACATTCATCATGCAAACAACGACGACTCCTGTGTGCACTGCAACTCCTTCCAAGAATGCAGCCTTGAGTTCTCGGAACTTGTTCTCGTAACCAGTGATCTTTGCATCGATATCGGACATCGTGTATTTTGCAATCCGAAGCCCTAAACGGAAATCAGTGATGGTCAGTGTCAGGCGAGGTGTAACTGACAGAAGTTCCCTTGTTTGACGTATTCGATGATGAAGTACCCACACTCCGTCACCTGCTGGGTGAGAAGCGTGATGGCCTTCGTGTTCCTTTCGATCTCCTTCAAGGGTTCGGCATCGTGAACGAACGTAAAGACATCGCTCATCGTGCCCGCCAAGCGAATGATCTGCTCGTCACGATTTTTCTGGTTTACGAGCATCTGTGCAAGACATTATCAGTAATCAGTGGTAGTATGAATGACAAGCTCAGACCTGAGTCGCAGCTGATACAACAGACCAAGCCAGTGACGCATATGGGTGAATCTGTGTGGTGTTCAGGTCATAAGGAAGCCTCAGTAGGCAACGCGCTAAAAGATCAGATACCTGTGCAATATCGGCAACGATCTCGTTAAAGAGTTCAATCCTCTGTAACAGAACACCCCATGTAGTCTCGAACGTCTGCATCCCGGTCGAGATGTGTGTGCTAATATCGACTGTTGAATTCAGGAGGCCGACGACTGGAGGGGTGAGGCCGAGGGGATTGACCGCTGCGGTTGCCGCAGCGACAGCATCTGAAACTTGACGTTCGTCTGTATTAACGTCCGTACGTGGCTCAGCAGCCAATGCAAACTTGATTGTGATCCCAGAAAGATCGGACCCATCGGAGGTATCCTTGCGAAGATCCACTTCGAACACTTTGATAGCAGAGCTCGCGTCAGGAGATCAGGCTATGCACAATACCCTCGTACCGCCATCCTTCAACTTTCCCAAAATCCTGCAGATAGTGTCATTGAGGCCACCAACTAGCTTGTCCTTTCCGACGCAGTGCTTATGGTAAACCTTTACGAGGAGGATGGAGCGATCGTTCCCATCACTAATGGTGTTCAATTTCCTGGCGCAGCGTAGTACAGCACAGTGTGGGCCTGTACGCACAAATAGAAAATTTCATCCCAAGTGGTGCAATTCCTTGCCTCTTTTGCGCTGACCGTCGACCGCGAGGCATCGTCTACGAACAGATGGACGTAGTATTTCCTCGCAACAGGCATTTTGCGCCGCGCTTGAGTACGAAGTCCGATGTCTGAAAAAGAGCTAACTCGCACACAACGGAAGGTGCAACGCTGCGACCCCACCTTTAATAGTGATTGCATATGCCCTAGAACAACATTCAGCACATTCTCGATGCAATCGAAGAGATAATCAATATCCATACATGATACTTTGAGCTGGATCTGTGTTCATGGCGTTATAGGTGAAAATGGTGAAAATGGTGAAAATACTGGGAGGAAAGAGATGGTAGCGTACAACTCGTTGGGTGCCGAATAAGCTGTGTGACCTGCGTTTGCAATGCGGTGATACCGCAATTGCGATTGGGCTCGGATCACGTGCACGGGTGGAGACAATGATCATATCATCGCCTAAGAATTGGACTTGCTGAAAACGGTGTGCTGACGTGTGCAAGAGCATATCTTGCGAGCCCGTATGTGATTAGATATGACTGATGCTAATCAACATGTATTGTACGCCGTGGATATCGAATCGCTACGGTGGGACGAAGAAGTCTACAAGAGAATGACTGAGCGTATGACACGAGAAAGGATATGGGCCGAAGGGCTTTTCGGACCGAAGCACTGCTGAGTCCTGACCCGAAAGAGGAAGCTGGGAGGGTGGGTTGGGCACCGAGCAGGTCGTGGAGCCGGGTCGAGATCATGCGATGTGCAACGGACGATGCAAGAATGGGGTTGCGGGGGACGTCGGGGCGGGGGCGAAAAAGGAAAGGACGGCGGAGGAGCGCGGAGGCTCCTAGGAAAGCCACTCCCCTGACTCATACTAACAGGGAAGGTCACGCGTGACCGGCCTAGAAAGGCAATCGTCCTGAACTGTAGACGCAGTACCGATTGTGGCCGCTGCTTACAGACCTCGAGCTTCCTTTCCAGCCCCGGAGCATTCCACGGCCACCCATTTCTGGGCAAGTTCACACTAGTGCGCGGGTTGGGTCAGGTTCTCACGCAAAAAGCAGCTCACGGGGCCGTGCTAGCAAGCCATGGATCGTTGACTGTGCATCACTCCAGCAAGCTCACGCCGCCCGGCGACGACCTCCAGAAGTTCCACGGACCCGCGGACTTGAAAGAGCCCGAGCCAGTTCGGGCGCCCGCTGCATAATATTTCCATGCAGTCTGACCACACTGGAACTACCAGGTGGGGATCTCTCTCTTCGCTACTCCCAGAGGGATTCGATGAAACGACACCAAATTTCTCTCAGCTGTTTGACCGACAGGCATTCGTTCCTTGGTAGCACCGAGAAACAGACGCGTTTCTGCTTGACAAAGAACGATTGTCAGCAATGCCAAAAACAGAGGGATCATCATAGGCTCGCAGCCCGTTTGTAGTGCGGGAATACACGATTCGGCCGGTGTCAGTCAGCATCAATGAGGATCACTCAGCAGACAAAGTCTTACAAAAATGGGTGTGTAGCTTACACTTAGTCAGGCTCAGCGAGGCTCATTGTGACTACCCAAGATGTCCCTCCCACCCTTCGACCACAGCTACGAGTCCGAATTCACCCAACCACCTAACCCGACGTGGTCTTATTGCCAAAAGGTCGACAGTACGCCTGCGGGCCGGGCATGGTTGGAAGGCGAGAAGCAGGGGTGGAAAACCATCAACACAGCAGAATACGATCGTCAGTAAGGCACCCACCCCGTTTATCACATCGATCAATGCGACTTGAACCTTGTGCTCCAGCGAACTGTACAAGCTGATGGTCAGTGGGATTGTGCCCCGGCCCATCGCCTTTGTCTCCACCATTTCTGAAGACGGCGTTGAGAACTTGGCACCGTTTAGGTACATAGTGGCCATCGCCTCGATCTTGTATGGCATATTGACCGTCGTGTTTCCCACCCACGCAGCTGGTTCAATATGGTCTGTCGTTGTCTTGGCAGTCGCCTTGAATGACCCTGGGCACACGTGCTAACATCTGGTGTCCAGGTGATCGACTGGCCACCCTTGGTGTCCTTTTCTTGCGTAAACGGACCTGCTCAGATCAAAGACACGACAAACAATGTCAAGAACAGCCAGGGGTTCACAGTCAACATCATCAGTGAGCCATTCGTAGAGAATGCGAATGTCACGTCGATAAATTCCCCCCCTGACTTTAACGAGTGGTCCATCAGTGGACTGACTAAAGCACCTAGTGTACACAGTTTCGTCTCTCTCATCTAGAATGTTGGCTGATCATGGACCACAGGTGCACGTCAAGGCACCCAGGGTCAAGGAGAGCGCATTCAGTATGGAATGCGACCTCTTCCAAACGATCGATATCGTCCACCCTACCACCGGAGAGTGTACGAGCACCCTCGTGCTTGCGCACGTCAAGTATATCCACGTTCGCAACGACATGTTGACCGAGCGTCGGACGATCGACCTCACCAAGTTCAAACCCGTTGCGCGCATGGGAGATATATCCTACGCACGAGTCGGTGATGCGTTCAGGTTACCCCGTCCTGTCTGGGTTACAGAGGAGAGCAACTTGCAGGAAGCCATACAACGGCTCTAGGACGTGTCGTGTCTGGAGCCTTGAGGCATATTTACGGGATACCAGGAGAGCACCTGGATTAACCAGATTCACGTATTGAAAACAAGAGTTTCGTTCACCCGCGGTTTCCATGAGTTTGGTGGCTCGCGTCTTTTTCAACCATGCGAGTTTCTTACTGCCTAAACAAAGTTCCTACCCACGAAGTTCAGCCCACGAAATCATACAAGTCCAAGCACACGATATCGGGCTCTGGTGCCTGTGAACGTTACAGTACTCATTCCGCAATATGTCACACGGCGTCACTAGCGTCCGGTTATCACTCTTCCCTTCAAGTCCATACTATGTTTATCGTGACACTACTGTATTCCCCAACAAACTACGTCGTACAACTTGTTACCGATTTCAGCGAACCATCCGAGGGGTTTGCCTTCCTATTCTTGCCAATTTAGCTCATGTACCATTCCCCGCCTAGGCCCTAACATGGTTGGGCGAATGTGTTCGTTGGCCCGGATGCGGAGCCGCTCTCCAACCGACCGAAGTTGGCTTCTCGGTGACGGCCATCACCCAAGATATCGAGTGCGTGTGTTGATGAATTACGACTGATGAGATCTTCGGTCAACCCAACCTAGGAGAGGATCAGGTAAGTAACACCAGTTTTGATTCGCGCGTAAACTCACGATGTCGGCAAAAAGACGATCAACAAGCTTATCACAAACAATAAGTATATCGTCACCCATGCATACGGGAACAAAGACTTGCCTCTTCCGTGCAGTTTTCCCTAACAACCACTCGTAAAATCTCGATGTTAAACAAGTTCGGGGGAAGCTCATAGTTGGGTACAATCCACCCCTTGGCTCGCAATAAGGTCTGGATCCATCTCTGTTCGATCTCAGGATACTGCTTCCGGAAGCTGTCTGAGAAGCGGAACGACACCACCGGAAGGCCATCCACATAGGCCTGCGACGGGCTCATTTGAATAATAGATTAATGCGGTGACTGGTAGCTTACCTCTGGATTTTCTTCGCCGAGGGTAGAGTCCGATTTGACCCTATGGATGTCGCTCAGTACGGTGTACCACCCTGTACCTTCAAGAGCACGACTCAGGAGTCGTGCATTTTTGAGGTCGTCGAGAGCAACCGCACGATAACCCTCAAAACCGAGATGTAGGAAGTTGAAGTACTGAGCAATAATGGGTGCTGCTGGTCGAGAAAAGTTGAGTGAGAATGAATGTTCGACGGATCCGAGATAATGAAGTTCAAAGATGAGATCCCTTGGAAGGTATTCCTTCGACCGCCATACAACCCAGCCGACACCGACATAGGCGAGACCAAACTTGTGACCAGAGGTGTTGATGGAGACGACACGTGGAATCTTGAAGTCCCACAGAAGGTTGGGGTGAGCAAACGGCGCAACAAATGCGCCAGATGCTCCATCGACTGTGTGACAAGTTCAGTCAAGGGGAGTCACAACGCGACGGATCGCACCATGGATAGGGACAGAATGGCCAGTTTGTCTCTCGTATTCGTCAAGCAGGTCTGCCATCTCTTTTACTGGCTCATAGTGACCAGTGTAGGTACTGCCAAGAATGACGTAGACACCAATTGTGTTTTCGTCCACGGATTCCATGGCTTTCTTAGGATCCAACCTGTATCTGCTCTCAACACTGATGTCAACTAGTCGACACTCGACTTCGAAGTAGCGAGCGAATTTCTCGAGGGCAACCTGTGCATTTGCGCCCATAACAATGTTGGGACCAGGTTCATGAATGGACTTTCCAGCAGCTTTGCGACGTTCCTGCCAGATGCGTTTCATGGCAAGCCCTCCAAGCTGAATAGCTTCAGAAGACCCTGTGGTGGCGGTACCAATCGCTTGTTTGGTAGAAGGTGCGTGCCAAAGATCGGCGAGGATGGAGATGCATCGGGTGTGAATAAGCTCTGACAAAGATATATTGGCACTAGATCTATCGCACATCGAAAATATACCCACGGGTCGCAGGATATTCATCCTGATCGATCAAGTTCTTGGATATGTTCTCTAACATGAGCTTGTTGGCAGCCTCGGGCATCCAAGTATGCACGAATGAGGCGAGGCTGCGAAGTAGGTGAGAAGCTCTGAGAGATATTGGACACTGACATCATGCTTACTTGAGGGTTGGGTGACCGTCAGTGCTCAATTCATCGTGAATGAGCTGGTATGCGGTCTCTGCGCTCGCCCCTTTCGAAGGCATGTGAAACTTGGGAACGGGCTCTGTTCCATAACGGGCACCGTAGGGATGGGGGAGCGTATTGACAGCGGCGACGTTCAAGTGACTGTGAGAACGAGTCTTCTTATCCTGATGGATATGACGCTGAGCACGGTCATGAACGGAAGGGTGGAGCAGACGTACCTTGGACTCGCGAATCAGACGTTCAGGGTTTATGTGCTGGATGAAGAAGAACGGTGAGTGGGGGGGAAGGGAGGATGAGATAGGGGTGTACCTTGGAGAGAGACATGGTGACAAGCACTGAAACGCTCATCATCAGAAGGCATTTTATATATGACCGTCAGGAGATAGTAACTTAGGGGTACCTATTTACATAATGACGTCTTCATCGGGGACCGATAATTACTTATGTAATTATGGCTGTGAGGTCGCGTTTTTCCCGCCGTCCGGTTCCTGCCGACTCCGGCCGACATGGTCGACCCATCACCAGTTGCATTTTGCATGCAGGTCAAGCTGGTAGGGTCCGGTAGTTTCTCGGACTACACCCAATCCGCTGTCTGGTCATGTCCCAACACGTCCCAGGTAAAATTTCATATTCAAGTTCGTCGCTGCCAAGTACAATGTACCCAAACGCCTGAGATACGACCTTGTTGACTATAGACTCCGCGTCTCAAGCCCGTCAACCGGCACCGCCGGCCAAAAATAAGATGTCCTTTCCCCTTTGACCGTAGCATGGGTAGGTACGAGCAAACCGTTTGTTGGGCTTGCCAATTCCACTTCAATCGATGGCCCACCGGGACGAGTGGACCTATGTGGGTTCACCAAACTTCCCAGAGTACGTACCTTTCCACTCCTCCCTGGACCGATCAGCTGTCATAGATCCACGTGGAAGCGCCGCGCGTCAAAGATGGGTTCAAGGTGAGTATCGTTCAAGGAGATACCTCCGGTGTATTGAACCTCGTTGAGTCTAGATATGCCAGCATGTATGGGCATAGAAGGTATGCTAATTGCTGCTTCTAGTGTCGTGCTTGCGAGTGCTGTGTATGCTCGCACGAGATACGTGTTGTTGACGACTCGGGTATGTCTCCCTACATGTTCTAGTTCTGCGTGACCAACGTTTTCCCAATCAGCTCGGTCATGTGTGTTGTCGAGTATCTCGATCTTCCCAAAGGACCACTTGCCGTCATTGAATCGCAGCGCCCAGCTGCATACTGGTCCTCGAGCACGAGACTCGTTGATCGGCGTCGAATATTTGGTGGTCGGGTATACTCCGGAGCTTTTGCCAGTGTTGAAGAAGAATGTCATGTCTCCTTCCATCTTAGTGTGAGGGAGCGGATATCGCTTTGGAAGGACGAGTAGCGGCAAGTCGACATCGGCCATGAGTATTTTGAGTTCCGTGGACCCGGTACCGGGATTGATGGGGTTAATATTTGAAAGATTGGCATCCTGATTCGGGATCGCGCGTGGTGAGTGTTTGGAGTGGTGTGGATAAACAAAGTCAAGGCTGAACCGTGCATGTAGACATTCACTCACCAGGATGCGCCGCTGTTTTCCGGACAAACCACTTAGATCCTTTTAGTGAGTGCTTCTAGGTACGACTGGACGCGTGTTGGTGTTCATGGCTTCAGTTGCAGACGAACGCGATTATATCGAATGTCTGGATGTTCTTTACCGCATTCAAATGCTCACCGAAAGTGGCTACCAATCATAGCGTTAACTCTCGGACACCCGGTGGCGGATGATGGAGATGGAGCCTACACCGCAGCCTCGATGTCTATGACCGAAATAGATGGCAAAACGATTACGCTTGACGCCCAGGTAGTACCACCTTTTCGCAGGGTCAACGACAGCTGACCGCCATGCCACGTGCACCGTTGAAACATCGTTCTCGATAAAATGACGGGTACGGATGGATGTCAAGATTTGAGTGGAAGGCGATCGTGACGATGGCTATGGTAGTGATGTATGCGGTGCTGTGCAGAGTGATGGAGTTGCGTCGCGCGTTGTGTCTTGATCTAGTTTCTTTCTTTTCGTCTTTTTTGTTTGCAGACGTAGCTGATTGGAGGTGTAGGGGAATCGGAACATGAAGGCGGTCGACACGGGATTCAAAGTTGCGGGAATCGGTGTGGTGTTGGCCGGTGGTCCGTAACACACATCCATAGCATTTTCCACGTCTGACGATGATTTTTGCAGATGGATACCTCACCGGACCAATTCTCAAACATTTGTAAATTGTCGTGTCACGCTGGCCAGGAGAACAATGTCGCCAGGGATGACGTCTTACTGGGACCCCCGATCGGGGGAATACGTGCGGACATAACAAGGCAAGGGTCGTATTCATCATCACGAAGTCCCCACGCTCACCTGATGACGCTCTGTATCATCTAGGATCCTGTCGTTACCACGGACCCCGCTAATTGGGATACATCCCTTCCAGAACCACGCTTTGGGGCACTTGGTCAAGTGTCGTAAGACTCTTCGTCGTGAGTTGACAATCCCAAAATATGGACCTGTTGCCCATACTTGTCATGCATGAGCATAATGATGGGTCTCAAGTGTCTATGCTCTTGTTAGAGAGTTTCTAGGGAGTACAGTGACATCTGTGCATTGGCCATTATTTTTTTTAGACATTCCACCAGCACTCATTATTTATAGGGCACTGTACACATAGTATGGATCAATATGACTACTACAGTACTCTGAAAATACAAGCTGCATTGTTGCCTCTGTCCTATCTTATAAAGCTAAGACTCAACATGATGAGAAGGATGGTCATAGGGAGTAGCACAAAAATGTAACAAGAATTAGCTCCAACAAGAGGTCCAAGACTCCCCAAACAATGACTTATCAGTGATGCCAACATGGTAAACTCTGTCAGAAGTTATCACTAAAGAATGGGCAGGAAGGGTCATTCTGCCCCAAGGAGCAAGCCAGCCTAAACAAGTAGCATTGGAAGATTGAATCCAGCCATCTGTCACCTGAAGATCACCAAAGAAAACAAGTTCTTGAAATCTCCACACTTTAATGGAACAATCACCAGAGCCAGTGACAATATGGTTGCCATCAGGTGAAAAAACAAGGGATCTGATCCAATCTGAGTGTCCCTGGAATGGACCTGCCACACACTGACCAGTGGCTGCATTCCAAAGCCTAATGGTCTTGTCATCAGAGCCAGAGATGATGTGTTTGCCATCAGGTGAATAGGCAACAGAGTAGACTGCATCTGTGTGCCCCTGCAATGGACCTACCACACACTGGCCAGTGGCTGCATTCCAAACTCTAATGGTATTATCCCTTGAGCTAGAGACAATGCATCTGCCATCAGGTGAATAGATGACAGAGCAAACTGGAATCTGTGTGCCCCTGGAATGGACCTGCCATGCACTGACCAGTGGTTGCATCCCAGACCCTGATGGTCTTGTCCCAAGAGCCAGAGACAATGTGTCTACCATCAGGTGAATAGGCAACAGAGAAAACTGACCCCATGTGACCCTGGAATGGACCTGCCACACAATGACCAGTGATTGCATTCCAAACCCCAATGGTCTTGTCTTTTGAGCCAGAGACAATGTGTCTGCCATCAGGTGAACAGGCAACAGAGTAGACTGAACTTGAATGCCCCTGGAATGGACCTGCTACACACTGGCCAGTGGTTGCATTCCAAACCCTAATAGTCCTGTCCCTTGAGCCAGACACAATGTGTGTGCCATCAGGTGAATAGACAACAGAATAGACCAAATCTGTGTGTCCCAAAAATGGACCTGCCATACACTGACCAGTAGTTGCATTCCAAACCCTAATGGTCATGTCCCAAGAGCCAGAGACAATGTGTCTGCCATCAGGTGAATAGGCAACAGAGTCAGCTGAACTTGTGTGCCCTTGGAATGGACCTGCCTCATACTGATCAATGGTTGCATCCCAAACCCTGATGGTGTTGTCCCAGGAACCAGAGACTAATGTATCTGCCATCAAGTGAATAGGCAACAGAGTTGACTGGCTCTGTGTGCCCATGGAATGGACCTGCCTCACACTGACCAGTGGTTACATTCCAAGTCCTAATGGTGTTGTCCTGAGAGCCAGAGACAATATGTGTACCATCAGGTGAATAGGCAACAGAATAGACAGAGCTTGAGTGCCCTTGGAATGGACCTGCTACACACTGACCAGTGGTTGCATCCCAAACCCTAATGGTCTTGTCATAAGAGCCAGAGACAATATGTCTGCCATCAGGTGAATAGGCAACAGAGTAAACAGGATCTGTGTGCCCCTGGAATGGACCTGCCACATGCTGACCAGTGGTTGAACTCCAAACCCTAATGGTCTTGTCATCAGAGCCAGAGACAACATTTTGGCCATCAGGTGAATAGGCAACAGAGTAGACTGCATCTGTGTGCCCCTGGAATAGACCTGCCACACACTGACCAGTAATTGCACTCCAAACCCTAATGGTCTTGTCCTGAGAGCCAGAGACAATGCATCTACCATCAGGTGAATAGGACACAGAGAAGACTGGAGCTGTATGCCCCTCAAATGGACCTGCCACACACTGGCCAGTGGTTGCATTCCAGACTCTAATGGTGTTGTCCTGAGAGCCAGAAACAATGTGACTGCCATCAGGTGAATAGGCAACAGAGTAAACTGAGCTTGAGTGCCCCTGGAATGGACCTGCCACACACTGACCAGTGGTTGCATTCCATACCCTAATGGTGTTGTCCCAAGAGCCAGAAATGATGTGTCTGCCATCAGGTGAATAGGCAACAGAGATGACTGAGTCTGTATGCCCTTGCAAGGTATGAACCTCTGCTGGCCAGTTCCCTGAGTGTCCTGAGGTGCAAAAGAGATGCTTTTGGAGGTGGGCATCCCAGAGCTGACAAAGTGGTGAGCTGGTTGGGGTCTGGGGCATGGCTGATAGATAGAGGTGGGGAGTGGATTCTCTAAGCACAGGAGCAAACACTTGAATGAATTGGGATGCCTCTGATGCCAATGTGGCTATCTCTTGGTCCTAGTGACATCTTCAGCACTTACTCCATACCATTCTGATTGAACTCACCTGGGCCCATTTTGCCAGGATGGTGCAGGTCTCTAGGGCAGATAGGATGGGTGATAGAGAGGAGAGTGAGAGAAGGCTGATGGCTTCAAGCCAGTAAGGGAAGATGGCCTTGAACAAGAGAGTGACCTTATTCAACAACTCTGGGGTACAAGCAACATATTGGAGGTGGTGCATCCAGTATTGGCATGAGTATGCCAGGTGGGGGGGGATGGTTTTGTTCACTTGACTTCGCAAACCAGGGATGGCATTGTTGCAGATCCGAGAGTGCTTCAGCTCACAGATGTTGAACCGGAGCATATTCCGCATGCAAGCAAGCAATGCTTTCCCAAGACGGAGACAATGCGGGGGTAGGATCTCGACATGAAAGATTCCACTACGAGCTTCTTTCATTAAAAAGTCACGGAACGAGCTATGGAGAGGACGGATGGGCCTCTCTTCATCAATAACTCCGTCCAGCAATGATCCCATGGGTTTGACGATTGCTCGAATATTCAGTTCTCCGCCAAGGAGAGCAGAAAGGGAAGTGAGCGACAGCGGCTCATTGAGTACAAGCACAACGGCCATCACCGTTCGAAAGCGTTCTCGAGCATCGTCCAAGGTGAACAGTTGACTTAAAATAGTCTGGTACAGCTTGTCCAACGAGTGGCCGCCGTCAGTGTTGGCAGCTTGCAGGAGCCTGTCAAGTCGCTCCCGCGGGTCGAGCCCGACAGCGCCCTCTCCGTCGATGAAATGGCACGCAGTGGATGCCCACTGGAAGAGATGTTGGGAATGATGCACGAGCAGTCGACACCATTCCCTGTCCGGCCAATAGGATTCGAGTTCAGTATACTGCTGAAGTGAGTGAAGGATAAACTTCTCGATATCTCTGTCGACGATATGCTGTGGGATGTCGCTCATTTGTTTACAGACGACATGAGGGCCAGGACGAAGTGAGGTGAGGATGTCGTTTTCCGGTCGAGTAGTGATGAGGAAACGAAGATTTGTAGGAAGTACGTTTTCGGCGATTTGTTTAGATATGGCGCTTAGAAGCTGTCGGCGACCGGCTTGATCACCACTTTCGTCGAGCGCGTCGATGACGATGACCAAGGGCCCAATGGCGTCGAGGTCCTTAGTAGGTTCGATAATCAACTTTTGGATTTGTTCCATGGGCGATTGCGACGTGCGAAGCGCTCGATCGGCTTTGATGACCCCCCAGAGGGCGGCCTTGTACTGTGGATCATGGTCCGAGAGGTCACGCGCAATCGTGCTGAATAGATTCTTCGGGTTGCGGCTCGCGACGTCAGTGCTGGAGAAGCAATACGAGGAGCCCAGCCGTTTTTGCTCGTTATACAATCGAGCGATCGAGTGAGCCACCGCAGACTTGCCCGATCCAGCGACACCGGTCAGAAGGCACACCCGCGGTGCATCTTCGCTGGGATTGTTGAGAACGTCACAAACGTCGCGGAGGAAAGACTCGCGCGTCCCCGGCAGGCATCCCTTCTCCCATTCAAATCTGGCACCGGATGCATACGGTATGTCGTTCAGGTCGATCGATTCCGCTGTATTCCCGGGTTGTGAACATCCGACCGCAGCCCTGAGACGTCGAACCTACCGGCGTCTTTCACAACATTCATCATGCGAACGACCATGACCCCCGTGTGCACTGAAACTCCCTCCAAGAACGCGGTCTTGAGTTCTCGGAGCTTGTTCTCGTAGCCAGTGATCCTTGAATCAAAATCAGACATCGTGTATTTTGCCATCCGAAGCCCTGGACAGAAATCAGTAACGGTCAAGGTCAAGCGAGCGGCGACTCACAGAAGCTTTTTTGTTTGGCGTATTCAGTGATAAAGTACCCGCACTCCGTCACCTGCTGGGTGAGAAGCGTGATGACCTTCATGTGACTTTCGATTGCTTTCAAGGGCTCAGCATCGTGAACGAACGTAAAGACATCGTTCATCGTGCCTGCTAAGCGAATGATTTGCTCGTCACGGATTTTCTGGTTTACGAGCACCTGCGCACGACATTATCAGCGATTAGAAATAGTACGAATACAGAGCAACAGACTGACCTGGTTCGCAGCTGATATAACAGACCAAGCCAGCGACGCATATGGGTGAATCTGTGTGGCATTCAGACCATGACTCGGTTGGCGAGGCACCGAGCATCAATACCTGTGCAATACCACCCACGATCTTGTTAAAGAGTTCCATCCTCTGCAACAGAACACCCCACGTAGTCTCAAATGTTAATACCTCAGCCGAGACACTTGCGCTAGTATCAACCACCGAATCCATGAGCACGACGGCGCCAGGAATGAAGCTGAGTGGGTCGACGGCTTCGGTCGCCCTAATGACTGCGTCTGTGGCCTGACGTCCGTCTGCACCAACTTGGTCCCCGCGTGGCTCAACAGCCAACGCAAACTTGATTGTGATCTCAGGAAGATCGGACCCATCGGATGTATCCTTGCGAAGATCCTCTTCGAACACTTTGACCATAGAGCTCGCGTCAGTAGACCAGGTCATACACAATACCCTCGATCGCACCTCCATCCTTCATCTTTGCCAATACCCCGCCGATAGTGTCCGAGAGACTTCCAACTAGTTCGTCCTTTTTGAAGCGGTGTTTCTGGTAAACCTTTACGAGGAGGATGGAGCGGTCGTTTCCGTCACTAGCGGTATTCAGTTTCCCGGCGTACAGCACAACCTGTACGCACAAATAGAAATTTTTATCCCAGGAGGTGCGATTCCTTGCCTCTTTTGCGCTGTTCGTCGACCACGAGGTATCGCCTACGAGAAAACGGATGTAGTGTTTCCTCGCACCCAGTAATTTGGGCCGTGGTTGAGTTTGAAGTTCAATGTCTAAAAGAAAACTAACTCGCATACAACGGAAGGTCCAGCGTTGCGATCCCACCTTTGATAATCATTATGTTCGCCCTAGAGCCACGTTCAGCACATTCTCAAAGCAACCAGGGAAGTAATCAATATCCATACATGACAACCCGAGCCGGATTATGAAAGTGGTGAATATACGATGACTCCGGGGGCAGAGGCGAGTCGGATGAGAGGCGTACGAGGAGCCAAACAAGCTAGGTTGGTAATGCTAGTGTGCACATACGCCGCGTGACTATCAGCTATAAGCTTTGCGGTTACGCTTTGTCTCGCGCAAGTCTAATGATTATTCATCCAAAGATAATAGTAGCAGCATCTACCAACCAACCACTTGAAGAACAACGGCGGTGTTCGAGGTCTCCAGAAGCCCAACTACCAAAGATAGTAGCTCTGGCGCCGTGGCCCGTGGTTCACGTGAGCACGGTTGTCCGGCTTTCCATAGCCATGACCACCGTCTTCAACTTCGTCTAACTAACCTATAATGCTCCAGCGCCAGTTCATCCTCGAACCTGATGTGGACTACCCCCTCCATATCACTGCTAAACAGTTCTGGCGCGCAGACTTCGAGGCGAACTGGGATGACCCGGGCGCATTCACCCTAATCCTCTTACACTCTACCAGCTTTCACAAGGAAACATGGGAGCCTACTTTGCAACATTTATTTGATGACATCCAACAATGTCGGGGCTGCCCTGTCACTCTGAAGATCAAGTGCGCATGGGTCATCGAATGTCCCAATCACGGTGAATCCGCCGTACTGAACGATCGTGCCCTCCAATACCCTCCCTTTTACCGTAATTGTGAGTATACATTCCCAGTAGGACTACCTTGTGATTCAGCACGCTGATCGTTGGACATGCTTGCGTCTAGTTGGATGTGAAAAATATGCCGAAGCAGCGCATCGTTTCATGCTACGCGGCCCAACGTTTCCAACACCAGTCAATTTCCGGCGCGAAAAACTTGTTGGGATTGGCCACTCGCTGGGAGGCGTGGGCATGTCCGTTTGACAAGATCGCGTCAACGCTCATTATTCAACAGGTACCCTAGATCGATCTTGCCGACCCTTGTCCCTACAGTTAATTTCTGTGCCTTGATCCTGATCGAGCCTCTGCTTAGTCCTGAGGGGATAGACAAGTTGGAGGATCTCCAAGTCAATCTTATCAATGGCGCATACGGACGGCGCGACATGTGGCCTAGCCGCGAGAGCGCGTCGAGGTACTTTCGAGAACGAACACATTGGCATCCGAGCGTCGTGGATAGCTACGTGGTAATTATCAGACGTCATGTCGTGTGGGGCAGGAGTTATGACTGGACTGTCGTTTTACAGAAACACGGACTAAGGACCTGTGAAGGGGTTGGGCACGAACCAGAGAGTCACGCAGTGGCTTTGGCATGCTCACGAGAGGAAGAGGCGGTGTGTATTCCTGTGTCTCGAGACCTAATATATGTGTGATATCTCCTAGACCATGTATCGGGACAAGACAGGTCCCCAGAGAGGCATCGAGTCGTTGGATAAGCTGTCCGCAACCACACCTGTTGGGGTGATCTTTGGTAACAAGAACGACTACATGTAAGTTTATGTGTTCCAATAGGCTGTGATTTGGAAGTAACGGATGACAGTCCTCGCAGAGTGCAAGACGCTCTTATAGACCCCGCCTCAGGCCGATGCATCAGGGTGGTGGTTCGTATCGAAGGGGTGGGGCACTTGGTCTGTTCAGGGTATGTCCCGTCTTGATGATCCACTGACCGCGAAAACTTTGTTCCAGATCCCCCAACATATACCGGCTGAATTGAACCGGGTTCTTCTCGACGTCTGGTGCAGACTTCTTATTCCCATTGACACCTCCTGCAAGCTTTGACCGAGCTCGTTGCATACTCAGAGAACATTCTCGGATAATGTAGTCGAGATGACGGACTATACATACTGTTAGCTTTACTCTATCCCTATGAACGTGTTGTATCTGAAGTGTCCAGTATGTACAGTAGCTGTCAGGAATGTGCGAGGCAGTTTCTCACGGCCGAAACGACACCTTTTCCAGCCCCAGAACAATCCATGGCCACCGATTTCTGGGCAAGTTCACACTAGTGCGCGGGCTGGGTCAGGTCCTCACACAAAAAGTAGCTCATGGGGCCGTGTTAGCAAGCGATGGATCGTTGACCGTGCAACACTCCAGCAAGCTCGCGCCGACGACCTCCAGTACGTTGACGACCCCGAATACTTTACATACTTTTCCATCTTCTTCGCCAATGGTACGTCAGAAATCTCCTCCACTCGGCATCTAAAACACATTGGGATTCGTTCGAACAGTCATCACGAAGCTCGGCAAGAAGCTGAACTTTCGACAACGCGTGATCGCGACGGCGATCGTCTTCTTTCGCAGGTTTTACATCAAGAACGCATACTGCGAGACCGACCCGTTCGTCGTCATCGCCGCGTGCTGTTATGTCGCTGGAAAGGCGGAGGAGTCACCTGTGCACATCAAAAACGTCGTTGCGGAAGCCCGCTTGTTCTTTAGCCGTGCGTATTTTTTTTCCGTGTACAGTCGGCGTGGTTTTCGCAGCGTCTTACGGGCGTACCATTGAATGCAGAGCAACCTTTTGGGGTCAAGTCCTTTCCCTCTGATAATTCCAAGCTAGCAGAAATGGAGTTCTACCTCGTTGCCGACTTGGAATGCGACTTGACTATCTTTCATCCCTACCGGACGCTCACGGCACTGTGTAAGAAAGAAAGCGCGGACGAGTCGACGGCCGAGGCGGGGGAGGTAGGCGCCGAGGTGGACGACGGGCCACGGTACTGGGGAATGGGCGAGGGTCAATTGGAGTTGAGCGATGACGCACTTCAACTCGCATGGTGCGGCCCTCTGTTTTTGTTTTGCCGATATTCCCTGACAGTGTTCAAAACAACGCTCAGGTCCGTCATCAACGATACCTACCGATCCGATCTATGTCTCTTGTACCCCCCACACCTCCTCGCCATCACGGCACTCTATCTCACCCTCGTTCTACATGCTCCCACGAGGGACCTCGTCCTACAAAAATCTTCCTCGAACCTCGCCAACGATGCCCACGCCAACCCACTCCGGCGATCCTCTCGCCAAGCGTCCATCTTATCCACAGAATCCAAGAAACAACAAGACATCATCGGGTTCTTTGCAGGCCTGAACGTGTCCATGTCCCTCGTCTCCACGATCGCCCAAGAGATGATTTCGCTCTATTCCGCATGGGAACGCTATCGGGAAGATGGGGATGCGAGCGATACCGTGCGCGGTGCGTTCCAAATGCAGACGCTTGCGGGGTCGCCGTATTCGTCGACAGCTTCGGTGGGGAATTTGAAGCGGACGCTCTCGGAGAGCCGGAGTGGGAGCCACAGTCGTGTGGGGACCCCCTCTGAAGGGACGAAGGAGCCTGGGAACATGGATGGTGTGGGCGTGGTCACGCCGTTGATGCTCGTCCAGCTGTTGACGCGGATGCGCGAGAACAGGCTGTCTGATTTGGCGCATTCGACCCATGGACGACCGGTCGTTGTGGACAAGCGGTTGGAGCGGACACAGGCAGCGGGGTGAAGCCCCGGGAGAGCACGGTACCCCCTCCACAGCACGTTTTAAATGTTGCTTACATTGATCTCGATCGAGTAGAATGCGGAAGATCACTTTTTGTTGTACCACAACCCATTAGGCTCAGCGTAGGCATCATTTGCATAAGCCAAGAAATAAATACGAGTGTAAATGCTGCTCCTAGTTCCTCCTTAAGCCGACTCCTCCACGCACGGTGGCTGCGCCCGATCGACGGTCTGCAGCTCGAAATCATCCGTCATCGCGCGCCTCTCGAACACCATTTTGTCGCTCCGAACCGTCTGGTGCCCCGCATTCCCACCGTGTTGGCTTGGCTGGCCGTCCTCATCGTAGTTTTCCCGGAAACTGATCACCAGGCGCGGAATGACCACGGACGCTTCGTTTTGAGTATATGCGGAGATGATGGCAAAGTACGTCGACTGCTCAGAGAGAACGTGAGTGAAAACGGATCGGATGGAATAGAAAACGAACGGGATCCGACGTACGTTGCTCGGAATGCTCCAGACGCTGATCATCAAGAAAATTGTCGCTAACAGGTTCCTAAACGTGCGCACCCAGTCATTCGTGCCGACGTCCACGCCTCACACCGATCGACGACAGACGTACATAAGGAAATAGATGATGCTGTCCCTGACGAGCACGCCCATCAAGTCGCTGAACGTCCACCTGTGCAACATCCGTCGCATGTCAATGGCATGCTTGACGAAACGCCCCACGGCGAGTAAGAACAGGATCGAGTTGACGGCGAGGGCGAGGATGTCCCATGCCAAGGGGAGCGAACCGGACGTGTCGACGCTCGGACCACAGACATGAATTCCGGAAAGGATCCATTCGGTTGCTTTGGGGTCGATCGAGGTCAATGCACCGCGCAGGGTAGGCTAGATCAACGGGCAAAGAGCCAAAACGCACCAGAGATCCCGCTCTGTGGACCAAAGATAATGACTGAGATTGCGAGCCCGAGACCGATTCTTGCTAATATCATCGCGATCAAGATCGCCAGTACGATCTTTGAACCGAGGTACATGGCATACACACGCAGGGCCATGATGACTGGGTATACAGCATTAGAAAGCGGACAGATCTTAGTCAGAGCGACTGACCATCCCCTACGACCTTCGCCCCGAAGGCACCAAAGTTGGCAAACCTGTCGACCGCAAGGCCTACACAAGTACGTCAGTGAGACAGTAATTCCAGGTAGATTAGTGTTCCTACACCTGTGATTCAGAAACACGCCATTTGTTAGTCATGATTATTATGGATGTCAGCGTACTGCTACAGCAGAAGATCAATCGCACGTCCGACGTGGGAGACAGACAGTAACTTACTGATGGTGACATTAGGATGTTTGCGTTGACTGCACGTCGTTGGTCAAAAATACTATCTTCCTTGATAGACAATACACTTACGTGCCCAAAAGTTCCTGAATGCCCAGAGTCAGACGATGGTCTGGTTCAGATATAATGGTCCGCTTACAGCGCAAGGGCTATCCCCAAATAACGAACCTGTAATAGATATAACGGATGCGACTCAAGGAATGGTATCGACAGAAATTAGGGTGAAGGGCCCACAATAACATAAAACGTTGACATAAATGACCATCGTCTTCGCTGGAAAAAAGCACAACGCTCGGCTTCAGCACAAAGGCGTGAATGCATGCGTCTGTCAAGGCGTACCCAGATATATTCCACCTATGTTTAACCTGAGTATCGCTGGTAAACGCCGAGCACTATGGCGTGGGACTCACCTCTCTGGAAAACACGAGGACTGTTCCGAGGACGTGGGTGATCAGCGCATATGAAAATGATCGGGGACAAACGTACCAGAGTCATAACAAACCAACGCAACGGCAGCCACTGGGTGGGCGAAATGAGAGTGATACAAGATGTTCAGCGGACCATAAAAATACCGTCACACCAGTTGGCGAGGTGGATGGCTTCTATCACAGGAAACCAGACAGACGAATTGTCCACTACGACCTCACCCATCGTCGCACGTCACTAGTAGAGGTACAAAGAAACAAAGAAAGAGGGAAAGAGGAGCGCGTGTAAACTTCATCACATCGACTGACCTTCTCTTTAGTATGCCGGGATGTCCACGATGCGTATTAGCCACCTAGGGTCGACACGATTCAGGAACCTACGGATGGTGGATGTTCACTGGGAGCCAGACTTGAAGCGGTCCATCATGATGCATGATCTCTCATCATCTTTTTTCCCAGACATTTGTTCCCCGGCCGTACCTATGCTCTCCCAGTTGCTACCCACCGCCGAAAAACGAACAAACGCGTTTCTGGTGGCCAAGGAACGATTGCCAGCAATGTCCTTGACGACCCAAAAACAGACAGATCATCGATCACTCGATACAAGTGCGGCCTGGGAACGCACAACACGATGCGTCCCGAATTTAGCCGGTGTCAGTCAGCATCAACATTTCGGTAAGATCACACCGTTGGGCCACGACCTGTTTTGATTGCGACCGCCGCCTCTTCCTCAGAGCTCAGCGAGGTATTGTGACCACCCAAGATGTCCCTTCCGCCCTTCGACCACAGCAACCAGCCCGAATTCACCCAACCACCTAACCCGACGTGGTCTTATTGCCAAAAGGTCGACAGTACGCCTGCGGGCCAGGCGTGGTTGGAGGGCGAGAAGCAGGGATGGCACACAATCGACACAGCGGAATGCGATCGTCTGTAAGGCACCCACCCGTTTATCACATCGATCAATGCGACTTGAACCTTGTGCTCCAGCGAACTGTACAAGCTGATGATCAGTGGCATCGTACCCAGGCCCATCGCCTTTGTCTCCACCATTTCTGAAGATGGCGTTGAGAACTTGGCACCGTTTAGGTACATAGTAGTCATCGCCTCGACTTTGAATGGCATACTGACCGCCGTGTTTCCCTTCCATGCAGCTGGTTCAACATGGTGTGTCGTTATCTTGGCGGTCACCCTGAGTATACGTGCCAACATCCAGCGTTCAGGTGACCAGCTCGCCACCCATAGTGTCATTTTCTTGCTCAAACGGACCTGCCCGGATCAAAGACACGACAAACAATGTCAAGAACAGCCAAGGGTTCACAGTCAACATCATCAGTGAGCCATTCGTAGAGAATGCGAACGTCACTTCAGTAGATTCTCCCCCTGGCTTTAACGAGTGGTCCATCAGTGGGCTTACTAAAGCACCTAGTGTACACAGTTTCGTCTCTCTCATCTAGAATGTTGGCTGATCATGGACCACAGGTGCACGTCAAGGCACCCAGGGTCAAGGAGAGCGCATTCAGTATGGAATGCGAACTCTTCCAAGCGATCGATATCGTCCACCCTACCACCGGGGAGTGTACGAGCACCCTCGTGCTTGCGCACGTCAAGTATATCCACGTTCGCAACGACATGTTGACCGAGCGTCGGACGATCGACCTCACCAAGTTCAAACCCGTTGCGCGCATGGGAGATATATCCTACGCTCGAGTCGGTGATGCATTCAGGTTGTCCCGTCCTGTCTGGGCTACAGAGGAGAAAAACTTGCAGGAAGCCATACAGCGGCTCTAGGACACGTCGTGTCTCGAGCCCCGAGGCAATCACACCTATACGTTTGGGGAATACCAGTAGAGCGCCAGAACTCGTATCCAGACTCAGATCTTGAACAATAGTTTCGTTCACCCACGGTTCAGTGCCGTACACACAGTAATAGGGGTAGACACGTCAATCCAAGATTGGTTCAGGAGAACTGTCCCGCGGGCTTGTGTGCCTCGGTTTTGATCGCCGGATGAATCCGGGCGCCGTCCGGAAAGGCTGCGGTGCGAGAAACTTACCCTGCGCGCTCGGCCGAGATGTCGCATTTTGCACGGCTAGTAAGACACAGTAGCTCTCGAACCGCGTCCGACTCCCTGTCTGATCACTGTCCCAATATGTCTCATGTAAACGTTCAAACACTTGGATGTTCTGTATCGTGTTCAAATGCTACCAAAGTAACTACCAATCACAACGTAACTCTCGGCCGCCCGTCGACGCCTGATGAAGATGAAGCAGCGACCACGGCCTCGATGTCCGTGACTGAAGCAGGCAATAAGACGATGATTACAATCGACATCAAAGTTTCTACGAGTAGTACAAACTTTCACGCTTATCGCGATGACACGTTCATTGTTGAGACGGGGTACGATCATCGTGCTCGATGACATGACGAGTTATAATGATTTCGATAGGGTTGCCAAGATTCAGGCGACAATTAAGGAATTTGAGGAGTCACTGTTGTTGACGGGTGCGTCCATCCTTCTTGACACGACCGTGTGTTGTGGTACGGTGTTGTGGCGCATAGCTTGAGGACTGTGATCGAGTACGATCGGTTGTCCATTCCGAATAACGGCGAGGTTCTGATCACCAAGCATGTTTTTGGTGCTAAACGTATGCAGAGGTCGCCGAGTTTCCGTTGACACCCTCCGCCCAACTTGATTCGGAGAGGATGTCATATTCATAAAAATGTCTCAAGAGTAGAATGTATGGCGAATTGGAGTGCTGCGACGGTGAAGGTAGAGAGGGATCTTGGGGAGGTGTCCGACTTCATGGCGAGGTACATGCTGAGTCTTTCTTTTTGTGGCCAAACAGATACTCTCCAGCGTTCACCAATCTCAGGGATTCACGTCAGTAGAACAGCGCAAGGTTCACTTTGAGTCGCACATGGATGTTGAATGCACTGAATGCAGCTTTTAGCAAAACGCGCTAGGGGGCTGCACCGTCACAATCAGCGCCAGCTGGTATATGTAACCCGGCTAGTCTACAGTGACACCTTTCCCTCTTAGATCGTTCTTGGCGTCATTTATTTCCTGCAGACATACATGAACGTAGGGTGGATGCGTAACGGGAGAGAGGTGAGTCCGAGCTCACATTCGAGCATAAACGCTCGAAACAAATTGCAAATTAGACAGCTCACCTTGAGCAATTCGTGATACGCGTCTGGAAAATCCTGAAAAGTGAAGAGACCCCAACCGAGGGACGCGAGAGAGTATGCGCCGAAAGACACGAGCAGCCACCAAGGAATCTAGTTTCCACCTGGTGGGTTAGTTTGGCTTGCGTTGAAAGGAGAAGCGCGTACAACGGGTAGGAGTTGGGCGACAACGTCTTGCCTGAGGGCGGGGATGGGAAGGACGGCGAAGAAGGCGAGGAGGTAGACAAGGACGAAAGTGGAGACGTAGATGGCGACGCGGTGTGCACGGGCCATTGGGCGCAGTGAGAGGTGACAGTATAGGATTACGTCAGGGTCAGCCAAATAATTAGGTGCCTGGATCGCCGGATGACTTCGGACCGTCGGGAAAGGCCGCGGCGCAAGAAGACTCTCGGCGCTCGATCGACATGCAGTCGACATGGTCGCCATCGCCAGTCGCATTTTGCACGCAGGTAGCGGACTGGTAGGACACGGTTGTTTCTGAAACCGCGTCCGACTCGCTCAGGTCCGGCCACTGTCCCAGCACGTTCCAGGTAAAGTTCGTTGCTGCCAAGCACAATGTGGCTGACTCGATATAACCTCGTCGACCATGGGTTGACTGCACGTCTCAAGCCCGTCCACCGGCACCGCAGGGTGAAAAGATGTCCTTGCCCCCCTTTGACCGTAGCCTTGGTAGCAAGTTCACTGGCCCACCCAACCCAACCTGGTCGTGGTGTCAGAAGATCGACAGTACGTCCGATGGTCGGGAATGGATGGAAGGGGAGAAGCAAGGATGGAAGACTGTCGCCACTGCAGAAGAGGATCCCACGTAAGAAAATCACCGTCCTCAGCAGAGCATCGCGATAATGATCCTTGGTATCCCACCGTGATTCCATAGCAAACTGTATGCACTCATGATCAGCGGCATCGTTCCTAGGCCTATCGCCTTGGTCTCTACCATCTCAGAAGAGGGAAAGGAGAACTTGGCCCCGTTCAGGTGCGACAAGGCCGTTTGGGAGCCTTACGTCTGATGCAGCGCCTGACTGATCGCTGTTGTCTATCCTGAATAGCTGGTTTGGAATGGTGAGTCAGCTCCCCCCCTCCCATGTTCCGGTGACTCGAACAGACGATCTTCAAGATAAGCAACTGGCCTCCCGTCGTCGCCTTTTCGTGCCTCAATGCGGCACCAGGCAGACTCAAAGACACGACCAACAACGTCAAGAACAGCAAGGGCGGCTTCGTCGTCAACATCATTAGTGAACCATTTGTTGAGCTCGCTCATGCCACCTCGATTGATGCACCACCGGACGTGGACGAGTGGACCCTAAGTGGGCTCACCAAGCATCCCAGCGTACGTACCCTCCCCTTCCTCTCTTTCCTGTGATCGATCGACTGTGCATAGATCCACGTGAGAGCGTCACGCGTCAAAGAGAGCGCGTTCAACATGGAGTGCCAACTTTATCAAACCACTCCTTTCATTGACCCCACCTCGGGCGCATGCACCACCACGCTGATTCTCGCACACGTTAAATACATTCACGTGCGCAAGGACATGTTGGACGAGCGGGGAAAGGTAGATATCACCAGGTTCAAGCCGATTTCGCGGTTGGGCGATAATTCGTATGGTCGTGTTGGTGATGCATTTAAATTGCCGAGGCCAGCTTGGGGTGTAGATGAAGGCAAGGTCCGGGAGGCAATGGAAAGAGTTCCTGCAGATAAGATTAGACTGCCTAGACTCTAGGACGAGTGGAATCTGTGGCATTAATATTGTCGTCTATTTCCCGATTTCAAGTCTCTGCGTGCGCTTTATCTATGTATGAATTCGTCCCGTCAATGGTCCGTGTCGTACAGTCTCCTAGAGTCTATGCATACCGGTGTTTGAGCAGAAATCAGGTTTCTTCAAGGTGGCGCCACCAGTGGCTATCTTGACAAGGGGGTTGGCGCGACTCCCCATTCGGTGCACTACCAAAATGTCTACAGGGAGGGTGACTGAAATATTCACCACACTCCCACGGTAGGTCGTTCCTCCCCATGAACGTCGGACAAATGTGGTCAAGCTCGAGTACGAGTCTAGCTAGGACTTGCGTTGGACTATTCGAGGGCATGAGAAAATGCGATTTGCCTTCCGTGTCGGCGTGGCATCCTATCTGTCGGGCCGCGTTAACGGGAAATCTCTTGTCGACACTGTGGTCCAAAATGCCTGGATAGTTGACGAGCACGATGATACGGTCAATGCAGATAGAGAGACCCGACGCTTACGTAATCGATGCGGGTTCCTTCGGGTACTAGTACTCGACCCATTCCACCTTGTGAGCACCCACGACCACGACGATGAGTAACAAGGTCGTCGGCGTCCTTGGTGCGCGTGAGCCTTCTCTCGTCTTTGGAACTGTTGCGCGATGTCCTCACTACTGCTCGCAGATCTTCACATCCATCTCACGCCCGCTTCTGAAGGCATCTGACATACTTGAAACCAACAGGCGGTGGCCAGCTCGGCCGTATGCTCGCAGCATCCGCTTCTCTTCTTAATATTAACGTAGTAATCCTTGACGTCGGTGAATCAGCACCAGCGAAGCAGATCGTCGCATCCCGTTCGCCCGCACTCACCCACATCGACGGTTCGTTTGCCGACCCCGAGAAGATTAGAAAGCTCGCGAGCAAAGTCGACATCATCACCGTGGAGATCGAGCATGTCGGCGCCGACGTCTTGAAGCAGATCGAGTCAACACCGAGCATGAACGCCTTCATACAACCCAGCCCCTCCACGATCGCTGTCATCCAGGACAAGTTCGAGCAGAAAACGTACTTGCGCACTAACGGCTGTCCCGTCTCAGAGTTTGTCAGAGTCGAACCGACGGTTGCCTCGATAGAAGCTACCGCCTCCCAGCTTGGTCTCCCTTTTATGCTCAAGAGCCGGACGCTTGCGTACGATGGACGAGGCAACTTTGTCGTTCAGACGCTTGATCAAGCAGAAAAGGCACTGCAGGCGCTCTCGAACCGCCCGTTATATGCCGAAAAATGGGTCTCCTTTAGTCAAGGAAATCGCAGTCATGGTTGTACGTACAACTGACGGAGAAGTGGTTTCTTACCCTGCCGTGGAGACCGTCCACAAGGATAGTATCTGTCATCTCGTCTTCGCTCCCCTTCGGAGCCGCGACCCCCTTGTGACTTCCCGTGCACAGCGTGTCGCTGAGTCTGCCATTCAAACACTTCAAGGTGCTGGCGTCTTTGGCGTCGAGATGTTCCTCATGGAAGATGGTGAGTATTCATCGTCGTGTCCGTGCCTTCCCCTCGGACGCCCACCCACTCACCCTCACCTCAGGTACAATATACATCAACGAAATCGCCCCTCGTCCCCATAACTCGGGGCACTACACAATCGAGGCTTGCTACACCTCCCAATACGAGAATCACCTCCGCGCAATTCTCGGGCTGCCCCTTGGAAGCACCGCCCTCAAAGTCCCCTCCGCTGTGATGCTCAACATCATCGGCAGCTCCACCTCCATGGACCCCATCCAAGCCTTTACCACCAGCCGCGCTCACCATTCCTGGTTGCACTATCCACCTCTATGGTAAATCCGAGTGCCGGCCGGGTCGGAAAATGGGACACGTCACTCTCGTCGCGGACACCGATGCGGACCTGCGCTCGCGCCTCCGTCCCCTCCTGTCTGCCCTCCCCATCCCCAGCACACAAGCAGAGATCGATGCATATGCACCACCCTCGCCCGCGTCAGGAAGCGGCCACCCGAGTGCACAGCCGATCGTAGGCGTCATCATGGGCTCTGACTCTGACCTGCCCACAGCTCCTTCCTGCTGCGCGCATCCTCGACCAATTTCACATTCCATACGAGCTCACGATCGTCTCTGCGCACCGTACGCCAGGACAGGCTGGTCTCGTATGCGCGTAGTGCACGAGCGCGCGGGCTACGGGTCATCATCGCCTGGCGCAGGCGGCGCAGCGCATCTTCCGGGTATGGTAGCAGCGATGACCAGCATCCCGGTGGTGGGTGTCCCCGTCAAGGGGAGTGCGTTGGATGGGGTAGACTCTTTGCATAGTATCGTGCAGATGCCGGTAGGACGCCTTCTTATTTTCTGTTCTGGTCGTCATGTTCACTCAACGGTCTGCTCTTCGCGATTACCACAGCGTGGTATACCGGTGGCGACGGTCGCGATAAACGGGGGCATGAATGCGGGCCTGCTTGCTGTCCGCATTCTCGGCGCAGGTATGCCGCGTCTCTTTACGGCGATGGAAGAATACCTCGAAGGACTCGAAAAAGATGTGTTGGGCAAGGTAGACAAGCTTGGCGAGGTCGGATGGGAAAAATATGAGGTAAAACGGTAAGGGCAGATTGTTTGGCCCCCAACGTGTTATTACATCGAGCATTCCATTCGGTGGAACCGTTGAGGACACAAGAGGCTACATGAAACAACAGGTCGATGATTGTATTCAATCGGAACGCGCCCTGGCAAGCCTTTCAGTAATTTGAGCGAACCCGATGGATTGGGTGACGACTTGTCAACCTCGCGATTAATTGTTCTCGTCCATTTCTGTAGCGTGGCATCTTCGTTGGCAACCCAGTTTGTAATGGTGTGGGAGCGAGCTGGCACGGTGACAGAGCGTGTGTTCAAGCTCAGCCAGTCTAGTCACCCTCCGCTGTGCTGTCCACGCCAACTCCATTTCGGGGTGAGGTCTACCTTACTTACAGTATCGATACCACTCGCTTATGTTGGCAAAGTCAGACCGACCTGACCCATCAAACAGCTGAAATGAACACTAGAGTTTTCCCAGTGCATGCGAGGTCACGCGCACATGTGGTTGAATCATAGCAATCTCATCAGTGGGGATAACCTCGCAGGATCACTCCCTAAATGGACAAATGGACGCACCGAGTCACTCTTCCTGTTGACCGGGACTAATATGATAATAATGCAGCATCATACCATATCTCGGCTACTAAGAAAGTGGTCACTGGCACTAACTTGTAGCAGATGCGGCATTGGGACCACAATTTACTGTGAAACTATGACTCGGAAGCTACGCTACCCATTCAGAATGTGGTACGTCTGTTTGTCTGCGAATATATTTAAACAGCACTGATTACTTGTGCGATGATATTTAATCTTCCATAATATGCCAGTCCCTGAGCTACGCTTTCAGGAACAATTCCACAACGAGCACAAAAAACCGCACGTATTTGGGGATCATTCCATCTGTCATTTTTTTGATGTTAGATCTCCAGGTCAAATATGTCCGAGCGAACCGTTATCCCTCATGACCACCGTTCCTCCGTTTATCAGGTGTATGTGTTCGTTTGTTTGCTCCACGGGTGGGTATAAATACAAGGCAGCAAGTTGGCACGAACCCGACAGTCCCTCGAGCAAGATCACTGATTATCTCGCTATACCCACTTCCAATGGCCCTTTCTGAAAACCTTGCTGTGCGTCTCTTTGTTGTAACATCCTCATTCTGATAACATCCACCCAGTACGAGCGGAATGGTTTTGGTGGGAGATGGGCTCAAATTCTCAACGAGCAAAGCTCGGAGAAGAGCGTCCGTGCCCTTTTGATGCCGACCGCACGGAACGCTGTATGTTTATGTTTCTGATCCCATTTGAACCTTCACTTCCTCGATAATACCTATTGCAGGTGGGTTGGCCTGCTTTCGACGACGGGTGGATGCGAGCTGTCTCCGAAATTATCAATGAGCAAGCCTTGGAAGAAGATAACGTCGGTAGTGCGATCTTCGCCTACTGAGCATACCAAAGCGTGTAAGTATTGCCAGTGTGCCATCGTCGTCTTGTGATAGTTCTCGTAGCCTCACACCCATGTCTCTGTACATAAGGTGCATTGCCTCGCTAGCAATCGTGTCCGTCATGCTGTGCCATTCTTTCACTCGCGCATTTGAAACGTCTATACGCGCGCCGTCTATTTATCATGTACAAGCTCAGAGTTAGCACAGATTCCGAGTAGGGGTGCCGCCGAGAACGAAATGTATCTGTACCACTCTCAGAAATTTGTGATATAGCGCAGTGTTCTATCGTTTTCGTGGCACGCTTTTGTGACAGTCAATGAACGTTAACCACGCACGGCGGCGGTCGAGTCTCATGTTGCCTGATATACTATGCAAGCGAGTCATCCCGGCGATTACTCGTTTCCCGAGAACGGCCGAGATCTGTGCTTATCATGTACGTCTTCACTAGGGCAGGCCGTGAGAATGGTATCCAACTCTCGACTCTCTCCAGCTACATGATGAAGATCGCAGTGACTGGATGTAACGGCCACGTTGGCCAACGCGTTGTCTTGCGGGCCCTCCAGACCGGCCATATCGTCGTCGGAATCGACATCATCGCCAGAGAAGACACCGCGTTCCGCCACGATCCACAATTTGTCTTCCTCCTTGCGGATATGACCAACTTTGAGGAGGTCCTAGAGGCATTCCAGGGCTGCGACGCCATCGTGCAGCTCGCTGCCATCCGTCAACCGATCGACTACAAAGTCAACACGCACAACCGGTGGGTGAGAGACGTCTCCACCAGACGGTCTTGCTCATGGGATGAACACTTGCTTGTCTGTGTCGCAGCAACGTAGTGATCAGCTGGAACGTGTTGCGCGCCGCTGCAGAGGTACATAAGTTCGTCTTGCCTGCGCCCACGCAACTGGATTCGTGTTGTTGTTGTCAGCTCGGGATAGAGCGCGTGGCGCAGGCGTCGTCCGCGAACGTTCTCCATGCCATCTTCAGTGTTGAGCCACAGTTTGATTACTTCCCGATAGACGAGCTTCATCCGACGCTCCCGGACGAACCATATGGGCTTTCGAAATTGTGAAAATCCCCCTCCCCCCCCCTTTGTTTGCTATCCTTTTTTTTTCCAAAATGGTTGAGCTCACTAGAGATGTGTGTGTACCTTGCAGAATCGCCGAGATGCAAGCTGATACGATCGTTCGAAGGTACCCGAATACGCGAGTGGCTACCCTTCGACTCCACTGGTCAGTCCCAACGAGAACCGGAGCCTACCGAAAGGACTACAAGGGTTCAAAGGGTGACCTCTGGAGTTACGTCCAAGAAGATTCGTCTGCAGAGGCGTTTCTGAGGGCCGTGACAGTGGAGAATGACGAGTGGAAGGGGCATGAGAAGTTTTTCATTGCTGCGCCTCAGGTCGCAGCTGACGAAGACTGGCTGGACCTGAAGCAAAAGTACTTTCCACATGTTCCAGTGAGGGAAGAATGGGTAAAGAATGGGGGGAGAGGCTTCTTCGACTGCAGCAAAGCTGAACGCATTCTCGGATGGGTACACAAAGATAATGCATAGAAATTCGTGAACCGGAAACTTTTGCGCAATGACAAACGTGTAGACGATGTCTGACTGCCCCAACTGACGGTCACGCTCGTTCATTCCATGACATCATGCACGTCCATGTCCGTTTCTGATGACCCCCTAAGAACTAGACAAATATATAATACAGAAAACGACGAAAGCGAGGTCATTCATCGCGCCCAGGCTCCTCTGGCGCGTCCCTCGCCTCGGGGTACAGCTCGTGGGCAACCTGTTCTGCAAGCGCTTCCTCGTGGTCCATCGGTCCCTCTGGCCTTCTCTCCGCCAGAGTCTCATCCGCCACCGCGAGCACAGGCATCGACGGCGTCTCACCCACTTCTAGAGGCTCACCACCACCCTCCGCGCTACTCTGGGCGTTCTCCACCGCAAGTATACCCTCCACATTGACCACGCTAACCGCCCGCTCCACATCCCCGCCAGATGGCACCGCGTCCTTTTGATCTGGAACGATTCTTGCCGCACTCTTCGACCCCCGGTCGTCCTTTGCAAACACGTCCTTGCCAGGCTCGGCGAGAATCCCCGGGGGAATGGCCGTGTTCACCTCGGGTGCGACCGGTTTTTCAGCGTCTTCGACGACGATAGCGCCGCGTCCACCGGGTTCGCCGCCGACAGTGGCCGCATGCACCGTCTTGTCTTGCGGTGGAGCCGGGGTGCCATTGTACTGCGAATACTATACGACTACCCAGTCAATGTGGATCCCAAAACATCACAAAAAAGACTCACGTCGTCAAAGAAGTCGTTGCTTTACAAGAAAACGTTTCGCAGCAATAAGTGTCACGAACAAAAACGATGGGGAAACTGACCAGGAAAAGTCCCACGTCTTCACCCATTGTGCACTCTTGCATTGCTTCTTCGTCCATGGGTTTCCATACGACAGCGGGCTAAACTTGGAAAAGTTCCATACCGCCACAATCATGAGTACGGCGGCGATTTGGAGTCGAAACTTGGGCTTCAACGCTGACGTCGCAAAATCGAACACGGCGCAAGACATGAGGATCGCAAAGTAGAGTGCGGGGAAGTAGTGATGAAGGAACAGCTGGCGGCTCATAAGGAAAAATGGGAAGTAATGCATGAAGTAGCCGGTGAAGAGGAAACCACACATTGAGTCGTACTTGACCACTCTAGCTGAATATTCGGTCGAGTGCACGTCAGTGACAGTCGAACAAGAGACTAATACGCAATGCTTACTGCTCTCGAAGTCCCTGTACCCTCGCTTCGCACGTAGGATAAGGAACCCACGAACGACGACGTAAGTGGCGATTGAAGCAGTGCTTAACCACCAAACGAACGGGTTGCCGATCAAGTAGATTTGACGATGATCCTTGACCCAAAAGTTCTGAGATTGAGATTGAGCGTGCTATCAGAAATAGATCATCCAAAGAGTCAAGATGACTTACGATACCGCGGAGAAGGCGGGGCCAGCTCAGCGGACGAGAGTCGTATGCGTGTCTGTCCGTCAGGCCAGCGTTCGTCGCCCACATCACCTGCTGCAATTCCCAAAATTTGGCCAAAAACCCTGGAATCCGGTAGTTGACCCTCTCCGCATTGGCAGGCACTGCACGCCATCACCAAAATCAGCCCCTCGCAAACTGGGGAAAACGCAAATCACGCACACTGTGGATGTTGGGCGGCAGTCTCGACATACCACAACGAATTCGCCTTGACCGCATTCTTGTTGCAAGTCACCTCCTGTTGCTCGAATCCCCACTCTGGTAACTTGACCTTGTGGGAAAAGAGGTAGCACCCCGTGTTCATGTGTCTCAACCGGAAGTGGGTTCGCAGTGTTCTCAGACGCTTGCCCGACTGCTTGTCCCTCTTGTCACCTTTCTCAATCAAGACCACCCAGTCATCGTTAATATCGCCCGGAAACCCGGTCATGCCGTATCCCGATACCTCGTTCTGGAAGTCGACATCGGAGACGGGTGGACGGACATCGTGCGAGTGGAGGGACTTGTCGGTGACGATGTGCCGCAGCTTGATGCGAGATCCATCTTTGATGTATTCGACGGGCTGCGTTTCGTAGTCGTACTGAGGATAGCCGTCGGTGGTGGCGTTGAGAATTCGCCACAAGTTATTCTCATCCCGGTGTGGGTAGAGGGTAATCTGTTGTTCTAGACGAAATGTCAGCTAGACTGTGATCAACGACGGAACGTCACGTACGTCCACTTCCACCGGGATAATTGTGGGCATGTGAATGCAGGAATCCTCCTTGGGTATTCAGATGACGGATGGTCACCTCAGAACCAAGAACAACGTCTGAGGGCCATGTCAACCACACCATCCTTGACAATAAAAGCAAACGCACCGGCATAGGTATCAGGCATACCACGCCCCAACGTCTGCCGAAACTCGGAGCTCATGAAGGCATCCCCTTCGCCCGAATTCTCAAGAATCATGAAATGCAACTCAAACATGGTCATGTAAAACAAAATGGGGACGAGAATGAGGCACAACGCTCTTGCGAAAAAGTGTCTCGCCCACGTGCGTGGCTTGACGCGCAAATCCCCGAGGAGTAACCAGAGCTGCAACACAGTACATGCGCCGACAGTCGCAACGGTAAACAAGCCGACCCACTTGCAAGATAGGACTGCGCCGAGTGAAAGGCCGGTCAGAACGAGCCACGACCACCATCCTTCCGTAAAGGGCTCCTTCTTGTCCTCGTTCAAGAACCCAACGAACAGAAATGTTGTCAGCGCGGTGAAAAATACCAACGGTGAATCAAGGAGGATGTGCCGCGACTGGGTAACGAGGCCATTCTCAAAAGTTAAAAAAGAAGAGGCGAGTAGGGCGGTGGTGGCTCTGCAATCGAGAGCGCGGAGTGTAAGATAGGCGACTGGAATGGTGGCAACACCGAGCGTGGCAGGAACCATACGCATGGCGACATATGGCGTATTCACAAACACCCTATGAAATGGGCTCAGGGGTCAGCTACTCCGGGACATCCAACAACACCCACTTTCCGATCTCTTTAAAGTCGAAATCCCCATCGAACCTGGACAGAAATGCTGCAGCCGTTATCAACAACTTGGCCAAGGGCGGGTGGACATCCACGAAATAGCGCGTCTTGATGTAGCGTGCGGTAAATTTACCAAAGTGAACTTCATCGAACCTACACGCACGACCAGATGTCAGCAGGAGAGCACCCCATGAAACTCGAGTTCGAGGCGCACACAACGCTGTCCGGTTTTGATATGCGGAAGAGGCGGACAAAGGTCGCGACTATAAGGACAACCACGAGCAGCTTCCACTCTCCAGATGTTATTTTCAGCCCGCCGGGAGGATGCGTTCTCCGGGCGGGACCGTATCCCTTTGCGGCTGCCTCCCGCCGCTCGTCCGCGTCTAGGTTATCTTTCCGTGAAGGAACTGGAGGGTATTTATGTGCTGAAGGAATGGCGTGTGGGAGACCGGGGGGTGGAGAGGCTGGTCTTCTTGCCCGTACGCTGGCAGACATGGCTGCAGGTAGGGGAAAGGTGTTTGGACAATACCGGACTGTACAAAACTATGGGAATCCTGATGGGCACGGCCAAAATAGAGTGGGTCCGTAGGTTATTCGCGCGTCAGAGATTGATACGGTGCGGCGCTCACCAAGGAAAAGGTAATGAAGACCTGTCCACCGTGTACGCGATAGTAACCGACGATAGAAATGTGAATGAGCGTTCAAACGTTCGCCTTTGCCGTTGCTGCGCTTGTTTGGTCTTGTTATAACTACACGTCATAGTCTGCGGTGTACGATTCGATCTTGTACCAAACACCGACGTGTGCCCTTGCATGGTAAATCGTACTGGTTGTTGCAGTACGGGCGAGCGCTCTCACTGCACACATGCTGGCACGTATTTATTATGACTATGCAGACCTTCAAGTACGGTGCCATTTCCGCGTGTGAAAACACCGATTCATTTGCGCCCTTGAGAAGGCAAGTCTCCTAACTTTCTTTCATAACACTTCTCAATTCCCACTCTGAGAGTCTGTGTACCAATGAATTTCTATGGAGTGCTGCATAGGCCTCTCACATTGGAGATGGTATATAAATACCAGGTGAGTATGCCACAAAGCTCAAATGTGAATTACTATGCCCCTAAACAGACTGCATCCCAAATCCTAATGGTCTTACCCACAAAATCATTAGGATTTGAGATGGGTCCACTTAGTGCCAACATCACAAGAAATGAGATCCATTGCTTTTGTGGTGTATTCCCCTGATGGAGTCACTGTGATTGGCTCTCAAGAAGATGTCATTAGGCTATGGCATGTTATACCCTGGTTGGTATACAAGAGATGCACCAGCCAGTGTTAGCATTCTTTACCCTAATGTCATCATCAGATGAGCCAATGTGGCTTCCATCAGGTGAATATGCAACTGAGGCAACCAGATTTTGGTGTCCTTGAAATGGACATGGGCTCCATCAAAGGCAAGTACACTACAATGTTGATGTCACCCATCACAGAGAAGTTCATCAAGTGCAGTCACAACTACTGTTTGATACTTCTCAGAAAAGGGGCAGTGCCAAATGTGCAGCTGCAATATTTCTGTAAGATGTTTGGAAGATCTTTTGATGTTGACACTAACAATAAGTAGCAATGATGAACAGGGGTTCAAGAGCAATTGCCTTGGTTGACACAATGGAGTCAAGCTGGGGATACGGAGAGCTCGGATCTACATCAACGGCGGGTTATAATATTGTTTGTAGTATTTTTTGGCGTGGGCAGTGATGGGAAATTAGTGGTTAGCTGGGAAGTTGATGCAGTCGTGCTATGGATCGTCGTCCCCGTAAGACGGCGGTGACGCATCTTGTTGGAGAGACCGACCAAGGGACCTACCATCCGAATCGATAGCTCGCATGGGTGTTTTCGTGAGAAAGGGTGGGCCTCGTGGACTGCAAGTTGTCCCACTGACACCGAGCCCGCCAACGCAGTGGACCAAGAGTGAGTCGGCTCTTGTTATCCCCGCCAACACTCACAGCAACCATGTCTAGACAATGTCCGTGCAGATCGACCGCGTCCATACACTCGCCGCAACCAGACCACTCGTCCATGCTCAGCAATTTCTCCAGGCGCAGCGTGCCCACGGTGCCAAACCGCCCTCGCCAGACAACGACGACCGCCAAGCGCAGATGGAGCAGGCCCTCAAACGCTCTGTCACGCTCGTCATTTGGTACAGGGTGCGTCGCCCGCTCGATACATGTGTCTGCTCCTGACACGCCTCCACAGTCCAACTGCGATCCGATACGGCTCACCCACGAAATATCGACCTTTCCCCTCTTCTCGCTCTCGCACTACCCCTCGGTCGTGTCTGACCTCGAGCTCACGTCCACCTCCTACGTCGACACCTACAATGGTGCGTCAGGGCACTGGGAACAACACATGATCACCACCGTCCGCACGATCGAGTCTGAGCAACGTCTCTTGTACAAGCTCCGGAAGAGCCTCCTCGCTGGCCTGGCCGACGACGAGTGCACGGGCCTGGCCGAGGAACTTGCATTGCAGGTCAAGAAGAAGCAAGCGTCCCCCGTCGCCCCACACGCCACGCCCTTGCCCACGGCGGCCGCGCAGCTCAAGCGGCCCGTCGCGGACAGTGCCGAAGTGCCCACCGCCAAGCGGTTCTACTTGCCCGAAAACTACCCTGCCCACGTTTACATCCCACCTCCGATGAGCTACATGCTCCCCACCCAGACCATACCCTATGCCCCTCCCCTCGCCAGTCCCCCACTCAGCACCCACTCACCTGCTCGAAACGGGGTCGAGACGGGCGAGATGACGACACCGGTCAACAGCCCGTTCCATGGCCCGACCATGAACGTGCAGTCGCCCATCATAACCCCAACCCCGCTCTACAGTCCCAACACGCCCAACACCGCCACACGCACCTCCTTTCCCCAGCACCCCCACCCGCCGCTCAAGCGCTGGCCCAATGACTACACCGTGTCCGAGATCGCGGCTGGCTTCCGCGCGATGGATGCCACGGTCGCGCAGTCGCCCACCGCGACGCAAAAGGCAGCGTTTGAGCGCGTGTTTGGGTGTCGGTATGTCAAGAGCACGGTGTGTCGACACCGGGGGGTGTACCGCAGGGCAGATCCGAGCTTGAGGAACTTGTTTGAGGCGATGGGCAACGACGAGCGTGCTGTGTGGGGTGAGTTTGTGAGGCGGGTGGAGGGACGGCCGGGGGTGGGCAAGGGGAGCGGGTCAGGGGATGAAAAGGGGCAGGACGAGGCGCCAGGTGGGACAGCACAGCCAGGGCAGGGCGCACCGGGTCCGGGGATCGGTCAGGAACAGGGTCAGACGGGTCCTGACCCGATGATCGCCCCCATGGGACACCTGGCGATGTCTGGCAAGTGAGGCGCTGCGCGTCACAGTTCTGACTGAGTCAGGGACTGCAACGGTCCCCGGACGGTGCGTCGTGCGCGCGCATATATGGATGGAAGCTCATTGTTTTGGCCCGTGCAGGACATGCGCGCCCGTAGGATGCCGGTCGAGTCGAGTCTGGTGCGGGACTGCCAGACGCGTCGACTCGCGACCATCAATTATCGTGGCTCGCCTGAATGGTCTCCCCGGTAATTTATATTCTCGGCGGCATCAGGAAACAGGGACTCTGATGGTGCACGGTGTGTACCGCCCCGAAGATGGACGGTCCGTCTGATGTAGTTACAATATGTAGTCACGAGCAGCACACGTGGTGAATAACAGCACTTCGCTTCTCTCCATCCCACCATGACCGAGCCTGAGTCGACCCGGAGTCGCCTGCTGCAAACGCGCTATTTCAAGGACAGCGTGCACGACTATGGCAGGTGGATCGCCCACAGCTTACGGATTCGCACTGACGCCGCACAGTCTCGTTTTCGCCCTGGATTTGCTCTTTTATCGATACGTACGTGTGACACCCGTTTCTGGCATGCCAAGGACCTCATCCTGTCTAGAAAACACTTTCAACGCCTGAGATACATCAAACAGCTCGGTGTCACATGCTATGTCTTTCCCTCCGCCGCGCATACCCGGTTCGAACACTCTCTCGGTGCGTCTCCATACCTGCCACCCAACGCGCGCTGACACGCACCTGGCCAGGCGTGGGTTATCTCGCCCGGCTCATGGCGACACACCTCAGAGACATGGACCGCTCGCTCGGCATCACGGACCAGCACATCGAGTGCGTCGAGTTGGCGGGGCTGTGTCATGACCTCGGACACGGTCCGTGGTCCCACGTCTGGGACGGCGTCTTTATCCCCGCGGCCCTGTGCGTTCATTCCCACCTGCATACGTGTCCTGCCTTTTCTTACGTTCTACATGCCCCCCGAATCCATGCACGCGGCAGACCAGGCAGTGAATGGAAGCACGAACACGCGAGCGAGATGATGTTTGACGATATGGTGGAGACGTATCAGCTCGATATCACCACCGAGGAGGCGACGATCGTCAAGGCCCTCATCGCTGGAGATTTGAAGCGTTGTCCGTACGTCCATGCTCGCCCTCGTTTCGGATGGCGGATGCTCACGACCACGACAGGCTTGGCGAGACGATGCCGTTCTTGTTCGAGATCGTGGCGAACCTGCGCAATGGACTCGACGTCGACAAGCAAGTTCGTCTCCGTTGGTTCCTGTGTGTGCTGACATGCGATCTGCTAGACTCGACTATATCTTGAGGGACTGTCATGCGGTGGGTGATAAAGGCAACATCTCTATTTCGAGGTGCGTGCGCATACACGGTCTCCCTTGGACGCACATGCATACACGCTTCTTTTTCAGGCTCATCCACTCGGCACGCGTCGTCGAAGGCAAGATATGTTATGATATCAAGGATGCAAACCAGATTTATGAGCTGTTTTACACCCGGTTTTCCCTCCACAAACGGGTCTATAATCACAAAACCAGTACGTCTTTTCGCGTCGCGTTTGTCGTGCGCATATACATATATAATACGGGACACAGCCAAAGCGATCGAGTACATGGTCATGGATGCCGTCCTCGAGGCGGAGCCGTATCTCAAGATTGCAGAGCTCGTCGAGAACCCAAAGCGCTACGTCTATCTCACGGATACCCTCCTCAACCGGATCGAAGAGTCGACGGCCAAGGTATGCTCTTGTCCTTGCTCCTCCGCATCACCCGAACTCAAACAAAACGCACAGGAACTCGAACCCGCCCGCGCCATCATCGAGCGCATCCGATCGCGCGACCTCTACAAAGTCGTCGACTACAAGGTCTTTCCGCACGCGGACAAGAACATGATCAAAGCGAGCATGACGCCCGACGCGATCGTCGAAGTCGCGAAATCCGGCGTGTTGACGGGCGTGGACGAAGAGCTGGTGGCGCAGCTCAAGCCGAGCCATGTGGCCGTGACATGCTTGCTCTTGCACTATGGCAAGAAGGAGGACAATCCACTGGATGAGGTGACGTTTTATTCCAAGAAAAAACCCAATGGTGTGTCGTGTCGTCGTTTCCGGTTTCGGTTTGGACGCTCGTTGACATGCGTCGCTAGAGTGTGCCAAGGCGAATTACAGCGACATTTCGCTACTCATGCCGTCTTCTTTTGCAGAGGTCTGGTTGCGGATCTATACCAAGGACGGGATGTTCCACGGGCTGATTCAAGCCGCCTATCGCCACATCTTGAAGAATCTCGTCTCGTCGGACCCCGGCGCGGCCCCGATCGTGGAGGAGGTACAAGAGGAGGTACAGGCGGAGGGATTCAGCCCAGACGTGTTGGGCGGCCCCTCGGCGGGAGAAGCAGACCCCGATTTACTCAAGGTGTGGCAACCTGGGTCGCCGGCGCTGGGCGACGGTCCGTCCACGCCGCGTATGTTTGCGCGCGGCGCGAGTACGGGCTCGGTCGGGTCGGGGTCGGGGTTGGGTGCTGCTCCTGCTGGGGCCGACCGTCGTTCGCGGGCGAAGGGTAAGACCCCAAGTTTCTCCGACAATCAGTTTACGGCGGTGCCGGCGAACTTTCGAGGCGAGTCGCCGTCGCGCAAGCCCAAGAGCAAGCGAGGGCGGGAGGTGAGCGATAGTTGGGATGGTGGACGGCCGAGAAAGAGTGCGAGGCTGTCCGACAAGGGCGCGGATACCGCCTGAGCTGGTGGGTTTGCTTGTAGATTTCTCTTTTCCGTTTCGATCGCCCCGTTTCTAATCGTTTTGCTGTCACATGGCCATCATACAACTAGGAAGCATTCTGTTACGTGGTATCAGGTACATATCACCTATTCCTACACGCTCATCTTCATTGCTATCGTCGGGTGTGGATCATATCCCTCAACTATAATATCATCATACTCAAACTTGTCAATCTGATCGATCTCGCGAGCAAAACGGACGGTGGGGAACGGTCTTGGCTCTCGTTGGAGTTGTGTTTGGAGTGCAGAGATGTGGTCCTTGTAGACGTGGGCGTCACCGAGCTGGATGATGAGCTCGCGCGGCTCGGTGTGGGTGATGTGTGCGATCATGTGTGTGAGGAGGGCGTACGAGGCGATGTTGAAAGGGATACCGAGACCGAGGTCAGCAGAACGTTGGAACATGAGACACGAGAGCCCGTTTTTGCCATCCGGGGTCGATGCCATGTGTACATAAAACTGGCACATCATGTGGCACGGCGGGAGCGCCATATCCGGGATCGCTGTCGTCTGATCAATCCCCGCACGCCCCAATCAGACGCGACGATCGCTCGGCTTACCCGCTGGATTCCAAGCACTCAAGATGATACGTCGATCGGTGGGGTTGCGCACGATCTTGTCGATGCACTCTTGGAGCTGGTCGACGCCCTGCCCAGTATAATCGGTCTCGCAATCGACGTACTGCGCTCCAAAATGACGCCACTGGAATCCATACACGGGTCCGAGATCGCCCTGCCGGCGGTGTCCCAGCCCGCGTGATTCGAGGAACGCCTTGGAGCCGTTTCCATCCCAGATCTTGACGCCACGTTGGGAGAGGAGGTTTGCGTCCGTGCTTCCGCGGACGAACCAGAGGAGTTCTTCGACGATGCCGCGGAGGTAAGTGCGCTTGGTGGTGAGGACGGGGAGGGCGGCGTGGGTGAGGGAGAAGCGGAGGGCGGGGGGTGCGAAGAGGGCGTGTGTGCCGGTGCCCGTGCGGTCGTTGCGGGGTTCGCCGTCGGTGATGGCGCGTTGGACGAGGGCGAGGTATTGGTGTTCTTCGTGGGTCATCGTGGTTGGCTGGAAGGAAAGAGGCGCGACAAGACGCGCTGATCACGTGTGTCACATTGCACACGTGATCGGTGTCACGTCACACCGGGTATGACCCCTTTCCCTCGTCTCCACCAACGACACGCACAGATACCGACCGTCGCGGCCGAGCACCCCCCCAAACGAAGCTTGTTCTTCACTCGCGTGCCTCTGGCACGGGTCGTCCACAGGGGCCTCCTGGGCGAGTTGTCTCGGAAGGCGGTGCACCGTGGCATGGACCGGGACTAGAAAGGTGCGACGGGGCCTATCAGTCGTTGTTTCAGAGGATATGACCGGAGATGCTAATCGCATGCAACCGAACGCTTTCGATCGGAAATGGGCTAGTCCCTGCACTGTGAAAAGCGTCCCATGAGGATGGCCGTTCATGATCAGACGATCCGCGGTGCGACTCGGAAGCTCGTCCATTGGAATTCCATCGTTATCCAACGCACGTGAAGCGACGTCATGCCACACCGTCGGTACATATTCGCCAACGATACCAGGGTGCCGCTTGTCACGGGCAGCTGAGTCTCGGGGACCGTCGACGGTGGCAGGTGCCCCATTTGCCATGGCGAAGAACAATACATGGTCTACAATATGTACTACCTAGTGTTGCACACCGCTTGGCAGGACACCGTTTGCAAGAGATCGCCGTCCGTCTACACGTCAGAAAAATGGTGACCACGCCCGATTGGTACGGGGGGCGGCGGATTCAGACGGAGTGGCTCCGAGGGGTCACAAGTGCCACAAGTTGCCGCCACCGCCATTGCAAAGGACCCGCCCCGAGTTGGCAGACTCGTTGAAACAATGACTATAAATGAGTATGTATCCATCGACGTCGAGTCGTTGTCACAGATTCATCGTGGAGGCTATCTATGGTACTCATCGCGCCTTCGGAAGTTCGGCCCATCCCTTCAATGCGGAACGAACAGGGCTCGATGAGACATCTCAATGTCATTGAGATGTGAGGCACCCTCTTCAAACGTCAGGGCGTTCCTGGCCCGGGCGTATCCATAGCGTCTGTGGATCTCGCCTTTGCAGATCGAGTCGTCTATGCAGTTGAGCCGACGAACGTGTTGACCGTCGGGCCGCGTTCAATTTACAAGTTCTTGCCGTCAAATACCGGCACCACTGCTGCTAATGCGCGTCAATCGTTCGACGTTCAGTCTAAATGGTTCGACGCGCAGGTATTGCAGTGTTCCAACGACGGACAACTGTATCAAGTACAGATACAGGGCCAATTGAACGAACTAAAAGGTACAAGTGAAGCAAGGGGGCGGATCAAGGAACGGGGACGCAAGCGTCCCGGAGAACCGAACGATAAAAGAGGGTATATGGGCATACGAGTCCCCACTGGATTCGCATCTTTTCTGGGGAAAAAGGGAGAGGCAACCATACCAACAATGATCGACAGCCGACAGCGACGACTTCGTGGCTTAAAAGATGTTGCTCTTTTCGCGACGCATCGTCATGCGTTTGGCGTGAGCGCCATGGCCAGCACGGGATGCAAGCGTCGAGGCACCCGATCCGTCCACGAAAATGTCATTCTGAGCACCTATCACGTCCCATTCGTCAGCGAGCTCGTTACCACACATCGACGTGGGACAAGCAGCAAAGGACATTGACCGTACGCACCGTCCTTGAAACCACACTTGGCATTGTACGCTGGGCTCCGTTTGTGCCCGCTCAGATCCTTCCCTTCGACTTTGATGTTGTTCGAATCCAATTGATTCCAGATCATTATCTGCTTCGGTCCCTTCCACACACTTGGATTTATCATCTTCGCACCAGACAGGCGGCTTTGGAGCTTCCGATCGTCTTGGGCGGCGTCGAATCAGTAGCGACTTTGCACTTGTAAGGGAACATGGCCATGTTTGGTTGACCGCAGCCATTGGGGATCTTACAAGCACTCGATCAGTGTGTGATGAGGATTGGTGTCGAGATCGTCCGCTTACCCAGACGAACTGTTCGGTTTCCAGAGCGAAATTGTGATCAACGGTGACACGGAAGAAAACTAGTACCCACAGTACAGAGGCATCCCGCCTCAGGACAGGCAGGCATACCTGACGGGACGTCGTAGGTGGTCAAACGTTTCCACGGGGTACTGCATGCCGACGGTCAACATAGCCTTGCATGGGGAGAGAAACAAAAATGAGCTTACTTGTATCGCACGGTGAAGACAACGAGATTCTCGGGTGTCACTTTGTCGATCTCTGACTGTAAAATACGCATGACAATCACGAAAAAAAAAAGGGGACAAGGGACAACGAGAACGAACCTCGTACGCTATAGCAAAGGCAGTACCAGAAGCCATGGATTCATTCTGAGCATGAACTGATCGAGTAGGGCCCATCAGATATCCGCGGCAACGCAGACGAACGTGAAGATGAACTCACGGTTTGGGGAACCGATGCAACCGCTGGAAGTTATGTCAAACCCGCCCAGGTTGGTTATGCTATAATCGTCGGGATGATTCCTTCCGTCCCCCCATGGAGTTAGGGTCGCATGAGGGTTGAGTGAGGTATAGGCACGGTTACCCGCCACTTCCACAGTGAAGGATCCGCCGGCTGGTCTTGAGATTCGGGGAAACGGCAGAGAAAAAAAAGTGGGGCAAGTTTATGAGGATTTGCATTAAGTGATGCGCGAAAAAAAATGAGCGTACAGCTCTAAAAATACGCCCTCTTCGGGTGGATACTTGTCGCACTACCAAATCGTGGTGAGCTTAAGAAGCGTGCTTCGAAGAGGTTGAAAGTTACCCCATTACTGTGGTGGAACCAGAAGTCGCTGTATGTCAGGTTGTAAAGAGGGAGACAAGCTGCATTGCTGTTGAGATTGACTACATTAGGATCCGATCCCTGCCAAAGCACAGACGCAAATGAGGTGTAAGCTAGGGAATGACAATACGAAGAATGGAAGATTACATTGATACAGTACATCGCCGGGTGAAACGGAGCCATGTGCGCATGGGCAAGACCAGCGAGAGCGATAGAGATCCATATCCCAACGTTGGATGGATGGAGGGGCATTACTTGGGTGGATTGGGGGGCAAGGACTTCAATGATTTTTGGTCGAGAACCAGCACGACCGGATCAAAACGAATGAAATCTATAGATCAGAGGAAATGAATTGGCAAGCAAACCTTAGGAATTGTTGCGGTACCTCCGAGTATATGCTTCCGAGCTTTATGTGCCATACGAGAACCCCAATATCCTGATACAATAGCGACCTCCAAAGAATCGTGGCAGAGGACATCGCATGCACTGTGGAAACAGTCACGGTAGCGTTACCGCGAACTGAATTGAAAGCTCGGGTAGTAAGCCCAACTTCGTGTCTACCTGAGGCTTCAACTCAGTTCGCGGTACATATGCTACCGTGAAGGCTGTTGCCACAGTGCATGTCGACGCTTGCATCTCGTGCTGGTCACGGCGCTCACGCCAAGCGCATGACGATGCGTCGGGGGGAGAACAACATCTTTTAAGTCACGAAGTCGTCACTGTCGGCTGTCGATCACCATTGGTACAGTGGCCTCTCCCTTCTTCCCTAGAAAAGATACGAGTCCAGTGGCGGTTTATAAACTCACATACCTCCTTTGGTTCGTTCAATTGGTAGTATGTTTGCATAATGTGTGGCCAGTATCCTTGATACAGCCGTCCGTGGAACACGACAACACCTGCGCGTCGAACCGTATCAAAGCTGAACGTTGAACGATCGACACGCATCAACCCCAGTGCAGGAATTTGAACGCGGCCCGACGGTCAACACATTCGTCGGCTCAACCGCGTAGACGACCCAATCTGCAAAGGGGAGATCCACAGACCGTCTATGAATGCCTTCCACGATGAATCTGTGATAACGACGTCAATGGATACTCATTTAGTGCTCGTTCCAACTTTGCCGACGCGTGGGTCCCTTGCAAAGCGACGGCGACGGGTGCTCCATAGCAACCTTGCACTTGTAACCGAACCCGCGGCGTCGCTTCCGAGTCACATGCATTGGAGAACGATGAAATTCCAAGCGCTTCGGATCGTTTGAACGGCCGTCTGCATTCGACGGTTTGGACAGCGTAGGGACTACTAGTAGCCCATTTCCCCTACCTTTGTCAAAAGCGCGCTCGATTGTATGCGATGGGCATCTCGAATTATCCTCGAGACAACGAGGGCCAACTGAATACAAGTACAACTTGAGTCTCCCAGAGTACGTCAGAACATGCAAAAAAAAAAAGTTACCCCGCTGCCCCTCCTAGTTCTCAAACCCAAACTCAACCTCCCTCCCACCCCGCGCACTCCGTCTTCGGCGCCTCATCCTTGCCGCCGCAAAAGGCAACATGCCCTGTCTGTCCTTCCTCTCTGTACGCTTCTCCAACGTCTCGGACCTCATCGCGGCATCCATACCCTCGGGAATCATCTCCCGTCGGGTCTCCTCGATGATAGGCCCCGTCGCGCCTTTCCAATCCCAGTCCTCGCCACGGTGAACCGCCTTCCGAAATAACTCGCCCAGGAGGGCCTTGTGGACGACCCGCGCCAAAGGCACGGGAGAGAAGAACGCACGCTCGTTTGGGGAGGGGTTCTCGGCGCCTGTCAACAACGGGACGGTCGGTATTTGTGCGTGTCGTTGGCGGAGCGGAGGCTGCGAAGGGAAACGGGGGAGGGTGGGTACGTCGGGGAGATCGTCGTCTGTGGGCCGAGTGTGTTCCCCAAGAGCAAGGAGGTGTGATATGGTCTCGATCCCGATAGACGAGCCTGCACGTTCGAACGCGGGATGATGGTGTCGGATACGATCTAAGAGGGTGTGTAGGGCTGGATCTTCGTTGGGGCGGAGGTGCATGAGGAAATCGACGAGACGGTATGAGCCTTGTAGGTGTGAGATATTCGCCTCGTGTTTCATGCGATCAAGGAGGTTCACAAAGACGATCAGATAAGTTTGGAGATTGGGTTGAAAACCGAACGCGGGTAAAGCGCGGACGGTGATGAATGCCGCGGCGTAATCCTCGCACGCCATAAATGTTCGGAGCGCAAGATGGAATGCAGATACGGAAACGACGGTCGATCGCGTCAATGGCTGACCATTAGTCTGTTCCAAGTGGCACGCGAGCATATCTCGGAAGAGCCTTCGGGGTGGAACGGCATTCTCTGGGCGTCTATGTCTCCGGGCCAAGCGGGGGCGGCTTAGCAAGTTTGTAGCACGGAAGAGCATCTTGTAGGTGACATCATTAGGCATCAGCTCGTCAGATCGCTTCGCCATGAGAACGTGGTAGAGTGCAAATGCTTCCTGATACCGGTGGTGAACGAAATTGACGCGGATGAGGGCATTGAATATATTCCCATCTGGGGAGACACCGGCCGATTTCATGCGGACGAGCACGTCCTGAATCGCCTCGCTATTTTTGAAATCAATGTCATTGAGGGTGCTGATAATGTTCGAGTACGGGGTCACGTCTGGTAGAATGCCTTGCGCGCCACACACGTCCTCGAAGACCTGGAGCCACGTCTGTGCGGCATCCAGTCGGCCGGCACGCATATTGATGCTGGCAAGCTCACCAACGAGGTCAGGATACTCGCTGAGCTTGATCTGGCGTATGGACACAAATGCGTGGGCGAGGTCGTCCACGAGTACCCCGGGCGCGTGTTTGTCGTTGGTCAGATAATGGATGAGGTCGGTGAACGCCAGGACGTCATATGCCTCTTTCTCAAAGAGTTTTTTCAACGGCGAGACGATCTCCCTGATGTTTGTCGCTTTCCGGGCGAAGTTGAGTGCGGTCATGCGGAGAGAGATGGGGGAGACAGCGAGGAAGCCCTCCTTGAGCATGCGGTCATGGAGGGCGAGCGCGACGTCGAATAAATGTCTCTCCAAGCAGAACCTGATAAGGCGCATGAATGCGACGGAACGGTATGTGTTGTAAAACTTGGCGTCGGAGAGTTTGGTCATGAGGTAGGACTCGAGCGTGTCGGCGCGTGGGGTGAGGAGGAGTCCTGTCTGCGCCGAACAGGAGTGTGTTGACCCTCGCTCTGTGGATTTTCTGAGAGGTGTCTTGTGTGTGCTTTGCGAGCTCATGGCTAAAACGTATCCAGTTGCGCGACGCGACGACAGGTTGAAACAAAGAGACACGTCCAACCCGCGAAAGCATTCCTGCACTGCTTTTTTCCACTCCTCCTCATACAAGGTGTGACGTGACACAGATCACGTGTGCTATGTGACGCACGCGTCGAGATCGGATCAGCGCGTCGCGTCACGTACCACCAGAGGATTGATCAGACGACAGCGATCCCGGATACGGCACTCCCGCCTGTAGTTTTTTATGTGCACATGACATCGACCTCGGATGGCAAAAACGGGCTCTCGTGTCTCATGTACCAACGCTCCGCTGACCTCGGTCTCGGTATCCCTTTCAACATCGCCTCGTACACCCTCACACACACGATCGCACACATCACCCACACCGAGCTGCGCGAGCTCATCATTCAGCTCGGAGACGCCCACGTCTACAAGGACCACATCTCAACAACTCAAACGAGAACCAAGACCGTTCCCCACAGTCCGTTTTGCACACGAGATTGATCAAATTGACCAGTTTGAGTATGATGACATTGTATTGGAGGTATATGATCAAACACTCAACGCATTCCCCCCGCTTTTCGTACGACGCAATCTTTGCCACACATTGTCACTTTGAACCAAACATACGACTAATCCAACGCCTACAAGTAAAACAAACAGGCAGACCAAGGAACGGAGAGGCCAGTGCCTCGGGAGAATGAACGACAAAAGGGGGTATATGACTTTATAAATTGCCACTGGGCTCGCATCTTCTCTGGGGAAAAAGGGAGAAGCAACTGTACCAGCCGACAGCGACGACCTCGTGGCTTAAAAGATGTTACTCCTTTCGCGACGCATCGTCATGCGTTTGGCGTGAGCACCGTGGCCAGCACGGGATGCAAGCGTCGAGGCACCTGATCCGTCCACGAAAATGTCATTCTGAGCACCTATCATATCCAATTCGTCAGCGAACATGTTACCACACATCGGGGTGGGACAGGAAAAAAAGGACATCGAGCATACGCACCGTCGTTGAAACCGCACTTTGCATTGTACGCTGGGCTCTTTCTGTACCCGCTCAGATCGTTCCCTTCGACTTTAATGTTGTTCGAATCCAATTGATTCCAGATCATTATCTGCTTCGGCCCTTCCACACACTTGGATTTATCATCTTCGCACCAGACAGCTGGCTTTGGAGTTCCGATCGTCTTGGGCGGCGTCGAATCAGTGATGACTTTGCACTTGTAAGGGAACATATTCATGTTTGGCTGACCACATGCATTGGGGATCTGTGGTACAAGCGCTCGATCAGTGGGTGAAGAGGATCGGTACCGAGATTGGCCGCTTACCCAGACGTACTGTCAGTTGCCAGAGCGAAATTATGATCGACAGTGACAGAGAAGAAAGCTAGTACTTACAGTACAGAGGCATCCCGCCTCGGGACAAGCAGGCATACCCGACGGGACGTCGTACTTGATTATACGTTTCCACGGGGTACTGCATACCAACGGTTAAAATATCCATACTTGGGAGAGAAACAAAATGATAGGGACAAAGAGAGCTTACTTGTGTCGCACGCTAAAGACAACGAGATTCTCGGGTGTCACTTTGTCGATTTCTGACTGTAAAAATACGCGTGACAATCATTTAAAAAAAAGATAGGGACAAGGGACGACGAGGACGAACCTCGTACGCTATAGCAAAGGCAGTACCAGAAGCCATGGATTCATTCTGAGCATGAACTGGTCGAGTAAGCTCCTTCAGATATCCGCGGGAACGCAGACGAACATGAAGATGAACTCACGGTTTGGCGAATCGATGCAACCACTGGGGGTTATTTTAAACCCGCCCAAGTTGGTTATACTGTAATCGTCGGGATGATTCATTCCGTCCCCCCATGGAGTTAGGATTGCATCAGCATTGAGTGAGGTACATGCACGATTATCTGCCATCTCCATAGTGAAGGATCCGCCGGCTGGTCTTGAGAGCCAAGACGGCAGAGCAAAAAAAAAGCGGGCATAAGGATTTGCATCCGAGTGATACCCGAAAAAGGTGAGCGTACAGTTCCAAAAACACGCCCTCTTCGGGCGGATACTTGTCGCACTACCAAGTTGTGGTGAGCAATAAGAATCGCACTTTGAAAAAGTTGAAAGTTACCCCATTACTGTGGTGGAACCAGAAGTCGCTGTATGTCAGGTTGTAAAGAGGATCACAAGCTGCATTACTGTTACGATTGACTACATTAGGATCCGATCCCTGCCAAAGCACAGGTGTAAGCTAGGGAATGACAATATGAAGATTAGGGTATTACGTTGATACAGTACATCGCCTTGTGAAACGGAGCCATATGCGCATGGGCGAGACCAGCGAGGGCGATAGAGATCCATATCCCAACGTTGGATGGATGAATAGGCATTGCTTGGGTGGATCGAGGGGCAAGTATTTCGATGATAATTAGTCGAGGACCAGCACGACCGGATGAAACCGAATGAAATATCTGTAGATCAGAAGAAATGAATGGGCAAGTAAACCTGAGGAATTGTTGCGGTACCTCCATGTTTCTGGGCTTTATGTGCCCCACGAGAACCCCAGTATCCTGATACAATGGCGACCTCCAATAGATCATGGCAGAGGACATCGCATGCACTGTGGAAACGGTCGCGGTAGCATTCGAGACCACAAACTGAGTTGAAGCCTCGGGTACACACGAATTCGGGTTCGTTCAAATCACCAAGCAGAATGAAGCTTGCCACTGGGGACGCGTTTGCCTCGCGGCATGGGAACTTGGAATATGCATCCTAGCATGTGACTCCGTCGGACACTGTCCTTGATGTAGAGAGTGCTGCGAGGGTGAATGCACATGCTGTCAGATGCACATAGTACTAGTGACATCGACGGGAAACCGTTTTGCAATTTCCGATACCGACGATGCCTACCGCTTGCCCATGTCAGTCAAATGCCTCAGAAATGAACAGGTTGCAACAGGACCCCGGCTAATCCTTAGGTACCTTGAACGTTTGAACCCTGGTTTCAGCGGGGCTGGGGTATCCGGGCAGCTGTCGGCCCTTGGTGGATTCCTGGTGGCAGGCGTTTGCTGGGCGACCCCTGCGCATGACCAATCTGCCTTACGTAAATCTGTCCTCGATCGGTCATCGGAACTGGGACCGTTCCGCGGAAATCCTGAGTCTCCCGAGTCCTCATCCGCTTGGAACTGTTAAACCAAGAATCCGGGTTTGGTGTACGACGGCGCAAAGGCAGCGTAGATGGAGCAGATGGAAAGTATGATGGTGAGGCAAGACCGTGACGAACAAAATCAAAATCGGGTCACTGACACCCGTCTATATTATAACGTGCACCTTCGTCGTTGCCTCACGTTTGCGCAGGTATGAAGATTTTGATGGTATTAACCCCACGGTTGCGATTGAGGGGCACTAGCACAGCATGGCAAGCATACAAGTCATCCAAGTTCGTTGAGGGGGTTCATTGGTGTAGCTCGTGGCCGTGCTAGGTTTGCATGCTTGTTCTTTGGTGGAACATATGTTAACAGCGAACTCGTAGACTTAGGGACGCATTGAATGGCTACAGTCCTGAGTTCGGAATATTGCTCATCTATCCTCCAATCGAACTTTGCACAGGTTTGATGCTCCTTACACATTTGCTCGCCAGAGGCTAACGTCGGCACTTCAGACAATGCCACAATGATTGGTTGGACTTCTATGTACAGATTCCTTGCTGGAGACCATGACGACTACTCAGTAGAACCTAAATGTAGTACAGAGACACTTCCGGACCTAGTCGCCTCCTGAACCAACTTTAGTTATCGTCTAATCAAGACCCCCACTTGGTGTCAGCCGGAATCCAAGACGGTTACGACCCGTAATGCAGATTTGCCTGTACCGCGGTGAACCCCGGATTGACAAGCACCATCATCTTTGATGTGAATTGCACCCATCGTATAAGTAAGGGCGAGGTCACTTGTGGAGTATCCAAAATCACCCAATCATATCGGGTACAGCGTGCGTTCCACTTCGTACCGTCACCTTTCTGACAGAGAAAGTCACGACGTGAGTTCCTCTTTCCTCCTCCTGCTTGACCCCAGCGACCTTGTGAACAAGGTAACAAGGTAATGTATAGAGAGCCAGAGTCTGTACCATTACTGGTTAGCATGCGGATTCCGCTATCACCCGAGCCACTCGCTTTGGTAAAAGCATTTTCTATCTCGTCGCGGCATGTTCATGTGCCGCAAAATCTGATCCAACTCAGCACTAAATGACCACGCAGGTGGTGCATCAGTGTCACCGTTCAAGTTCATACATGTTTCAACAGGTGCATATGGAACACATCCTCGATTCACCTCATGGCAGTGGAGTATTTCAGTCTGGAGTCGTTCTTGGTAGACAATGTACTGATCCTATGATAGGATGCATACCCCATTTAATACACCTATACCTCCATACAAGAATGAGGCTACGCGGGCAGTTTCCTGTTAGAGACGAGAATGATTCAGGTATCATTTGGTTGTGACCGCTTTTGTCAACTGCAGCATTGTCATCCGGTTGTTTCGATGTATTTTCACAGGCATATCGGTGGTTGAGCAGCTGAGCTTTACATGGTCACTTCCCAAAATCCTCTTCAGAGATCAACATGAAGATTACTGAGAATTGATTTCGATTTACTACTGTGTAAATTAGAGACAAATGAAATCCAAGCTGGGTTGTTGGATCAACAATGTCGTAAGCCGTCATGATTCTTGTTGAAATGCTAGCGGGTGCTGATGATCGCGGTAATCGATATCGATGGTGGGTGTCAGCTGCTTTATTATTCGTGTCACTTGAAAGAGGAAGAGCCATCAGTGAGTACACCCGGAACGATCCGTGATATTTAAGCCTACCCCCCAGCACTCAAGTCCTTGGGACGCCCTCATCTCTTTATCAAATCAATCATGCCAGAATTTCCTCCCGGCATCAAGTTCATCATTGCGATTTCCCCCCACATATTGGTCCTGCCAGCTCTAACAATCTGTGGAATCAAGCTCTGCGACTTGCTCTTCGACTTGTATATGCCCGATTGGCTCTATTTTTCTCTATCTTTTGCATCGTTTCCGTTTGCTCTGGTCTGCAGTTTAGTATATAGGGATGTTCGCGACAGCCGTCAAGCTGCGTTGAATGGTGCTTTCCTGGCACCGTCAGTATCAACTAAATGGCCGGGTGACCTGGATTTGCTTATTTCAAGCCTCCGAAACCTCAGTGGTGGATACATAGGTATGTACCCCATGAAGTAAGTCGAATAGTTCACCCATCATCCAGCAGGAGAAGTATTCGGACAACAGTGCAAGGCCAATGGGAATACGATTACCCTCAACATCCTTTGGGAGAAAGAGGCGAGTCATCGGTCTCGATCGGCGTCGAAGCATCAATCACTCAATGAGACTAGATCTTTACGATTGAACCCGAGCATATCAAAGCAAGTGCACGACACTTGATTGGTACTCTCACCACAGCTATCACCAGGCAATCCTTGCGACGCAATTTAACTCCTTTGCTAAAGGTAAGTCGTCCAGGAGCGTTGCGCTCAGGCTTGTCACACTGAAAGGTCATCTCAGGGTCATTTTTCTACGATGCAGCACACTCCCTCCTCGGAACTGGTGTCTTCAACTCCGATGGCAAGGGCAATTTTTCTTCTTGTTTGATGCCCATTGATATCATTTAGGGGATGTATGGAAGTGTGTCAATAAGCAGCTATAGACGTCACCACATACTGAAATGTCCTTCCATACCAGGTTTCATCGCTCAATGACTCGCCCGTTTTTCAACAAGGACCGGATTAATGAATTTGGAATATTTGAGAAGCATGCTGATGATGCCATAGGGCAGCTAAGAACGAGGCTGGGACAAGGTTATCCAGTTGATTTCCAGGTCCAAACCTATCCACATGCTTGGCTGCTTCTTCTCATGATGCGAATTTAGGATACGATCTCACGGTTTACACTGGACTCTGCGACAGAGTTCCTGTTTGGGAAGGATATCTGCTCACTTTCTGTTGGGCTTGTTTATCCCCCGAAATCCCCCCTTGCCGCGGATGTCGCATTTCAGACACACCCTGCTAACATGTTCGCCAGCGCGTTCCTTCAAGCTCAAAAGGTAACTTCATATCGAGTATATGCAGGAGGGTTCTGGAGGCTGCTCGAGTTCTGGAGCGACCGTGTCAAGACGCACATGCAAGTGTGCTACAAATTCATCGACCCGATCTTGAAAGAAGCCTTGGAAAAAAAGTCACTGAGACAGGCTACTTCCGAGAAAAGTCTGAACGACAGTGAGGTTTTAGAAGGAGAAACGTTACTTGATCATCTCGTCAATCACACAGAGGGTGGGTGCTTCGGTACCACATACTATTTACCCCCTGGGTTTATCAGCTCCGCAGATCTGAGCGTTATCAAAGACGAAATCCTAAACATCTTGGTTGCTGGGCGTGATACAGTAAGTGCACATCTCATGGGCAAATCACGCAGTGTGTATTTGAACTCGTGTACTTGTTCTGTCACAGACTGCAGGAACCTTGACATTTGTCATCTTGATGTTGTCTCAGCACCCCAATGTGCTCCATAGACTTCGTGAGGAGATCCTATCTGTGGTTGGTAATTCAAGGAGTCCCACGCTGGAGGAATTGCATGAAATGAAATATTTGAGGGCTGTGATTAATGGTACGTGATACAGGACTGTTGAGCTAAAATGGCTCGAGGCCCCTGCAGAAACCCTGCGACTATATCCCGCTGTGTAAGTCTTTGCCTCGGTGTTCTAATGAGGAAAACACTGATCAATTCATTCTGTAGTCCTTTCAACATGAGGTTCGGCCGGTTGTACATCCGACCATTCTTTGAACTTATCCATTTCCAAAAGAACGAGCATTACGCCGGTAGTTTTGCCTGCTGCCAAAGAAGGAAAACCCATCTATGTGCCTCCAAACACCCGGTAAGATACATTTGAGTAATTGTCACTATGTCGAGACTAGATGTTACAGCGTACCTTACTCGGTCCTCCTTATGCATCGGAGGAAGGATCTTTGGGGGCCAGACGGTGAGGGTGTTATCAATCAACCCTTAACTCCCAATACTTACCTGCTTACCCATGTTCTTGCAGCGGAGGAATTCGACCCAGATCGGTTCCTTGATGAGCGGCTTCAGAAGTACTTGGCACCCAACCCATTCATATTTTCTCCATTCAATGCCGGCCCGAGGATTTGTTTGGGTCAGCAGGTATAGAGATGCTACTGCTTAATCCAGTCCGCTCCCGTGTTCTGATACCCTGACAGTTCGCATACAATGAAATGTCTTATTTCCTTACTCGCCTCTTGCAAACATTCTGCTCGGTCTCCCTTGCGGAGGATGTACAGACCCTTCCCCCCGCTGAATGGTCCAAGGCTCCCGGGCGAAAGGGTGTAGAAAGGGCAATCATCAGGTGTCATCTTACTGCATATGTCCAAGTTAGTGTCGCGAACGTGATGGTATCCATGATCACTTCTGAGCTTGTGTTTAGGATGGTTTATGGGTCAGGATGGAAGAGGCCCGCCACAACGACGGGGACGCTTGATCATGATGTAGTCTCGGAAGCGTGCATTGTCTGGCCGTGCCGTGCCGGCCGGCTTCGCATATTCAATGTATGATATGCTTGTGAATATATCTCCCAGGTGGAGCAAACGATGTAAAAGTGATACGACGGCCAGACACCCGGCAGCACTACTAGTACTTTGCATAGACTGCCAGTGGTTTGGTGATTTGCAACGCTTATGTAATCGATGCGGTTTCCTTCGGGTACTAGTAGTACTCGACCCATTCCGCCTTGTGACCACAACGATGAGTACCAAGGTCGTCGGCGTCCTTGGTGCGTGTGAGCTTTCTCTCGTCTTTGGAACTGATGCGCGATGTCCTCACTACTGCTTACAGATCCTCACATTCATCTCATGCCCGCTTCTGAAGGCATCTGACATACTTGGACCCAACAGGCGGTGGCCAGCTCGGCTGCATGCTCGCAGCATCCGCTTCTCTTCTTAATATTAACGTGATCATCCTTGACGTCGGTGAATCAGCACCAGCGAAGCAAATTGTCGCACTCCGTTCGCCCGCACTCACCCACATCAACGGTTCGTTTGCTGACCCCGAAAAGATCAGACAACTCGCGAGCAAAGTTGACATTATCACCATGGAGATCGAGCATGTCGGCGCCGACGTCTTGAAGCAGATCGAGTCAACACCGAACATGAACGCTTTCATACAACCCAGCCCTTCCACGATCGCTGTCATCCAGGACAAGTTCGAGCAGAAAATGTACTTGCGCACCAACGGCTGTCCCGTCTCAGAGTTCGTCAAAGTCGAACCGACGGTTGCCTCGATAGAAGCTACCGCTTCCCATCTTGGTCTCCCTTTTATGCTCAAGAGCCGGACGCTTGCGTACGACGGACGAGGCAACTTTGTCGTTCGGACGCTTGATCAAGCAGAAAAGGCACTGCAGGCGCTCTCGAACCGCCCGTTATATGCCGAAAAATGGGTCTCCTTCGTCAAGGAAATCGCAGTCATGGTTGTACGTACAACTGATGGAGAAGTGGTTTCTTACCCTGCCGTGGAGACCGTCCACAAGGATAGTATCTGTCATCTCGTCTTCGCTCCCCTTCGGAGCCGCGACCCCCTTGTGACTTCCCGTGCACAGCGTGTCGCTGAGTCTGCCATTCAAACACTTCAAGGTGCTGGCGTCTTTGGCGTCGAGATGTTCCTCGTGTTCCCCCCCAGCGTATCTTGCGGGTTACCTCAGCACCGCCTACGTCCCCGGACGCATCTCCAACTCAGAAATCATCTTTGCTACGTCCGTCCCGAACGTGGCCGTGGCGACTGCGGTCTTCGTACTCCTGACCGCGCTGATCATCCTTGCACACTTCAGGCCAGACAAGGGCGTGGAGTTCACGCTCATCAATGTTGCCGCGGCCGTACACGGATCAGAGCTTCCCGCACAGTTCGCGCAGATTAAGGCCGGGCAGCTAACTGATGCGAATGGACCCACTGATGTAGAATCGGAAGGAGAACCGGCGACGGACGAATCGGATAGTGCACTAGGGAAAGGTAAGGTGCACCATATTGGCTACTCCCCAGACGAACAGCAAGATATCGCAGAGATGTTGGGAGGGAGACGGATCTTTATGCAGAGGCGGGTAGATGGCTCCTTAGTGTTGCACATCAGTTGAGGATGGACGGACTTTATGTGCCTTGTTGGCCTTCTCCTTCTCGTCGGTTTGCTAATCTCTCGATACCCTGTGCTCCTGGAACGACACTCATTGTATGTTCTCTCGAAATTGATTCTCTCAGCTGCGGTTTGAAATCTCCAGCGGAAAGCCAAATTACTAGCATTCAAGTTGTTACCGCAAACCTGGATGCAGGCTGAGATGCCGAGATATTCACAAGGTAACTCTAATAGTCCATCCCCTTGCAAGCTTGGAACCGAAGCACGCTGCGGAACACCTGTATACATACCTATTAGAAAGTGACGGGGATAAGCACTGAACGGAGGGGGCGGGAACAATCTTGCCAATTTTACAATACTTGAGCAGGAAAGATGGCAGATAGACGCTGATATCCTGGAAGATTGGTTGAAAAATCAGTTCGTTCTATAAATGCTACACGAACGGGGTTCCTCGGGATCCCGCTGAGAGATCTCGAAAGAGAATTAGTTGCGATGTCAAAACGATGGTTGAATACTTGAAAGATCGATCCCAATGGCCGCTCACCATGCTGAAGATACTTATACTTATACTACCTAATGCTGCGGCGAGTCGTACTGGCAGCGGCAGGAACGACACCTACTTATGGCATCTAGTATCTTTTGCGGAGACGGGAATCCAAGGCGAGCGCCGTGAGCTAGTAGCCCAGGAACTAAGGGTACTGTTCGCGGATACCTGCCAGTGCGAAACCCGGTGGCACGCCATGTCCACTGTCCCAGGCTCTTTTCGACACAGCCTATCGTTCCCCGACGCACCTCGTCGTTTACTGCCCCGCTCCCCAACGCGACCGTTTTGATCCCCACCGTTTTGCACTCCTTGCGAGTCGCCGCCGCCGCCTTTTTCATACCCGGGCAACACGATGCGTGAGTCACGACGCTCGCCAATCTGGTGGGAATGAGTAATGACGGGAACGACGCGCCAATGGTGGAAGCATGGCAGGATGTCGTCACAGTAACTTGCTCGCTAGAAAACAAAACAGAAAGAGGACAAACACAGACGTTAGAGAAAAAAAAAGGAACCGACTGGGCATTCAATGAGAGCAAACGAAAACATAAAAGTCGATAAATAGCGTAACGAGCGGCGTTAAAAATCCGACGACGAAATTCTCTAAGTCATCACGAGCACATTTTCTTTCGTCTTCCACCTTGCCCCGTATCACACCGCCAGCGCCTGTCGGAGGTATTCGTCGAGCATCTGTCACGTTTCAAGTCAGTTCGACGTGGCCCTGCGCTCAAGTGACACTCACCTTGTCCATCTCGTCCAATTGCTGAAACGCCCCCGAATAAATCTCCCGAATCTCGGGGTGGAGCGTCTGCACCTCGATAGACCTCCCAAACAACATCTCTTCTACAGGGTGCAATGGCGGTTCGGGGGGCCTGATCACCGTCCCCGCAATCTCGATGATGGCCAACATCTGCGCCACGCCAAAGTCGTCGGGGCATATGTATGGCCGTTTAGCTGGCTGGCGGGGCTGGGGCTGCGATGCGGGTTTGAGCGTGGCGTCGCTGCGCACGCTCAGGTCGAGTTCTGCGCCAGCCGGACTGTGTAGCTGTGTGGTAGGCGTTGCGTACACGGATGTGGACGTGATGTCTGACAAGACCGACGCAATTGACGGCTGGCGGTGGGAATGCAATTGGGATTGCGAATGTGAATGCGAATGCGAGTGTGACGACGGCGTGGTTGAACGCGCGCGCGGGGCCCCAGCCGTCGAACACATCGTAGGCGTTGCAGAACGCGACTCCGCATCAACAAGCGGCGACGGCGTCCTCGTCCGCTTCACATCCGGCACCGCCAGTGGCGTCGGCGTCCGCCCCTCACTCCGCCCCGCCAACTCGTCCACCGAATACATTGACGAGGACGAACCGGTCGAGTTTGCTGAAGGTGGGTCCTCAGACCGGTCCTCGGCCGCTTTGACGGTGGCATATTGAGCGCCGAGGCGCTCGTCCTTGATCTTGGCGAGGACCCGATCCAACTTTTCGTTCACCCCGTCCCTGTCCCTATTCCTCCCAAAGACGCCCTCCAAGAGATCGTTCTTGTGTAGCGGAGACGACGATCCATTCGTCTCGCGGAGCTCTTGTTCGATGATGTCGCTCACGTCATAGGATTCGCCGTCTAGCACGTACGAATACCGGATGCGGTCCCCAACGTCGTAACGCGAGCTACGAATAATGGCGTTACCGGGAAGTAAGACATCGACGCCCCTCACAGAGTTGGTCTGTGTAGAAAGAATAGCACGCTGTTTCTCCCTCGATGCAGCCCTCTGCGCAGCAATGATCTCTTGTCGAGACAGTTGGCGGGGGGATTTATGTATCGTTTCCTCCGGCATTGCGCCATCAGAGCTGAGGCTAGAGCTTGAGAGAGAATCTCGGAGGTGTTGAAGGGCAAGCTCGTCGAGAGGGGCAGACATACGATGACGCGAGGATGAGTTGCGGTAGGAAACAGCACGGCGGAGGATGAAGACCGGATCATCGGGAGAAATGTCTTCCACGCTTCCAAGGAGAAGGGCCGAGTCAATGGAACGACGTTTATTACCCTCTTGGACTCGTCGGAAGGTCGGAGGACGTGGATAGGCATCGACGACTTTGCTCGAGGGTGACAGCTCCCGTTCTGCGATGACAGGCGTGAAAGGTGAGCATGCCAAGACGACGCTGTGAACGACTGCAGCCTACCTTGGCCATTAATGGAAGATGTCAGCCAGTACCGAACTTTGGTAGAGCTCCTTCTCTTTGTGAGTTTATCTTCGACTTCGTCCCCACCATCGACAACACCATCGAGTATACCAAATCTCTCCAGCCCAAGCTCAATCACTTCCGCAACCGTCACGTTCTTCGGGAACGTAAACACCTTCCGGCGTTGGCTCAGCGATACCCCAGAGGAGATCGATGAGACAGATGTCGACCTATCCTTCAACGTGTTCTTGAACACGATTGCCTCCGTCAACGGGTCGAATACCATATCGTCGGGGAGATCTTCAGGGTAGATCACCAGTTGTAATGCGAATCGGACAGACGGTGAACTGAATCGTTCAGGCGTGACGTTGACGCCAGAATTCGACGAGGAAATGCTGATACCTTCGATGGTATCCCGCATGGACTCTGCATATATCGTATCCTCCTCGTCATCCTCCGCGAGCAAACTCTCCTTGCCGTCGACGCCACGCTTGTTCAGGTAAAATTTGACAGCCGAGTCGTCAGTAAAATCATTCATGGAGAGCTGCTTGATGGCGGGATGCATGGAGAGGTTACTGGAGATGGAACTGATACTTCCCATGCTGCTCCGCTTCACCTTAGGGAGCTCCATCACCGCCTCGACAATGGTTTCAAACACCACGAGGGGTTTCTCCTCTGCCAAAAGTACCGTCGAGGACCCTTCGACCTGCTTGATCGTGAGATAATAGGATGACGCTGCTTCACCCTCGGATGTGGGGAGTCGGAATCGCTGGATTGCTTGTCGGACAAGGTCGGAAGAGGTTGTGGACGAGTTAAGCAGGACGGTCTTAAAGGTAGCTTCGGTCTGCACATTCTTGCCTGCGAAAATGCGGATGACGTTGAGTTCAGGAACACCAAGACCCTGTCCATCGGCGGAAGGAGAAATGATAAGAGAACCAGGGCGTGGTCGGGACGATGGTAGACCAAGACCAAGACTTGCTGCTGTGGTGCTTGGGCTGGTGTAAGGAGAATTACCAGCAAATGCAGATTGTAAACCATACGATGGGGCCTCGGGAGGTGAGGATGGGGAACGGTTGAGGTATTGTTGGTAAAGTGCTTGCTGTTGTTGGTCCCGTTGGCGTAAGGTAGACGCATGTTGAGAGACTTGGCCCGGACTCGTGGGCGTCTGAGGGCCACTCGTAGAGAGCGGTTGTTGTCGTTGAGGGGTAGATCTACCTTCGAGGGAAGCGGAGATAGACTGTTGCTGCTGTTGGATTGCGGTTGCTGTGACGGGAGACAACGTTTCGACACCATTGGCATGTTGTTGGTTCGAGGACTGACCAGAGTCCTGAGACTCGCGCGTGACGTCCGACGATATGCTCTCAATAGACGCCTTGTCTTTGTTCTTGTCTTTCTTGCGCCCAAACAATCCAAAGACGCCACGACTTTTCTTCTTCTCTTTTTCCTTCCCTTCGTCGTCAGTGGACTCGCGATCCTTGCGGAGCTTGCCAGCCCCCGAATGAGATCTCAAAAGCTGGTTGGAGACGGGGGCAGAACTGCTGACCGGAGCAGCCTTGTCTTTGTCCCTGCCTTTGAACTTTTTCTTTGTCGCTTCCTCGAGAGCATCGATCTCCTCGCGGGTACGCTTTTGATCGTCTTCCTGCTGCATGATGGCCCTTGGGGCCACGGGACCAGGTTCGTCACGTATAATGGTCGGAGTGGCAGAGAGCTTTCGTGTCTCGATGGCGTCGGTGAGGTCAGCAGATTTGCTGAGTGAGCTGGGTGAGGAAGAATTCTTGTCTGGGGATAGTCTATCCCACGAACTCTGGTGACGCAACGCCTGCTGAGAGAGCGTCTGCTGCTCCTGCTGCTGTTGCTGCCGCTGCTGAGCAATGATTATCCCTTGTTGTTGTTGTGACGCCGCTTGTTGTTGGACGGGCTTCTGTTGTAGTGCACTGGGCCGGAGCACGTCAGGAGTCGTCAACATTTGCTGCTCCCTCTTCCTTTGTGCATTCCGGGCCTGCATGTCCTCGGCAACGGAGTCGTCCCAGCTCATGCCATCATCCGGCTCCATATGCATGGCATCCATGGGAATGCTCTCTTGGTCCTCGATCTGGCTCTGCCTTGTGCGAATAGACATTTCCTCGGCAAGTTCGGGATCCTCCTCCTCGTATGCACCATCTTCCCACTCCACATCTTCCTCCTCTTCTTCGTCATCATTCCAGACGGCAGGCGGATAACGATGAACAGAAAGTGCGGGGGTGAACATGACACCCTTGGTGCCTGAACGAGGGTGGATTCCCGCGGGGAGACCGGGCGTCGGAGAAGGCGAGTGGTGGGAACCCGTGCGGGAAGAGAGGTTATTGCGGACGCGCTCGACGTCTTCTTGGAGCTCTTGCGGTGTTGCATGGGCGAGCTACAAAGGGGTCGAATCAGTAAAGCGTCTCCACGGCATGGTGAAAACGCACGTCGACGTTACGGTGCTTGTTGAGACGGGCAAGACGTTCAAAAGGCGTCTCGATGTTTTCAGCAGGAATATAGCCCACGTCCTGTGTTTTGAGCACGCGCACGAGCCACCAATAACTGTTTGTGTCGTCCATGAGGAAGAGGCTGTCGCCCTTGACGACGCTGGCTTGACCCTCGACGGTTGCGGCGAAGCTGTGGAGGGAGTACACGAGGTCAAAGTCGATGCTCTCGTTTGGGATGGAAAGGGAGGAGGAGCGGTCGTCCTCGTCGTCCATGTAGTCCATCTCGCGGTCGTCGGCATCGGAGTCGTCTTCGAGGACGGAATGCTCCTCGTCGGATGCGCCGGAACCATACTGGTTGGTTGCGTCGGCGTGGGCGTGCATATGTGAGCTCGCCATGGACTGTTCGTCGGCGAGGAAGTGGTCACCGAGGTCAAATGGATCCTGTCGCTTAGGCGTTGCCCGGCGAACTTGTTCCTGTGACATGACTGAATATACGTTTTGTATGTGGATACAAAAATGAAACGACGGTTGAGAGGTATTCTGGGGTGCAAGTTCAAGTCTGGTTTCGACAGCAAGTGACACTGGCGTTAGCACAAGTCAAATGGGCTCCTCAACATGCTCAGGGTTGAGCTCGCTGTGGAGGACGGTGAGTGAGGACGAATGGGCCGTAAGACGCTACGGTTCTGGTGAGACCCAACTTGGTGGGGTGGCTGTGCAGGTTTCCTTCCGTTGCGGCAAACGACGACCGTGACAAGACACTCCATATTTAACTTTGATGGCGATGGAGACGAACCCTGTATCCATCAATTTAAAGCCGTGCTATTGAGAGGTTCGCGGCAGATCTATCAAAGTACCTCCATGTCGATGGCATTTGGTATGTATCAGTTCGACTCCACTGTCAGGCAAGTAGGCTTTTAGCCATTCACACTCGAATCATGACTGCCTCGCAATAGCGGAGATTTACCTTTTGAGGAAAGACCCAGCCCGGAAATTTCGAAACTCGTCACCTAGACCATTCCACTCCTAAGTTTAATACATTGTACCCCTCCGATTCGCTGTCGGGGACGGGAAAACACAGTTCCCATTTCTCGCTCTCGCGGGGCGGGCGCAGAACGTATCCATCTCCAGAATTGCTTCTCGGATCTCTGGGGTCGACCACATCATAGGGAAGATCTGATAATCATAGATTAGGGCACTCATAGACTGAGAACAATGAAGGTGAAAGCGATGATATTGTACGCCTGGAAAACGAGCAATATAACAGCACAAAATAATTGAGAGTTCCAGCGTACTCACTTACAAAACGTTGGTGTTGTTGGAAATCGGAAGACCACGCGAGAATCACGTGCTACCATGTGAAATTTCTGCAGTGTGCTCCCCCATGTCAGGGATTCCCTCTCTGAATTGAAATGAACCCCGCTAGCACTACTGCTGCTGTGACCAATTTGTGGTCTACCCCACAATCAGATGGGAGTGCTGCAAGAAGCAAAGACCCTGCCAGGCCAGAAGGAGGAGCTCCGGTTCACTATTTGATCGTCACCCAGGAGCTGACGCCCATCACGAAGTTGGTCGGTGACCCGTTCTTGAGTTGTTGGTGGGATGCGGTGAAATGTGATCGTCTTTCACACTCAGATTGAACTTGGTCTGACTACCGTTGAAGGTCATCTTACACTGTGGAGGAGTGGTGTTCACCATCGTAACATTAGTGTTGCCAATCTGATGTACGAAGTCAAGGGAAGTCGAGTTGTTGGTGCCCTGATCGACTTTGACTTGGCGATGACAGTGGGAAGTGCAACAGGGAATGAGTGCACCGGCACGGTTCCATTCATGGCATTAGACCTGCTCACAAAGGAAGGGCTGGCAGGCGAAATTGAACACATCTATGCATACGACGCAGAATCATTCATATGGGTTCTCGTGTGGATCTGTCTCCGCTATGACAATGGCGAACTTCGCAAGGATGATCGACCCTTGGATAAATGGCTAAAGGTGGATGTGCTCGAGGGTGGGGAGAAAAAGTTACACTTTCTGCTCTTCCCTCCGCGAACCTTAACACCTGGCCAGGGTCACGAGCGCAATTGGCTCGTTGCCAAAAAGTATTTGAATGCATTGAAGCTGTACTTCATGGAGAAAGAGCAGCTCTGGCCAAGAACCTCTTCTGACGCGACTTGCGAGGGGCCATTTGAAGCGCTTCTCGCAGGCCCACACCGCAGTCAAGAAGAACAGTGACCTTTGCACTTTTCCAACCCGAGAAATGGCACATTGGTGACACAAACTTATATGAACCCATGTCATGGAATCTGGTGACTATACATATCTCTTAATACCTCAACACCGCGCGCGAGAATTCCTGGTTCCTAGTCTGTTTCTTTTTCGTATCGAAATCGTCTGTGATCTTCAGGACTAGGAAACCTTTCATACTGACAAGTTCGCCTGTGCCGAACTTGAAGATCGCTATTTCGTCCGCTCCCATTGAATCCGCCACTGCTGTACACACCGAGTCACGTGCTCCCGTGTGAAATTTCTGCTTGCATCCATGCTGGTCGTTGGTCGTCTGTCTCGTCATCATTTGTGCACGGTACGCGGTCTTCCTGTCTAACATGCAGATAACTTGACCTGTGTTGCGGCAGAGGGTCTCCCACACGTTTGGCACTACGATCGTCAACGTGCGATTCAGTGTTCTGCACTGAATTTCATTCAAGACCTGCCTCACTCTCTTGCACTCCTTCTCGCAATGCAACAGCTTCAGAATGATCATCGGGGTTCGAATCCCGATGTCGATCCCGAGTTTGACGAACCCGCTGAGCCTTCCTCCAACTCCCCAGCTTCCACAACAATCCACCCAAAAGATGGCCAAGTGGACATGACGCTTAACTGGTCTTCGGACAATCGAGTCTTTCACTATGGTTCCAATGGACGAGCAACAAAAATGTTCCCTATGCCCCCTACAACAAGTAGAAAGTTCGGATCGGGGGGAAAATTGGTTGCCACACTCTTTTAGGTTGACGAATCTCACACGGGCGAGCCGGGCGTCCAAAACCATATGATGGAGCTCTCCCACATATTTCCAGATTATTGCACGCCGATACTCCACGAACGTCTCGACCCGCCGAAAGGAGGAGCTCAGGTTCACTATTCGATCACCTTCCAGGAGTTGATGCCCATCACGAAGCTGGTCGGTGACCAGTTCTTGAGTTGTTGGTGGGATACGGTGAAATGTGATTGTCTTTTCATGCTCGGATTGAATTTGGTCTGACTACCATTGAAGCTCATTTCGTACTGTGGAAGAATGGTATTTACCATTGCGACATTAGTGTTGCTAATCTGAAGTACAAAGTCGAGGGAAGTGGAGTTGCTGGTGTCCTGATCGACTTCGACTTGGCGAGAGTGGAAAGTGTAGCAGGGAGCGAGCGCATCGGCACGCTTCCATCCATGGCATTAGACCTGCTCGCAAAGGAAGGGCTTGCAGGCAAAATCTAACACATCTATGTATACGATGCAGAATCATTCATATGGGTTCTCGTGTGGATCTGTCTCTGATACGATGATGGCGAACTTCGCAAGTTTGGACGACCCTTGGATCGATGGTTGAAAGTGGATGCGCTTGGGTGTGGGGCGAAAAAGTCAGACTTTTTATTCTTCCCTCCGCGAACCTTGACAGCTGGCCAAGGTCACGAGCGCATTTGGCTCATTGACAAGAAGTGTTTGAATGCATTGGAGTTGTACATGGGCGAGAAGCGGCCCTCGTCGGAAACGTCTTCTGGCGCGAATGCGAGCCGTTTGAAGTGCTTCTCGCAGGCCCACACCACAGTCATGTAGCAGAGGAGCAATGACTTTTGCACACTTCCGACTCGAGAATAGCACATTGGTGACGCAAGCCTGTATGTACGTGCGTATGTATAATTTGTATACATACCTCTGAATACTTCGATATCGCGCGCGAGAATCCCTGGTTCCTAGTGTGCTTTCTCGTGTCGAAATTACATCTGTGATCTCTAGGACAAGGAAACCTTTGATTCTGACGAGTTCGCCTGCGCCGAAGATGCAAGGACCATGGCCTGAAGGGTCATGGTGTGTGATCTATGTGCGAAGAGGGACGGGTTCGGGCGTGCGGTTTCAAGCCTGCGAAGGGGGCTACCCCTACCCCTACCCCTACCCCTACCGCTGTCCTTCCGAGACCGTTTGAAATTAGTACCAGCTACCGAACTTACGCCCTTTCGAGGGAGTTGGCCAAACCACATAGTGGCCCACAACGGCGGGCCCAGATAGATTGGTTGCGATGCGGTAGAACGAGTGGGGAGGGGTTCCTGTTCGACGAAGTTCCGAGTCACTGCTTGGTGCACAAGAGGGTCATGTGCTCCCGTGTGAAATTTCTGCTGAGATACTATACATCCCATCATGCTGGTCAGCAACACCCGTCCCATCACCGTTGGTGCGCGGTCTTACCGTCTGGCGTGCAGATAACTTGACTCGGGAACTGCCGTCTGGCGCCAGCGAACACCTTGCTTGTCCATTTAAACTCCGATACGGCAAAATCCGGTGATACAGGGGCTGACTTTCGGGTGCGACAGAAACCTTGTCAAGCAAGGTGACTACGATCGTCAACGTGCAATTTAGTGTTCTGCACTGAATTTCATTCAAGACCTACCTCGCTTTCTTGTACTCCTTGCAATGCAGCAGTTTCAGAATCGTCACTGGGGTTTGAATCCCGACCTTGATCCCGAGTTTGACGAATTTACCAAGCCTTCCTCCAACTCCCCAGCTTCCACAACAATGCACATCAACCCAAAAGACGGCCAAGTGGACATGACTAGTCTGGTGACGGACATGACGCTCAACTGGTCCTCAGACAATCGGGTCTTTCGCTCTGATCTCAATGGACGAGCTGCAAATGTGGTCCCCACAACAAGTAAGACGTTCGGATCGAGCGGGAAATTGGTTACCAAATTCTTTTGGAGTGAAGAATCTCGCATGGGCGAGCCAGACGTTCAAAACCATGTCCCAGCGATGGAGTTTTCCTGGCACGTGTTTTCAGCTTCTTCCACAGCGATAATCGACGAACGTCTCGACCCGCCGCAAGGAGGAGCTCGGGTTCACCATTTGATCACCTTCCAGGAGCTGATGCCCATCACGAAGCTGGTCGGTGACCAGTTCTTGAGTTGTTGGTGGGATACGGTGAAATGTGATTGTCTTTTCATGCTCGGATTGAACTTGGTCTGACTACCGTTGAAGCTCATTTCGTACTGTGGAAGAATGGTATTTACCATCGCGACATTAGTGTTGCCAATCTGATGTACAAAGTCGAGGGAGGTCGAGTTGCTGGTGTCCTGGTCGACTTCGACTTGGCGACGATCGTGGACAGTGTAACAGGGAACGAGCGCACCGGCACGATTCCATTCATGGCATTACACCTGTCCAGAAATAGAGGGCTGGCGTGCGAGATCAAACACTTCTATGCGTACGACGCAGAATCATTCATATGGGTTCTCGTGTGGATCTGCCTCTGCTATGATGATGGCGAACTTCGCAAGCTTGGTCACGAGCGCAATTGGCTCGTTGCCAAAAGTGTTTGCGTGCACTCAAGGAGCAAATCTGGTCAGATGGGTCAAATACCCCTTCTGACGTGACTTGCGAGTGGCCCTTTCAAGCGCTCTTCGCAACTGACTTTTACACTTTTCCCACTCGAGAAATAGCACATTGGTGATACGAGCCTGTATAGCAAAAATGTTGTACGATCGCGAATGCCATTAGAAATACATGGCGACAGCACTGATGACAACTTTCCATGCACTTTGAGGGTACATCAATTCCGCTAACTGCCAGTACATGTGTGAGGAGAGCCAGAACGCCGTGGTTCATTGTGAGCTTGCTGGAGAATCGGTGGAGAGGAGCGAGAGCACTCTCACTTGTGGAATATCGATCAGGTGGGGTGCTAGGCATGGCCAAGAGACGAGTAGAACCCAAGGGTTGACGGATGTAGTGAGTCGAGACGGCAAGGGCGGTGATAGGAATTCCCCTTGTAACGTCGAATGTACACTGGAGGTTTATTCACTTCCGATGTGTGAATAGGGCCTGGACGCTGTGGCTTGTTTGGCATCAAGTCCAGCCATGGGATGGGATGGGGGCGCAGCTGGCGTTGACATTGAAGTGCCATGCGTTTGGTATACAAATCAGCAAAAGGACTCATCCTCGCACTCTTCGTCGTCTTCCGTTCATCGATGGCGGATGAGTACTTGAGTCACGGCCCATGGCAGACAAAACCACCTGGATGGAGTGTGTGCTATTTCCAGGCAGCGAAAGATCGGAAACAGAAGGGGATAAAGATCGTGAACGGCACGTACTGTAATTGTGATAGTCGGCTGTTCGACTTGCCTCGCCCCCAACTGCACAGTGATGATCGTCGAGCTCGTAGCAAAGCTAAGGACGAAGAAGTTTTCCCACCACAATCTTCTTCAACCGCGCCTTGAGCTTGTGATCCTTCGAAGATGATTCTTCCTCAAGCGAGGCCACATAATCCTGTGAGGAGAGTTCCTGTTCTATCTCACTGAGGTTCGCGAGGTGTGCCTTGCATCGGCGCCGAGAACGAAGACCACGGGACAATCCGAATGCCGAAAAGTGAAGCGGTTTCAAGGGTTTGGGAAACGGCCTTGGTGAGGACAGCAACGTCGACATCTTTTCACTCGCTCGTCTTTCGCTAGCCTAAGGTGTGTCCGATTCCACGGCCGTCAAGGAGGGAAGGGGGATGGACGACCCCTTGCAAAGATCCGCAACAGCAGGGGTTTATCTCTTGAGGAAAGATGAGCTGCCGGGAAACTTCTACATTTAGCACCTCGACCAGACTCTGGATATGACATCACTCCACTCTGCCCTCCGTGTCCGAGACGCTGTCGGGGATGGCACCGTAGCGAACTTGGAGTAATACACACTTGTTACCAGTCGGCCCAAACCTTGCTTGCACGGAGACAGTTCTTACGAGCGCTGCATATTTAACAACTTACGGTTTACACCACGGCCAGTCACGTGCTCCCGTGTAAAATTTCTGCTGGGATACTGCCGGTCGGCAGCATGTCACATCTGTCTCGTCATCATTTGGTGCACGGTGCTGGAGCGTACAGCGTGACATAACTCCATTCTCCGCACTGTGGTATTCAAGCATTCTATTTAGACTTTGCCGAAACGGAAACGCCTCTCATCCCGTTCCATAACGGTGTTGAGGTACGTTCCCGTTATGTGTATAGACACGCGCTCATATATCTACCATGTTACAGACTCACGCGTGTCATAGTTCTTCCAGGTGCGCGGTCTTCCTCTGACATGCAGATAAATTGACCTGTGTTGCGGCAGGGGATCTCCTACACGTTTGGCACTACGATTGTCAACGTGTGCAATTCAGTGTTCTGCACTGAATTTCGTTCAAGACCTGCCTCGCTTTCTCTTGTACTCCTTCTCGCAATGCAACAGCTTCAGAACGGTCTCTGGGGTTCGAATCCCGATGTCGATCCCGAGTTTGACGAACCCGCCGGGCCTTCCTCCAACTCCCCAGCTTCCACAACAATCCACATCGACGACCCAAAAGACGGCCGAATGGTCATGGCGCTCAACTGGTCCTCAGACAATCGGGTCTTTCACTATGGCCTCAATGGACGAGCAACAAATGTATTCCCCACAACAAGTAGGACGTTCGGATCGGGGGGGAAATTGGTCACCAAGCCCTTTTGGAGTGAAGAATCTCACACGGGCGAGCCGGACGTCCAAAACGATGTCTCAGTGATGGAGTTCTCCCACATATTTTCAGATTCTTCCACAGCGATAATCCATGAACGTCTCGACCCGCCGAAAGGAGGATCTCAGGTTCACTATTCGATCACCTTCCAGGAGTTGATGCCCATCACGAAGTTGGTCGGTGACCAGTTCCTGGGTTGTTGGTGGGATACGGTGGAATGTGATTCAACTTATCTTTCCGTGCTCGGATTGAACTTGGTCTGACAACCGTTGAAGCTCATCTTGCACTGTGGAAGAATGGTATTCACCATCGCGACATTAGTGTTGCCAATCTGATGTACAAAGTCGAGGGAGGTCGGGTTGCTGGTGTCCTGATCGACTTTGACTTGGCGACGAGAGTGGACAGTGTAGCAGGGAATGAGCGCATCGGCACGCTTCCATTCATGGCATTAGACTTCCTCACAAGCGAAGGGCTGGCAAGCGGAATCGAACACATCTATGCACACGACGCACAATCATTCGTATGGGTTCTCATGTGGATCTGTCTCCGCTATGACAATGGCGAACTTCGCAAGCTTGGCCGACCCTTGGAACCATGGCTAAGGGTAGGCGCGCTTGGGCGTGAAGCGAGAAAGATTCTTCGTATGTACTGCCCTCCGAAAGCCCCAAAAGCTGGCCAAGGTCACGAGCACAATTGGCTTGTTGCCAACAAGTGTTTAGATGCATTGATGGAGTACAGGACCAAAAAGCGGCTCTCGTCAGAAACCTCTTCTGACGCGAATTGCGAGGGGGCCATTCAAGCGCTCCTCGCAGAGCCACATAGCAGTCATGCAGTAGAGGAGCACTGACTTTTACACATTTACCACTCGAGGAATAGCACATTGGTGATACGAGCCTGTATAGCAAAAATGTTGTACGATCGCAAATGCCATTAGAAGTACACGGCGACAGCACTGATGACAACTTCTCATGCACTTCGAGGGTACACCAATTCCGCCAACTGCCAGTACATGTGTGAGGAGAGCCAGAACGCCGTGGTTCATTGTGAGCTTGCTGGAGAATCGGTGGAGAGGAGCGAGAGCACTCTCACTCGTGGGATATCGATCAGGTGGGGTGCTAGGCATGGCCAAGAGACGAGTAGAGCCCAAGGGTTGATGGATGTAGGGGAAGAAGGGGATAAAGATCGTGAACGGCACGTACTGTGATTGTGATAGTCGGCTGTTTCGACTTGCCTCATCTGCCTCCCAACCGCACAGTGACAATGAATGAACGGAGTCTGGAGCGAACAGTGGTCAGACTCGCAGGAGACTGGCGTCGGGAAGGGAAGGCAATATCGACCGGAGACTTGCCTTTTTGAGGAAAGCCCCGCTTCCAGGACATTTCTGCATTTGTCACCTCGACCGGACTCTGGATATGACATCACTCCACTCTTTCCTCCGAGGCGTTGTCGGGGATGGGCAAACACAGTCCCTTTCTCCCCCTCTGGCCCCATGGCATCACCCGACTTTTCAGGCCAGTACGTAGGTCGCTACCTTCTCACCGTCCCCCCTCAGCTCGGGAGCAACTGGCTCTGTCTACTGTGCCGTCGACACAGAACGTCCGAGTCCCAGGAAATATTATGCCATCAAGTGCATTTCCAAGCTCGAACTGACCCCTAAACAACAACTCTCCCGAACCGCCGAGGTATTCCACCACCAATTGGTGTCGGGATGTTCCCCGCATGTCTTGCCGCTCCAGGAGATCATCAACGAGGACTCGTATCTGTTCATCGTCCTCAGCTTGTGCGAGAATGACTTGTCCCGGGCCATCTGGGGTAATCGGACGTATCAGCGCAACGACGCACTCATCAAGAAGTCGTTCCTGGATATACTTGACGGTGTTTATGCTTGTCATACGAGAGGAGTGTTTCACCGGGATCTCAAACCGGAGAACATCTTGTGTAGGGAAGACGGTACTGGAATCCGAGTCGCGGATTTCGGACTTGCGACCCGCAAGCGGATCTGCAGAGGCTCGCGCTGCGGCACCCCAGACTATATGAGTCCAGGTTGATCACACACCCGTCATTCCTCCCGTCGTGCTAACAACACGCCCTTAGAACAATGGACCAAGGACACCATATACTATCCCGGCCGCGCAGATAGTTTGGTCGTTGGGCATCATTCTGGTAAACATGGTCACCGGTCATCGCCCATGGAGGATCGCTTGTGTGTCCGACGCCCGCTTTCAGGCGTTCCTCGACGAGGAGGACTATCTATACAATACCCTTCCCATATCTCGGGAACTCAACGCGGTGCTCAAGTGGATCCTTTGTCCGTATCCCATGGGACGGCTCCAGATCCCGCAGATCCGGCAAGCCATTCTGAACATGGACACGTTCTATCGGACCCCTCGGTTGTCTGACAACGCGGCACTCAGATGGTCAAGGCAAGTGGCCGCAATCCAGTACGTCCCATAAGTATTCTAGCTGTCCATTACCCAAGACCCGATTGGCAGGATGGACCATTTTCGTGACTATGTAGATCCGGAAGACTTGCCTGACGAAAACCAAAGGACCAAACGGGCCGGCTGTCGTCACATGCCACAAACTCCGGGGCGACGTTTTGTGCATGAGCTTGTTTGGTTAGAAGCAAGAGGTGGGAATGACCCATGGGGTAGTTGGTCCGGCGGGTGTGAACGTGGCTACTAGGTAGACATACGCTTGATGTAGGGATTGAATCGTGAATTCACTGCGCTAGAGAACGCGGCTGCGTGACATCTTATCAGATGTACCTATTTTATCTCACATTGATCAAGACGCCACTGGGCAAAGTGGCAAGTCACCCATAAAATAGGTAAAAAGTCCATGTCCACGCCGCACCCCCACACCATCCTCTTTGCCCGCGGCACCCTCGCCCGCCTCGCCCTCTGGCCCGCCCTCCGTCTCGCCGTCCACGCCTCCTGGGGCGGCCCCGCCTCCGCAGAGAAACAACGCTGGCTCGCCGGCGTCCTCGTCGACCAATTCGAGCCCTTTCTCCTTGCTCCCCCCGCCCCCGTCCTTACGCCACGAGCGGGATCAGAGCCCCCACCACCAGACGACATCTACGTCGAAGAGCTCCTCCTACAGATCATGGACGACGAATTCGAGGTCGCGCTCGAAGACGGCAGTGCGGCCGCGGTGGCGAGAGATGTCGTCAAGCTCTTCGAGGCGGTCTGTGCGGGCGACGAGACGTTTGTAAAGGAGCTCGAAGCGCAGGCGGACAAGGTCAGGGGACAGGTACCAAAGTACGAGATGAGTGTGGGCAGTGGGAGCGACAGTGGGAGTGGGAGTGAGTGGGAGGACGAGGAAGGAGAGACAGAGAGCGACGGGGAGCCTGCACCACAGTTGTTGAATCACTCGGAACCTTCGGACGAGGGAGGAGCAACAAGTAGACGAGGACGGGTTCACCATGGTCAAAAAGAAGGGACGTCGATGAGTCCACTTCTATCACACCGGGAGGAAAGAGTCCATGCGTGCATGCAAGAGGTATTTTAAACAGTAAAGCATCTAAATCTATGCGTTCTCAACGAATGCCCTGCCCTTCTCAATGTTCTTCTTGAGCTCAGGCAAGCACGCTGCCAGCAGTTTCTCCTCCTCTGCAGATAATGGCCCAAGAGGGTGGATTTTAGTGACACCGTTAACCTACACCACCAGGTCAATGGATTGTTCTTCACAAAACAAACGACACTTACACCAAGCTCAACGTTGGAAGAGAAAAAGTCGATGCCCTGGTCCTTGAAGAGAGGGCTCTCGACAAACGTGGGAGTCACAACACCCTTCTCGCCGTTCAATCCACGTAACAAGGAATTGGTGAACTTGGCACCGGCATACGCCATCGAGAGGGTTGCGCTCCCTGCACCATCCTTGGCCTTGACGACCTCGTCACCGCCGAATTGGATACGGTACACAAGTTTGTCGTAAACCTCGCCCTTGATGTCTTTACCGTACGTGCTCTGGGAGAGCAAAGGAACAATGGTTGTGCCGCTGTGACCACCGACGACCGTGATGGGCGTGTCGATGGGTCGGACGCCGGCGATGCCAGCGGTGAAGCGGGCGGCACGGACGACATCAAGGGTAGTCACACCAAAAACGCGTGCAGGGTTGTAAACGCCAGCCTTGGCAAGCACCGAAGCAACGATGGGCACGGTAGAGTTGACAGGGTTGGAGATAACAAGAATGTGTGCTGTGGGAGCGACGCGGCCAATGGCACTGGCGAGGTCACGGACGATGGAAGCGTTGGTCTGAGAAAAACATCAACCTTTGTGTAAAGCTGCGTCAACGAGGACTCACGTTGAAAAGATCGTCACGGGTCATCTTGAAGCATTGTTAGCCTAACAAACGGTGCTAGACAGGTAATGATTTACTTACGCCAGGCTACAAGGCAGTGCATTAGCCAAAGTGTAATAGTGAGACGACTCTCAAGCAGACCTTTCTTGGGACACCAGCAGGAATAACAACGACTTCGACGCCCTCGAGGGCCTCGTCCAACTTGTCGGCAGCATATCCTTGAACCTAACAGAGCGCTTAGCATCGGCAAATCCAAACATTGCAGAATCTCCTACCTCACTTGCAGTGTCGACATGGCTGACATCGGCGGCGACGCCGGGTGCACCGCGGATATCATACAGACTGAGAGAGGTGACCAAAGGGTCATTTTTCAGCAACAACGACAGAGGCTGGCCAATTCCACCTCCGGCGCCAAGGACGGCAACCTTGGTGTTGCGTGCAGTAGTGGTAGAGAAGAGGCGGGATTGGCTGGTGAGGGCACGGACTGCGATGCGGGCGAACATCTTTGTCGTCGTGGTCGTCGTTGTAGTGGAAGGAGAGGAAGTTAAACGGAATACGGGAATTGCCGACAAACCTTCGGGATGACGACGCCGAATCCCGGGACAATGATCATCCCAAGGTGGATTTTGAATAGTACGTTCTCTATTATGATACAGTACATTAAATGTGCAAGTGATAATCGTCCACGCAGTACATATCGAACGCCTGCGTACTCCATCTGAAAGTGCAGATGGCAATGAAATCTAGGAGCACCCCTCGCTTCGTCTATTGGATCCTCAAGTCCAAACGAAAGACTGCTTCCTCCAGGGCATCGACCACAACGCAGTAATCTTCCTTCTTTTCGTCCGTAACAGAAGCGACACACGTCTCCTCACTATAATCATCGTCAGCTCCAATCCCGACTCCACGGGAGGCGAAAGACTTACGAATCAACCAAGGCCACCTCCTTTGACACCACCTCCTTTGACAATGGTGAAGTGACGTGGGACGAATGAAATGGCTTGTAGAACGTGTCTATATCCAAAATTGCTTGCCGGATCGCTGGGATCGACATTCGCTTCATAGGGGTCGGATGCCAGATCTGACAGAGTAGTGCGTTCAAAGACGCTGAGATCTTGGACCTGCGCAAAAGGTAGCCTTTCTCAGAAAGAAACGCCCTGTACTCCTTGTCCGTCGGAAGGGCTTCCTCCCATGGCTCATGACAAGTCACCATGTTGAAGAGGATGACGCCCAATGACCAGATGTCCGCTTGATCTGCGTAATAGAAGACTTCGTTCTTACGCAGGCACTCTCAAGACCGGCCAGTCAGTTCAACAGCTGTGTGCATAGCGACGAGTGACTGACCTGGACTCGTATAGGGAACGGTACCACATCCGCCATCTCTGCAGACACGACGGTTCGTAGACAAACCAAAATCTCCGATCTTGATGTCGGTGCCTTCAGCGTTGCACATGATATTCTCTGGTTTGAGGTCCCGATGGAACACCCCCCTCCTATGACACGCAAATACGCCATCTAATAATTCTATAAACGCCTTTTTGATGAGCGCATCATTCCTCCAGTACACCATCCCTCCGAAGATCGCCCTACACATATCCATCTCGCATAGGGGCAGGACGAGAAAGAAGTAGTGGTCGTCTTCAAGGGCGTCGGACAGCATCAATACGTACGGACAAAAGCCTACTGCTCCGTGGTTGACGATCTCTGCGTTTTGCTGGCGGCGCCGTGTGGAGAGGCTACTCTTTCGCACACACTTGATGGCGTAAGTGGGGGAATTTTGCAATGTGGTGTCTGCCGCCTGGTAGACACTACCCGCCGCACCCTCGCCAATCAGGGAGGAAAGAAGATAATGGTCGACTTGCTCGCCGACGAAATCTCGTTCGTCCATTGTGATTTTAAAGCACTGAAGGACGGGGGATGGCAACACTGCCAGTGGAGACGAGCGATAAATCCAGTGCGCGACGGGGAGGCAGTAATGGAACGAAGATGGTGGGAGTAGGGGGTCAAGTTAGATGCCCCAACTCCGAGGGCTCCTAAGTACCATCCTCGACTGAATTACGGTGGCTGAGCATGAGTGCCTATGATGATGTCACATCTGGTCAAGCTCGTTGCCGGAAGTACCCCTCGGACCCTTTCAACACCATCCAAAACAGGAAGCGTTTGTACACAGCCACAATACATTTATGTAACGAAACAGACCACCATTGGCAGAAAATGGGAGACAGTGCGGACAAATACTCAGTGCGTTTGCTTGTGCACTCTGTTTTGACAGGGTTCAGACAAATAACTTGATTCTCTTGTTATCATTCTCACTGACACTACATGGTCCGGATTCTAACACACCTATCCGGGTCGTTTGGTGTGTTCAGCCGCTTCAGCGTGCTGCGCGGGCAATCCGGAGGACTCGAGATAGACGAATGTTATGATCTGGCGCTCGTGCTGGTGATTGCGCTTGGTTGCGCCGCCTTGAGATTTCTTTCCAGAATTCAAGTGGAAGGCTCTGATGTTATGGAGCCACTCCTCGACTGCCACTCCTAGGGAAATTGTTACCCACTTTTTCCCCTGCTTGAAACACGAATACGAACAACCTTGACCGGGTCGACCGATGCGTTATCTCGCCATAGAAGTAATGTCATCTACAGGTATAAAAGACGGTCCACGGATGGCCACTTTCAGCATCTTGTATTGCACTTGGTCTCTTGCTTCACCGTGCTCAGTGTCTTTCTCCTGGTACCGGTACGATTCCACCTGGTAATACACTCGACAAGTGACGGTCATACTTTGGGAGCGTGCGTCGACTTCTCGACTCTTCTTCGTGTCCCAATACTGACCTCTGGTTATTCAGGGAAAATGGTACGATGTATTCGTGTTGGTGGTGACAACAAATGATTCCGATCGCACGGTCGTCCTTGCAAACGACATGTATAGCTCGGGAGGTTGTTGTAACCGCGTGAGTTGCCCCGTCGTGTTCTATACCCCGACGGCACCTCATCTCTCGTTCCGCAGTGCGTCAGTATCACGAATTCCGCTGCGACTGAGCAGAAGACATACGGTATCACGCGTGATCAATGCGATGGCTGTAATGTGTGTGACCTGGGAACGCCTGTGCTTTGGTTTCGTTTCGGACGCAGTCTCTCATTACAGTAATGCGCAAGGTACGTCCTCTGGTCTGTTTCAACAGATTGGCGATCTGGAGGAGGGGGTGCTGTCCATCTCCTGGAGTTTCATGAGTGTGGGATGGTCTCCCTCTTGAGTGCATCAATCTCTATGCGTTATACTTCCCCTCGGGATCCCGCGGGTCTGGTCAATACTGAATAGAATCGAAAAATGTGATCACCAATGGGTGATCTCAGCAATGTCGAAAAGAGATTATTCAAACAGAATTAGGTCGTAAACGTTAGGTCTAGCGTCTTTCGTATTGCGAGCTCTCGGGATCGGTAGTGTAATCGTCTGCCCCTGTCAAACAGTTTGGAAAATGGCCTAGATCGGCAACAACGCTGGATACTGGATACACGGACATCACTATATACAAGGAAAGAAGGAAAAGAAGGAAAGTCGGTGCGCGCCGAGGGCCCTGCAAGCACCGACAAACGAGAATGTAGTCGAACCAAGACATATACTGCAAACTGGGAACTACTGATGCGTCAACAAGAAAGGGTGGGAAGAAAAAGAGTGAGTCAAACTGGTCGCAAAGATAAGGATGAGAAAGGACCAGATGACCATCCGAGTGCTTGACCGCGACGCCACGAATAAGGTCAAGGGGAGAGGAAAAACCGCCCAAGACCCATCCTGAACTCGACCATGAAATGAACCTAGACCTGAACTCCGTCCATCTACTCACCCGAGTCCAAACCTGCCGACGATAAACGTGACACCGAGCACTGTCCCGTTGTCCAACTCCGATCGGCGCACCTTGACATCTTGTCTGCCAACTTCACCCCGAGTATCTCGTATGACAAAAGTCACCGTCGACCTTATATCCAACTCAACCTCAACCTTCGCACCTCGACGCTGTCCAACCAGACTTGCCTTGTTCCCGTGCCATCGACCTCGCCTACCGTGTCCGAGTCTTCAACTATGGAATACCGTCCGGCATCGATCTTGGTCCAACGCGTTTCAACCGTCGCCATTTAGAATCGCGCAACGGCGTCCCGAATCTCCGTCATCGTTGTCTCATCGTCCATACCAAGCCTCGCCGCAGGAGGTGCGTGCATAGCCGCAGAAGATGAACAGACACCAGATTGACCAAATCAAGCTCAAGCGAGAACCCACGTCGCAACCACCGCCCGCGACCTGTCTCCGCGCCCTAAGTGGGCGAGCTGGAGAGAAGGCATGTGCAGGCTGTCGAGAGAGAGAAAGGGGGGAGGCGTCGTCACGAAGAGAGGGGGGTGGAAATGGTGGCATAATGGTATGTTCGCGCTGTTGGCAATTTTTGCTAGATCTGGAAGGTGCTACGGCGATTGCAAAGAGCAACGAGGTCGTCGGAGTGGAGAGACAATCGATATGATACTTGGATTTTTCGGAGACATCGGAGGTATTTGCGAATCTTGGGTGTGGTGGCGTGATAGCGTTGATGTTGTCGGAAATCGAAGAAACAGTGGGTATTTGGAACGTTGAAGAAAACGTGGCACTCGGAAACTTGATAGGATAGAAGGATGGGACGTCGTCAGGGAACACAGCCGCAATCGCAATCTTTGACTCTTGAGGGATGGTACGACTTGTTGATGTCGATCGGTGGCGTAGGTTCCCCCGTAGAGGGCGAGTGGCAATGCACAGGTTGCTTGGTCGGTAGTCTGTTAGCGGAGAGAACGACCCACTATGCCGCAGAGACATCCGTGTTGCCTATGGGTCAGAGTTAGTCAGGGCAGCTAGAGTACGGTGTGCGTCGTAGAGCCATCAGCAAGCAGCAGAGCCTGGTCTCGAGCAGTCGTCCCTCGGCCATCTCCAGCGGGGTACAATCTTCGAAATGGAGCATGCACTTGAAAGATCGAAGAGTGGGTCGCATGGATGGATGATACCGTGAATCCTCCGAGGTGAATAGGAGAAAGAATCGTCGGCGAGAGGGGTGCCAGCTGAGAACAAGTGGCATAGTTGACTTGGGGAAAAGTTGGCAGTCGTGGATGTCGTCGAATGGTGGTCGATAGAGTATCGTAGAGGGGTTGTGTCAGGAATACCCGGGCTCGGTAGTTGACTAGACTCATGTCCGGAGTAGCTGTGGAGTAGGAGATGGTGTCGGAAGGCGTAGGACAGGACAGTTGCCTGGTGAGCGTCGGTCGAATTCAGGACTTGAAGGTCGAGGGAGATCCAAGCAGCAAACGGAAGCCACGGAAGAAGAAAGAGAAAATCCACGAGATGAAGACGGAAAATGGAAAAGAGAAGAGAAGTGCAGCCAGAACCTCACCATCCTACCTATACCTCACCCCCCATCCACGTCACAACCCTTCAAATCTGACTGGGATCGTCCGAACCGGACGTCCTGAACTTCGCAACGATGGACATGGCAGAGAGCGAACCAAGGCGATCCAGGCGGGGATCGACCACTCCGCCACCTGCCACCTTCTTACGGGCTCGAAGCATCTCGATCTCCATCTGCGTCATTGGATTCCTTGAAGCCTTCACATCCTTGTCGAGCGGAGGAATGAACATCTTTCGAATACGCGACACGTTGGTGCCTGTGATCTTGGGATCAGCAATCTCGGTGCTAGACTCCGATGCACATCCCGAGGGCGAAAAGAATGTCCGCGCAATCTCAATGGCACAACGGACCGTCATCAAGGGACTCTTTCTGGTGTCCGAAAACTCAGAGGGCGACGATTTCTGGTTCCTGTCCATCACTTTCGCAAGCGTAGCCATGGAGGAGGCAGCACCGTTCCTCAAAGGCGAGATGATCGTCGCAGCACAGGTCGTGCACGAGATTTCCGCGGATGGCTCAGTCATCGTGCTGCTGATCTTGGCCACACCACCTTGTCCAAGCGTGGCTTCTGCTGGACTTTGCGAGGTCTGGATGACTGTCGGGGACGACGACGGTGATTTCGGCGCTTCGCTCATGCTGGAGAGGATGTCATCACCACAGATCGTCGTCGGTGTCTTGATCTGTTCAACACCCACATCGGCGACGATCGTCCAGCTTTGTGATGGGAAAGAAGACAGATCCGGAGATGGCGGTGGCGACCACTCGACAGGAAATATCGGTATGACGGCTTGAGGATAAACGATCGGCTTTGGTGACGTCAACCTCTGATTCCCGTGCGTTCCAGTACGAGAGTCGCCAGCCACAACGGGTTTCTTGCCGGAGGTAGGATTGACGCGCCCAGCAGTTCTGTTCATGCCAATGTTGACGGACGACTTCTGGCGGGCGATTCCTAGGTTGCGAGGACCAGTAGTAGAAACCTTTACTGTAACACCTTGCTTCCCCCCAACCTTCACGACGACGCCGACAGAAGAATGATAATCACGGAAGCTCGGAATGCAGCTCGGTCGGGGTAGAAATTCGTTCGCAATCGTGACCTGCGTCGACCTCCGCATCGCTGGTCCTGGGGACGGGCACCCACCCATTGGCTCGCTGCCTTTCAACCTCTTCACGAGCTTCGACGGCTTAGGGGCGAATGTCTTGGTCAGAGACCGGGCTGCAGGCGGAACCAGAGGAAGTGCGAGCGACTTCTGCACCTTAGTCGCCTTGTTCGGTCCTGGCATCGGCATAAGCTTACACAAGGGACGGCGTGGCTCCAGCTTCGGGACGACAGTCGGTAAAGTAGCAGGTCGGGAAGCCTGCTTCGTAGGAGCACCGCGAAGGACAGACGAGTCTTCCTTGGTCGACATCGGCGGCGGGATCGGCCGCAGCTTCTGCACCGGAGTCTTCCTCGCAGGAGCATACCGTTTCGTGGAAATACTACTGACCACGAACGGTTTGCATCCCGCCATCGTCTAAGGTTTCAAATCAGCCTCTTGAACATCACAGTATGAGAACAACATACGACACGTGGCATGTGCCCTTCCTTACGGGTCAAGATGGCGTTGGCAATTCCAGTCGTCGATGTGGGCATTGGAAGCGAATCAATGACCAGGGAGAGGACAACGAAAATGCCGACCTTGCATGTCTCGCGCGAGGGTTTTTATACCATTAGGGTCGGAGGCTGACTCGTCGGCTACTAATAGCGGCTGGCCCAAATGGATTTCTGACCGAAACTGTTCACAATCGACCTCGCCAAGGCTACAACAGACACTGCAGCATGAGGTCTGCACCTAGACCCTTTTTTTTTTTTTTAATCTTGTCTATTGTCCTACGAGGCTTGCCGTGCCTCTTGTTGGACAGCACAACCTAGACCTTAGCTCATCGTATTGACCACGAGCAGGATGGCATCATATATGCGCTCGTCGCCAGGTGCAGGGTCGTCAACCAACACAGGAAACTAGCTTGTATGTTTCTAACAGAGACCAAGTGAAGATAGTGTGAAGGGCTCGCGCGCGACGAGGTGGATCCGATGTAGTGTGCGCGGTAGGGTAAATTTGGGTGCGTGGATGCAGGTCCGTAAAATTATGTTGTTTACCATCTTCGACCATCTACGCGACTAGGGCGGATGGACTCACCGAAGGCGTAATCTTCCACTAGGCTGAGTACTACCCAACTACTTGAGGTAAACCTAAAGTCACACTTAAGGAAGGCGACACGACGATATCTTGAAGAATGAAAAGAGTGAGCGACAACGCACAACGTCTCATGAACACTGACTGACTCAACAAGCGATTCGTTAACGCGCGCACCAAGCCTTGTACCCTTCCTGCTCTTCTTGGGCCGTTTCACCAAACATACTGGCGCATTACTTACCCCCGAGTCTAGTTTCTCGTCGATCAATGCAAGCGCAGCTTCAGAGGAGCTTGAGAGCGCAAACGGATGGATATCCGAGTCCTTGGTTTCGTGGTAGACCTTCTGGGAAATGCACTGGTTGGACAGCACTAACCAGGGTCATCAGATACATACGATGCAGATTCTTGGGAGGTCGATGTCTGGGACGGCTCCCTAGCTTGAGGACATTCTCAAATAATTTGCATATCCGCCCGGCGCGTTTAGTTTTCGTGATGAAGATGGACGAGAGTCCAACAGGCGGCGAGATGTCCATATCCATCTCATCTCCTCTCCAGACGAAGTCTTAGATTCACAGAGAGTCCGACCCTGAGCTAACTTGAATCCTTGGAGTGGAACCGCCGACCGTGTCGATGGTTCCATTCCGTGCGTTTGATGCGTCGCTTGGATCAAAATAGCGTGCATTTCGGTCGAGCTTTGCAGGTGCATGAGCAACTTTGACCTTTTTACTTCTTGATGACCGTATAGCGCTGGCTGAGACACATGGTTTCCGTCTCGAGGACGGTCTGTCTTCCGACTTTGACGTTCTGGTTGGTTGTGGCGACGGAGAAGGTGACTCGGACGGGAACGGTGGTGATGGTGACGGGGGTTTGGAAGAAGTCGTGGCAAACGCTAGTCTGGTGACCAGCCCGACTATAGGCAGACGCCGCCGCTGCTTTTGCTGCTCCGAGTCTGCGTGCCGCAACCACGCTGAGCCACCATCATGGAGTACGCTGAGCACGACGACACACAAGAAAGAAAGGTCGACCCCTGTCAACCTAAAAAATACCAGGTGCAGCGACACGTATAATACTAAGTACAGCAACACTACATACGAATTCATAATGTGCTTGCGACGCGGAACCTCTCTACCTCACCCACCACCATCATTTCACAATCACTCCCGGATCATCTTGGGGAAATGTTTCGGCTTCGCCCCTCCTATGAAGAGTTGTCATCTACCCACACAGACGAAAAGCGGTCCAACGGTTTGAACTTGGTTGTCATTTAGGTGTGCCGCGGATTTCTTTGTTTCCGTCTCCCGCGCCGGCGATGGTATTTAACACTACTTGTTGACCACGATAGCCTTGAGACACCTAGTAAGACGTGGAGCTATTCACCCGACCACCACAACGAACTCAAATTATCATCGACTTTACATGTATCGGGCGGATAAAAATGGTACACATAGTTATTTTGGCTTTCCCTACCTTCAGGACGCCCATAACTACAGTAAGAACTTTGTTATTCACTAGTGTCGTAGTAGCACAATTTCGACGTACAGCATTTTCATGAAGGGCGCCTCTCTTTTCTAGGATGGTCCAAATGACGCTCTCGGATGTGCCGAACGAAGTTTTTGCGTATAAACCTTCTGTGACATCCATCCCACTGGCAGGAAATCGGGTCACTTTCGTTCATTTTCCGGACACCATGAGTGTTGCGGAAATGTATGGGAACATTCGAGCATGTAATCTGAGCATTGCACGCGTTGGAGTCGTCCACCCCGGTCCACCGACAGAGCCTGGTCGCCAAGCATGAGTGAAAGTTGTCTCCCGTGGTTATATGAGGATGCCCTTCAGCCATCTGCACAGGGATAGGTGTCACGTAAATCTGCTGGAGAAATTCATTGGCACCTGTCATATACACAGGTACAGAATAAAGAAATCGTAGAACATACAGAAGGAACTGGCGCGGCAACTTGAATTGTGTCGTGATCAGCAGTCCAGCCATGCGTCACATAATTCTGCTGATGAAATTCAGCGGCCTGTCGTCCGCACGACGGAGAAACCGCAGAACATACTGCAGGAACTGGGACAGCAACACTGTCACGATTAGGAGTCCCGTATAATCCCTCCATTTCACGGAGGACTGCATTTTGGTATGTAGGAGACATGCGCCAGGCGGCCATGTCGGCAGGTACAGAGTATCCTTGCATATACGACGAAGCCCATGGTGCTTCCGCGGGGTTATCTGCACGAGGTTGGGCTCCATTGGTCGTGCCACCCTGTATGTGATGCTGGTTAGCCCGTGATATTCATCAAAGCCCAAATCTGTGAACGCACGGAAGAAACTGATTCACCATCACGATCGGAGGTGCAGTTAACGTTCCTGCGCATTGAGTTCCTTGCATGGCTCGGTTCGCGTCGGTATGGACATCTGAGATGGGATTGCGAGGTAAGAACGACGGGTCCCGGGAATGACCATCGTGACGTAGAGGGCGACGCTGTAATCAATGAGCTCATGTTATCTATGTGGGAGGAGTGTAACGGAATGTGGACACGATGAGCATTTTGCGCATCACCTCTCTTTTATCATCCGTTCTGGTGAGCCCATCACATGCTCCCTGTTAATAACTTGGTGTTTACGAGAATGGTCCTATTAGAGACGAGCAAGTTACCTTTCCGAAATGCCCTCCATGGTTTCCCGTGAGAAAAGGCGGGTGTTTCTCTATGTACCGAGGCGGCAATACCGTCAACTGGATGGAACGTGCAATCCGCAAACGCAGCACGCCTTGTCATCGACGTTCCAATGGCTTTTCGAGTGCTATGAGGGTCAGTGGCTTGGCTTGCAACAATCGCGAGCGCGACTCGGCATGAAAGGTCAAGATAGTAGGATGCTGATACCGAGTTTCGATAAAAACTCGTCGAGCCGATCGCCATCAGCACCAATCGCCGCATGACATGAGTGGCAGGAGTGGGAAATGGATCGTATGGGAGACAGATGTAGGCACGACGGCCAGATCGTAGGCCATATAGGCTCTACCGTGCCTACAAGTCCCCCAGTAATGCACCCACGGACCGGATTTTCGTACAAAAGGAACCAAGGTGGTTCCTGCGGAGGTGTCTCTGCAACAGTGGGCGCCGTTACTTACCGTAAGAGGAGTCAGAGTTGTGGACCCGAGAAAAAGACGATAAAAGAAACACTGAAATGGGTGACAGGCGGAAACACGTGTCTTTGAGCTACTCCGGGCGGGCCCTAAAAGGGAAAAAAACAGCGCACTGATCTTATTAGTTCTTACTTCCCCTCCAATCAAGGTGCCACCCGGTGCCACCGGAAACGCGCAAGCTGGACGGATCCCAAAAAAAAAACTTGGCACCAACATTGTTCAAGCAAAGACTGCGAACTGCTTCAGACATGGAATGTGTTTCGGATTCCGCAGGTCACCAGCGGTGGCTGCACAATGTTGACGAGTGTTCTCTGCCCGCCACTTTGGAGCGAAAGAGGGAATCAAAGTTGCGGTGTTTGAATTTGATCACATGACCTGTCAGACGTCCCTTTCTCAGAAATTGGTCATACCCAGGGGTGGCGAGCCGGTACAGCATCGGGGTAGCCACTGGGTTGAATCAATGTTGGCTACCCCGATGCTGTACCGGCTCGCCACCCTGGGTATGACCAATTTTCCTGACCCAGTGCATGATCCATGATAGGGATTTTGATCCGTACTAGAGTCCAGACTGTCTGGTGCATTAGAACATGGTATCCATGCCGAAATGTTGTTGTCTTTACTATCAGAGAAGACTCGGAGAGCAGAACACCGTGGAAGAAAATCTTTGGAACAAGAGGTGGATAGACACCATGCCCTGACAACTTGAGAACGTAATTCACCATCAAACGATCTGGTCTTCATAATCTTACAGACAGCTTGATTGGGCTTGCTCATGTTATGGCGTGCGATTACAGGGTCGGGCAGCGTATTCTTTCAGTCATCAAACCAGCCCCTGATGTCCCGAGTCTTTCCGTGCGTCAAGCTGCATTGGTCTGCACTCCTAGCAGATACCCACCTATTGTCGCGCATTTTTTGGTACCCAACAAGATCATTCATGTTTCCTATCCGCACTGCTGGCTCTTATAGTACGCAATATACCCGTCCACAAAGTATTTGATTTCATCATTCTCATCATACGGGTCCTGGTACTCTAAGATAACGGCCTCAAGCAGTCATTCAAAACTCCCGAACACTGTCACGGTATTCCGTGATGTCCCGGCCCAGTCCGGGCGGCGGGCTTCCAAGTTCCTTGTGTGTGTGAGTTTCGGGGTTGGCAAGATAACGATAACAAAAGAGACACAGCCACATAGATATGACTCACAGGGACCCCGGTATATACGTCAAGTCACGTAATTCTACGCTTTGAATGGTATCCCTGAGGGGTTGTGGCATGTCCTAACGAATTTGCCAGACTCCAGCTCGACCGAGATGGTAGTGCCATGTGAGAACCAAGTGTCTATATGATGGGGGGAATTTGCCGCCGCCACAAAAACCAAAAGGACCAAAGCCTTGAACGTCATCTCAGATCAAGGCGAGTACAGGAAAAAAAGTACGCACGCCCCCTGATGCAGCTGAATGCAGGTCTGCTGACGTGAAAACGTCCCAGATGCAGCATCGAGTCGGTTCGAAGCGAACTGACGAAACTGATACAGGCGAGGAACATCACTGTGGGTAGTAGAATACGTGAAATTCAGCGGCGGATTCATTGCATATTGACCGGGGGTTCAAAGGATACTTAGATGAATATCATTGGAAAAAAATCCACTGAAGCGTCACTGATCCACTCTGAAGTTCAGTGCATTTTTCCAATGAATATCATAGATATACACACTCAAGTTCATAGGGTTTTTGCATTTGATAGTGGGCGGAAAGTGCGCAAAAAAATCAGTGGCCTATTGTATGTATTGCTTCTTCTGGCTTGCTCGCACCATCGCACAACCTGCCCAATTCCGTGTCTCAGGATCAAAGTGTAGTCCGGCGGGAATCGAACCCACGGCCTGCGATACACCGAAGCAAGACAACATAGTATATATCACCATCTGCCCACCACTGCGTCCCAACCCAACTCATCATCCTGTGCCCGCTGACCCAGCACATCCCATGGTTCGCACAGGAGGAGTGTCCCGCCGCGGCAACGATGCGACTTCGTTGTGTGCAGGGCCGGGGCAGATGCGCAGACGAGCACGCGTGTGCACACAGACACGACGGTCTGCGTACATGCGTGTGCTCACGTGCTCGTACAGTGGGTGGTGGGCAAGACGGCAAAGTGGGCAAGGGAAAGCGGCAGTGAGGGTGGTGGGCGAGGGCAGGAGAGCAGGAGAGCACGCGTGTGCGCGCAGACACGACGGTCTGCGTGCGCGTGCGTGTTTACGCGCTCGTGCGGTGGTGGGTGAGGGTGGTGTGCGAGACGGCGAGGTAGGGGAGCACGCACGCGTTCGTGCGGTGGCGGGCGAGGGTGGTGGGCGGTTACAGTCCCTGCCATGGCTCGTTGTGTTCCAATAATTTTCTGTTCGTGCGTCTGATGAACACGGTCAGAAACCGAGATTAGGGTACAAATGAACATGCCTCTGTGCTTGCTGGTTTTCTGGCGTCACCGGGAGATCTGCAACGGCGAACAGAGCCGGCCTAAAGACTCGGACTTGAAGCAACTCTAAGTTTTGAGTTCAATAACCTGTAGATTTCATTGGTTTGGTAACTAGTATCCAGTGTATATGCGACTGATCTTCACCGTAAATACAACTATGTTTCAGTTCAATGTTTCAGATTCACTCGATACTTGTCATAACGTGGCGAGAGAGATGGCGGCTGGATTAATGCAGATACGAGACACGACGATAAGAAGACCTATTGACTTTTTCCGCTGAATCCATGAAAATTATGCATTCAGCGGATCTCTGAAAACAACGGGGTGCATTTTCAGTGGAAAAAATAACCGAATCTGGAGATTCATTGGGTGGTCCCCTGAAAATGAGCGGTTCCAGTATCCACAGTATCATCCTTGCAGCCCGCGTTGAATGTCAGGGCCCAGTCACTACTAGACCAGGTCAACACAACGTATCTGTGCACATTCAAGTTTGTGTGCCAATCATGATATTATTCGTGTACCGACGTTTATTGAGTCGATGCAATACCTCCGTATGTCGGGATGGTGACGAGTCTTGGTCGTGGATACTAAGTGTAGCAATGCATATCTATCAGAACTACTTGGCAGCTCTCGGGATCGGTGGAATCACCCGGCCCTGTCAAACAGTTTGGAAAACGGCCGAGATTGGCAACAACGCTGGATACTGGATATACGGACATCACTATATACAAGGAAAGAAGGAAAAGAAGGAAAGTCGGTGCGGGTTGAGGGCCCTGCAAGCACCGACAAACGAGAATGCAGTCGAACCAAGACATATACCGGAACTGAGGAGAAAATACTGGAAACCGGGAACTACTGATGGAAGAAAAAGTGAGTCAAACTGGTCACGAATATAAGGAATGAGAAAGGACCAGATGACCTTCCAAGTGCTTGACTCCGACGCCACGAATAAGGTCAAGGGGAGAGGAAAAACCGCCCAAGACCCGTCCTGAACTCGACCATGAACTGAACCTAGACCTGAACTCCGTCCAACTACTCACCCGAGTCCAAACCTGCCCACGATGAACATGACACCGAGCACTGTCCCGTTGTCCAACCCCGATTTCCGTACCTTGACAACGTTGTGATCGTCTGCCAACTTCGCCCCGAGTATCTCGTATGACGGAAGTCACCGTCGACCTTGTCCAACTCAATCTCAACCTTCGCACCTCGACGTTGTCCAACCAGACTTGCCTTGTTTCCTTGCCATCGACCTCGCCTACCGTGTCCGAGTCTTCAACTATGGAATACCGTCTGGTGTCGATCTTGGTCCAACGCGTCTCAACCATCGCCATTTAGAATCGCGCAACGCGTTCCGAATCTCCGTCATCGTTGTCTCATCGTCCGTACCAAGCCTCGCTGCAGGAGGTGCGTGCATAGCCGCAGAAGATGAACAGACACCAAAATGACCAAATCAAGCTCGAGCGAGAACCCACGTCGCCACCACCGCCCGCGACCTGTCTCCGCGCCCTAAGTGGGCGAGCTGGAGAGAAGGCATGTGCAGGCTGTCGAGAGAGGAAGGGGGGAAGGCGTCGTCATGAAGAGAGGGGTAGAAATGGTGGCATAACGTATGTTCGCGCTGTTGGCAGTTTCTGCTAGATCTGGAAGGTGCTACGGCGATTGCAAAGAGCAACGAGGTCGTCGGAGTGGAGAGACAATCGATGTGAAACTTGGATTTTTCGGAGACATCGGAGGTATCTGCGACGCTTGGGTGTGACGGCGTGATAGCGTCGATGTTGTCGGAAACCGAAGGAACGGTCGGTATTTGGAACGTTGAAGAAAACGTGGCACTCGGAAACTCGATAGGATAGAAGGATGTCGTCAGGGAACACAGCCGCAGTCTTTGACTCTTGAGGATGGTACGAGTCGATGTCGATGAGAGCCAAGGTACGATCTTCGAAGCGGAGCATGCACTTGAAAAGTCGAAGAGTGGGTCGCATGGGTGGATTATACCACGAATCCTTCGAGGTGAACAGGAGGGGAAAGAATCGTTGGCGAGAGGGGTTCCAGCTGAGAACAAGTGGCATAGTTGACTTGGGGAAAAGTTGGCAGTCGTGAATGTCGTCGAATGGTGGTCGATGGAGCATCGTGGAGGGGTTGCGTCAGGAATACCCGGGCTCAGTAGTTGACTAGACTCATGTCCGGAGTAGCTGTGGAGTAGGAGATGGTGTCGGAAGGCGTAGGACAGGACAGTTGCCTGGTGAGCGTCGGTCGAATTCAGGACTCGAAGGTCGAGGGAGATCCAAGCAGCAAACGGAAGCCACGGAAGAAGAAAGAGAAAATCCACGAGATGAAGACGGAAAATGGAAAAGAGAAGAGAAGAGAAGTGCAGCCAGAACCTCACCATCCTACCTATACCTCACCCCCCATCCACGTCACAACCCTTCAAATCTGACTGGGATCGTCCGAACCGGACGTCCTGAACTTCGCAACGATGGACATGGCAGAGAGCGAACCAAGGCGATCCAGGCGGGGATCGACCACTCCGCCACCTGCCACCTTCTTACGGGCCCTAAGCATCTCGATCTCCATCTGCGTCATTGGATTCCTTGAAGCCTTCACATCCTTGTCGAGCGGAGGAATGAACATCTTTCGAATACGTGACACGTTGGTGCCTGTGATCTTGGGATCAGCAATCTCGGTGCTAGACTCCGATGCACGTCCCGAGGGCGAAAAGAATGTCCGCGCAATCTCAATGGCACAACGGACCGTCATCAAGGGACCCTTTCCAGTGTCTGAAAACTCAGTGGGCGACGATGTCCGGTTCTCGTCCATCACTTTCGCGAGCGTGGCCATGGAGGAGGCGGCACCGTTCCTCAAAGGCGAGATGATCGTCGCAGCACAGGTCGTGCACGAAACTTCGGCGGATGGCTCAGTCGTCGGGCTGCTGATCTTGGCCATACCATCTGGTCCAAGCGTGGCCTCTGCTGGACTTTGCGAGGTCTGGATGACTGTCGGGGACGACGACGGTGATTTCGGCGCTTCGCTCATGCTGGAGAGGATGTCATCACCACAGATCGTCGTCGGTGTCTTGATCTGTTCAACACCCACATCGGCGACGATCGTCCAGCTTTGTGATGGGAAAGAAGACAGATCCGGAGATGGCGGTGGCGACCACTCGACAGGAAATATCGGCATGACGGCTTGAGGATAAACGATCGGCTTTGGTGACGTCAACCTCTGATTCCCGTGCGTTCCAGTACGAGAGTCTCCAGCCACAACAGTTTTCTTGCCGGAGGTATTCGTAGCATTGACGCGCCCCGCAGTCTTGGTCATGCCGATGTTGACGGACGACTTCTGGCGTGCGTTTCCTATGTTGCGAGGAGCAGTGGTGGAAACCTTTACCGTAACACCTTGCTTCCCCTCAGAAGCCTCCACGATGACGCCGACAGAAGAACGATAATCACGGAAGCCCGGAATGCAGCTCGGTCGGGGCGGGAGTTCGTTCGCAATCGTGACGTGCGCCGATCCCCGCATCGTTGGTCCCGGGGACGGGTACCCACTCATTATCTCGCCTCCTTTCAGCTTCTGCACGAGCTTCAACGCCTTAGGGACGAACGTCTTCGCGGGTAAAGATCGGGCCGCAGGCGGAACCCGAGGCAAAGCGAGCGACTCCTGCACCTTGGTCGCCTTGTTCGGTCCTGACATTGGTATAAGCTTGGACGAGGGGCGGTGCAGCTCCGGCTTCGGAACGACTGTCGGTAAAGAGGTAGCGCGGGAAGCCTGCTTCGTCAGAGCGCCGCGGGGGACAAACGAACGCTCCTTGGTCGATGTCGGCGGCGGGATCGGCCGCAGCTTCTGCACCGGTGGCTTCGTCGCAGGAGCATACCGTTTCGTGGAAACGCTGCTCACCACGAACGGTTTAGATCCAGCCATCGTCTAAGGTTCCAAATCAGCTTCGTGAACAAGCGTCATAGCATGGGAACGACATACGACGCGTGGCATGTGCCGTTCTTTGCGGGTCAAGGTGGCGTTGGCCATTTCGGTCGTCGATGTGGGCATTGGAAGCGAATCAATGACCAGGGAGAGGACAACGAAGATGCTGACCTTGCATGCCTATGCGCGAGGGTTTTTATACCATTAGGGTCGGAGGCTGACCAGTCGACTACTAATGGCGGCTGGCCCAAATGAATTTCTGACCGAATCTACTTATTCAGATTCGGCCTTGTCAAGGGGGCTGACACGGCCCGGGGTGCTGCGGTACTCAATCGACGACGGGTTAGGCAGTTACGAGCACGGCGTGACCTGTTGCCATTACAAACCTCGCCAGGCCATGTAGAGCCCTTGATGCTCACTGCAACGCGCTAGCCCATCTATCCTTTTCGGAGGAAGCGAGCGGGGGTTGAGAGGTCGGGTCCCTCCAATTATGCGCGAGGACGTGGCACTGTGAAAGGACGGAGCTAAATGGAATGAGTGTAACTTAGGACTAGTCCAGGTGAGTAAAGGAATGCGAACAAGTGTATAGCGTAAGTTACCTGTAGTCGACTATGTACCGGAGCGCGAGTCGGTGTCCGAAAGACGACACCACGGGGTGTGCTCTACATCTGTCCTTTCCGCATCAAATTCCGCCTCACTCGCCGCTTCTCACCCCCGACACCCTCACCCTTTCCCCACTGCAAATACGGCACATGACCCTTTTCGACGCCTGCCACCCGACCTTCGTCGTCCTCCCGAAAGTCGAGCATACCCCATATGGGTAGTTCCATCTCGCCTTTCACGAGCACAGTTGCTTGTGCGAAGAGGCCCGTTGGAAGGGGAGTGAGAACGTGCATGTGCGGTGAGCGCAGGTCGAGTGAGAGCGGCATCCCTCGAATGAGCGCGAGGCCGTGACACATCGAGACGGTCGGGTCTGGAGGCGGCTCACCGGGCGTGTACGACAGTAAAGACGTCTGTTGAGACGCGGGTCGAGAGAAAGTGTTGGCAGAACCACTAGAAACGAGCCCAACGATGGCGCCGTTGAGAACCCGTGTCAGTTCCGATGACATCACGTCTTCGTATCCCGGTCCGGTCAAGTAGACATGATTGAAGGCTTGTGAATAGTCCACTTCGTAAGGGTACCGTGCGCAGAGCGGTAATGACGTATTCCAGCTGATGGCGGTTATTTGTTCGAGGCCCGGTTCTGACGATGAGGAAGTTGGCAGTTCAGGAAACACCGCATGGAAGTACGACAAGATGTTAAGATGGCGGTGATCCGTCGCGGTATGATATGTGTTTGTCATCTCTGCATGGATGGTCGCCACCTTGACACAGCGCGTGACTTTTGTTTGGGTAAATGGAAAGGTAGTTGAGAACTGCGGAACATGCTGCGACTGAGGTGGTGCTGGCCACCGCTCCTCAGCGCCATCAATGTCGAATGTGTGCGAGGCCACGACAAACTCTTCGATCCGCATATTCAGGTCTGCGCCTAGACCTTTATTCCAGCCCATCGTATTGACCACGAGAGGGATGGCGTCATATATGCGCTCGTCGCCAGGGGCGGGGTCATCAATCGATGCAGGAAACTGCAAATCAAGCCTGTATGTTTCCAATAGGGATTGAATCGAGTGGAGATAGTGCGAAGGGCTCGCACGCGGCGAGGTGGATCCAATGTAGTGTGCGCGATAAGGTAAACTTGGGTGCGAGAACGGAGGTCCTGTTAAATCATGTTATTTACCATCTTCGACCATCTATGCGACTAGGGCAGATGGACTCACCGAAGGCGTAATTTTCTACTATGTTGAGCGCTACCAAACCGCCTGGGGTGAACTCGGATTGACCTAAATCACATTCAAGGAAAGCGACACGACGATATCTTGATTAATGAAAAGAGTAAGCGACCACACACAACGTCTCATGAACACTGACCGACTCAACAGGCGATTCACCAACGTGCGCGCCAATGTACTCTTTCCGCTCTTCTTGGGCCCTTTCACCAAGCACACTGGCGCAGTACTTATCTCCGAGTCTGGATTCTCGTCGATTAACGTAAGTGCAGCCTTCCAGGAGCTTGGGAGCGCGAACGGATGGATATCCTTGGTTTCGTGTTTGACCTTTTGAGAAATACGTTGGACAGCACGAATCAGGGCTGTTTGGATACATACAATGTGAATTCTCGGGAGGTCAATACTTGGGATGGGGTCTGACTCCCTAGGTGGCTTGAAGATATTCTCAAATACTTTGCATATCCGCCCAAGGCCCTCGACGCCCGTATCAGCATAGTCGATCAATACTGCAGTGGTCTCTGCTTGTTGTTGGATGGCTGGCGGGATCGGTAACGTACAAGAACCCTGGCTGTCTAACGTGGCCCACGACAGGATGGGGATGGGAGAGGACCGGGGAGCGAAAATAGTGTATTTGGTGTTTGATGGCGACAGGGTGACACCTAAAAGGGAAAGACTGCCTTGCAAAACGCACAGCGAATATATTCCCACAAGCGCAAGCGTCTCGTTGGGTTGAAGGACCAGGATGCGCGCCTTGCTACTGGTCGCATATTCGTTCTCCAGTGCTGGATAGACATTACGGCCGGGAACTGGGTGAAATGTGGACAGAGGCAGAGGATCGGGTTTTATCGATGTTGACGGGGTCAGAAAACTAGTGGGATCCGGCTCTTCGTCATCCGATGCATCCTGTATGGGTCGACTCGGTGACCAGGCGCGTTTGGTTTTCGTGACGGAGATGGACGAGAGTCCAACAGGCGGCGGGATATCCATCTCCATCTCCATCTCCATCTCCATCTCCTCTCCAGACGAAGAGTCTGACTCTGAGCTGACTTGGATCCTTGAAGTGGGACCTATGTCCGTGTTTCCATTCCGTGCGTTTGATGTGTCGCTTGGATCAAAGTAGCGAGCATTTCGGTCAGGCTTTACAGGCGCATGAACGACTTTGACCTTTTTATTTTTCGAGGGTCCAGCGTTGGCCGAGACACGGGGTTTCCGCTTCGAAGACGGTTTGTCTTCTGAGCTTGACGTTCTCGTTGGTTGTGGCGACGGAGATGGTGACTTGGACGGAGGCGGTGGTGATGGTGATGGGGGTTTGAAAAAAGGCGTGGCAGACGCCCCCGCTGCTGCTTTCGCTGCTTTGCGTGCCGCAACCGCGCTGAGCATCGTCGGGTAAGTTGAACACGAATTCAAGAGGACAGCACACAAAAACGGAAAATAGACCCCTAAAATGGCAGGTGCAGCGACAATGGCTGTGATGCGACGCGGAGTCTCTCTACCTCATCCACCACCGTCTTCACAATCGTGTTTTATCTAATGGTTACTCCCCTTGACTGTAATCACCCTCAGTATCCGTGGTCCTGGACCGTGGATGAGCGTTGAGCGGGCATCAGCTATGGACAGACACTGCTCAGCTCGTGATCCGCTACCAAATCCTATCACCGCCGTTGCCGTCTCGACTCACTACATCCATCAACCCTCACGCTCTACTCCGTCCCTTGGCCATGCCTAGCACCCCACCTGCTCGATATCCCACGAGTGAGAGCGTCCTCGCTCTTCTCCACCAATTCCCCAGCAAGCTCGTAACGAACCACGGCGTCCTGGCTCTCCTCACACATATACTGGCAGTTAGCGGAACTGGCGTGCCTTAGAAGTTGCATGAGAAATTGTTATCGGTGGCGTCGCCGTGTATTTAGTGCTACCGTGGCATTTGCAAACATACAACATCTTTGTTACTCTCGATGGAATGAAGATATATTCTACGTACATACGGACATACAGGCTTGTGTCACCAATGTGCTATTTCCCGAGTCGGAAAAGTGGAAAAGTCACTGCTCCTCTGCTGCATCACTGCGATCTGGCTTTGCGAGGAGCGCTTGAAATGGCCCCTCGCAAGTCGCATCGGAGGTTTCTGACAGGATCTGCTTTTTGGCCTTGTACAGTACCAATGCATTCAAATGCTTTTTGGCAACTAGCCAATTGCGCTCGTGACCTCGGCCAGCTGTCAAGGTTTGCGGAATGTAGTTTAAAAAATATAACTTTTTCTCCCCACACCCGAGCGCATCCACCTTTAGCCATTCATCCAAGGGTCGATCATCCTTGCGAAGTTCGCCATCATCGTAGCGGAGACAGATCCACACGAGGACCCATATGAATGATTCTGCGTCATATGCGTAGATGTGTTCGATTTTGCCTGCCAGCACTTCCTTTGAGAGCAGGTCTAATGCCATGAATGGAACTGTGCCGGTGCGCTCGTTCCCTGTTACACTGTCCACGATCGTCGCCAAGTCAAAGTCGATCAGCACACCAACAACTAGACTTCCCTCGACCTTGTACATCAGATTAGAAGCGCTAATGTCGCGATGGTGAACACCATTCTTCCACAGTGCAAGATGACCTTCAACGGCAGTCAGACCAAGTTCAACGAGAGCATGGGGACAATCACATTTCGCCGTATCCCACCAACAACTCAAGAACCGGTCACCGACCAGCTTCGTGATGGCCATCAACTCCTGGAAGACGACCAAATAGTGAACCGGAGCTCCTCCTTCTGGCCTGGCAGGATCTTTGCTTCTTGCAGCACTTTCATCAGAGTGTGGGGTGGACCGCAAGTTGGTCGCAGCGGCAGTAGTACTAGCGAGGTTCATTGTAACCCAGAGAGGGGTAAAGGTCCCAAATCCCGGGGTCACTACGACATGCGCAGGGGGTCCCATCGACCTATAATTCAAACCCCGCTCGGCCGTGACCGAAGCGCGACCTTTCAAGTCAGATGACCTCAAGCGTGGTGGCTGTGCCTCAAGGGGGCAGATTTTGCCGAGGTCGAAAAGACGGTGTATCGCGACTTTGAGGACATGATTTGCATCTAATTTCATTGTCTGCTGTACATAGTACGTACTGAACTACTATGAGGAATAAAAGGGTCGAAAGGAATGGGTGTGGCCCGTGTAGGTATCTCGAGGGGAGCAACACAGTCATCAATCGACCGCGTTGCTCTTCTGTGCGGGGGTGGGCGTGTTCGATGTGCGCGTACTCGTGCGACGGCAGGGTGGGTGCCAGTGAAGGTGAGCGAGCACGCGGGTAGGCGAGGTGGAATAAGGGGCCTACCCGCGGACAGGGATGGCGCAATAGGGTAGGGAGGTGAGCGAAGGCGGGGTAGATGAGGCTGGGTGACTCGAAGGGAGCGGGAACGCGTCACGGTGACGCGTGTCAATGGTGGGTTGCTGGTGTGTGTAGTGGCGAGAGGGTGGGGGTGATGCTGCTAGTGCATGCGGGTGCCAGTGACGAGGCGCTGGGGCTACGCTCGCGGCGCATTTTGACGCGTGGGTGGTGGTATGGGTACGCATGACGCACAATGGGCGTGGTGGCTGGTCAATGCGTTTTGACGCGGGTGGCAGGGTGGGCGAGCGAGTGTAGTAGGACACCCTTGAGTCGGCCGTAACCGTCGCAAAGCATTACGACGCCTCTGCACAGACTCGATGTGCTGATGACGGATGGTCTCGCGGCAGGAATCGGTGGTGTTTCCAGTCGTGATCGCGGGCTGGAAGTCGTCCTCGTCCTCGTCGTCGAGAGGCTGAGCTCTATGTCGGCCCGGAGTGATGTCATATCCAGAGTCCGCTCGAGGTGATAAATGTAGAAATTTCCCGGAAGCTGGTCTTTCCTCAAAAGGTAAATCTCCGTTGTTGCGTGTCGTCGTCCGCGTCGTCCTTCGTCTCCCTTCCCTCTACAGTCGACTTTCTCATAACATATACTTGCGGGAGCCACAAATCCTAATACGTTCTGAGATATATACAATAGTAAAAAATTTCCACGAAGACAGGAGTCAATCTAATTAGGAATCGCCTGTTGGGCCATAACAATCAAGTATCTTTGACGAAACCGTGACTAGCCAACATCGACTGTTTCGCATTTTTCGCCTGGTTGCGACGAAGCTCAGCATAGAATGCACGAAGATGATGAAGAAAATCTGGTGAAGAATCCACACCTACTCGTGACACATATCCAGCCTCAAGCTTCTCAGCTAGTGGAATCAGCTCGGATGTCACCATCATCTCTGGGTCATCCAAGTCTTCATTATCTGAATCCACTTTGATAGCATCTCTGCTTCGAACTGCCTCCCGTCGACGAACTTCAGCAATGATTGCAGCATCATCCTCAAACAGTTCTGCTTCAGTATCGAGGTTTTCTCGCACCTTGATGGAAAGTAGGGTGCCGAAAATGTGGTTCTTGTCCTTGAGGATTTTTATGGAGCCTGTCAGTTTAGACGTGGTTGGCACTTTGGAACAATCGCCATGAAGGTGGGGGGGTAGTAACAACTTGAAAATTTCTCTACATGCCAGTGGCCACTCCATTAATTTCTCTGGGTCTAGTACGGTTCCAAGCCTCAGCCGAATCTCATAGTGTATATTTTGCCCGTCAAACTGATACATTATACAATTGCCTGTATATCATGATTTCTCCCACATCCCACGACCGGAGCTGCTCGAAGTCAATACATTATGAAATATATACATTACTACCTCATACGTTATGAGAAAGTCGACTGTACCTCTTGTCGAAGAGTTCCTCTTGCTCTAGTCCACCACCCTTCAAGTTGTCCAGACTGAATACAAACACCCCTTCCCGATGCCGTCTCCTACGAGTGCCTGGTCGGCGTGCTCGTAGGAGCAACTGCCAGCCATGCCAGACTCTGTTCATTCTCAATTTGCTGGACCAACATATGTACAAACACTCTGCATGAGGCTTTGAAAGATTCGCAGTTGACGGTCGTGGAATCGGACACACCCTAGGCTATCGAAAGATGAGCAAGTGAAGAAATATGTTGACATTGCCGTCCTCACCGTGGCCGTTTCCCAAACCCTCGAAACCACTTCACCTTCCAGCTTTTGGATTGTCCCATAGTCAGATTGACTGGATAGCCTCATTCACAGCGCTGACGCAGCGATGTACAAGACACACCTCATGAACCTCAGTGAGATAAAGCAGGAGCTCTCATGGGACTTTGTCCTCACTCGAGGAAAAATTCATCCTCAAAGGATCACAAGCTCAAGGCTCAGTTGAAGAAGATTGTGGTGGGAAAGCCCCTTCGTCCTTGACTTTGCTACAAGCTCGACGATCCTCGCTGTACAGTTGGGAGGCAGATTGAACAACTGACTATCATCATTTTGGACACGGAGGGAACTACGTGCCATTCACGATCTTTTCCCCCTCCTTCTGTTTCCGATCATTCACTGTCTGGAAATAGCACTCAATCTACTCAGGTGATCTTTGCCATGAGCTGTGACTTATCCGTCATCGATGAATGGAAGACGACGAAGAGTGCGAGGATGAGTCCTTTTGCTGATTTGACCAAATGCACGACACTTCAACGTTCAACACCAGCTTTATCCCCCTCCCATCGCATGCTTGGACCTGATACTGAGCAAGCCACAACATCCATGCCCTCTTCACACACTGGTAGTTAATGGAACTCCGGTGTGCACTCGACGTTATAAGTGGAACTTCTATCACCACCCTTGCCGTCTTGACTCACTACATCCATCGACCTTCAGGCTCTACTCCATCTCTTGGACATGCCTGGCACCTCCTGCTCGATATCCCACAAGTGAGAGCGTCCTCACTTTTCTCCACCAATTCCCCAGCAAGCTTGCAATGAACCACAGCATCCAGGCTCTCATCACACATGTACTGGCAGTTGACGGAACTAGTGTACCCTCGAAGTTGCATGGGAAGTTGTCGTTGCCGTGTATCTAGTGCTACTGTTGCATTTGCAAACATACAACACTTTTGTTACTCCTGATGGAATGCACTACATACGTGCGTGCATACAGGTTTGTAAAGTGTACAAGTGGCTTTGCGAGGAGCACTTCAAACGGCCCCTCGCAAGTCGTGTCAGAAGGGGTATCTGACGAGAGCCACTTTTTGAGTGCATGCAAACACTTGTGGGCAACGAGCCAATTGTGCTTGTGAGCCTGGCCAGCTGTCATGGTTAGTGGAGGGAAGTGCATAAAGTGTATCTTTTTCTCCCCACATCTGAGCGCATCCACCTTTAGCCATTTATCCAAGGGTCAATCATCCTTGTGAAGTTCGCCATTATCATAGCAGAGACAGATCCACATGAGGACCCATATGAATGATTCTGCGTCATATGTGTAGATGTGTTCGATTTTGCCTGCCAGCACTTCCTTTGAGAGCAGGGCTAATGCCATGAATGGAACTGTGCTGGTGTGCTCATTCCCTGTTACACTGTCCACGATCGTTGCCAAATCAAAGTCGATCAGCACACCAACAACTAGACTTCCCTCGACCTTGTACATCAGATTAGAAGCGCTAATGTCGTGATGGTGAACACTGTTCTTCCACAGTGCAAGATGACCTTCAATGGCAGTTAGACCAAGTTCAACGAGAGCACGGAAACAGTCACATTTCACCATATCCCACCAACAGTTCAAAAACGCGTCAGCGACCAGCTTCGTGATCGGAATCAACTCCTGCAAGACAATCACATAAAGAACCCGAGTTCCTCCACCCTGCAAGTTGAGACATTCATGGATTATCGCTGTGGAGGAATCCAAGAATTTGTAGGAGAACTCCATCATTGGAATATGGTTTGGATGTCTGGCTCCCTCTTTGCGATCTCGTAGATGTTCTTCAAAACATCTGGCTCGCTCGCGCGAGTTTCTTCACTTCAAAAGAGCTTGGTAATCAATTTCCCCCTCGTTCCGAACTTCTTACTGTCGGAATGCGCAAGCGTGCGCGCCGCCGATCTCGTACAGATCCATTGCACGGAGCATGTCGTTTGGCTCCAGACAATGTACCACATGATGCGCACACAGCCTGACATGTTTGATTACTTACGCGTTCCCTCGGATACGATGCATTCTACTTTTATTTCGTTATCATTGCATTCTTTGTTTACCCTGTTAGATAGTTGGCTTATGTCTACGAGTACTTAACGGCCCTGTTCGTAGTCGTCACCTCAGTCCGTCTGCCCTGCAACGACTGAGGTGAGTATCATTCACATAGATCGTACTGGACTTATACTTACTTCATACGTAGCGCTTTGTTTAGGTGAATATCATTTAGTCCGTCTGCCCCGCAATGACTGAGTGCTTTGTTTAGTCTTTTAGGTTATGAGCCCTGCTGCTTCACACCACTGAACAGATCCACTTACCAATACGATGTCATCCACCATCCCTGTCACCACCGATATGCTCCCCAGCAACGTACCCAAACTTGATGTCAAGGGTACAAACTGGGCGATCTTCGCTTTCTGTTTTCAGACCACCATTGAGGCCAAAGACATGTGGGGCCATTTTGATGGAACCGCAGCTAAGCTGTCATTCGCCACACCAATGACCACCGAGGAAACTGTGGAACACAACAAGTGGCATAAGAATGAGGGTGTAGCAAAGCATTTGCTTACCCAGCATATCCCCGACTCAACAGTGCTGAAGATCCGGAAACTGGTGACTGTAAAGGAAATGTGGAAGGAGATCGAGCGGGAATATACTGAAAAAGGGGCTTATGCACAAATGGACCTGCACACCCAATTCCTTGAATCTCGAATGCCAAAAGGAGGAGATGCCTGCCAGTTCTTGGATGACCTGCGGTGACCTGCACCAAACTGTTTGGATGCGGATACATAGTTATTGTATATGTGATGTTAGACATTTGACCCGAGATTTGAGTTTTTACTATATTCCCACGGTCCAAATGCTTAGCTAATTGAGGGACATATGGACCATACTGTCTAGTATGTATCCCTATTTTTTTTCTTATTTGTTCATTCACATGTTGTGGAGAAACAAAATGATTTCTCCCAACATACTTTTATCACTACCTACAACTACTTAGCAAACCATTCTCTTAATATCTCTTTTATCCTTGAGTACTTAGCCAAGTGTCAGAGAAGCAATTGGAGCATGTGACCTCAGTTGCGAATCACCTGACTCAGATCATGTGACCTTGCACAGCATGAGTCATAATGAGTCAATATGAGTCAAAGTGAGTCAGATGAGGACTAGCCAAAGCACTGCCCCTAGACTAGCAGAATGATCATGTGACCTGCACAGCATGAGTCATAATGAGTCATAATGAGTCGGCATGAGTCAGTATGAGTCATTGCCAAGCCAAAGGCTATTTTTAGCTCATTGCAAGTCATTTTCTGACAGGTTGAGTCAAAGTGAGTCAAAATGAGTCAGTATGAGTCATATCTTGGCACAGCCACCTCGGAACCGAAGGTAGCACAGCCACATGTAAACTACTATATAAGGAGCGCGATTCAGCCCCATTTGGCAGGTTCCCTCTTTTAGGAAAAAGGTTCCTACTTGAGTAAATCTCAACCAATGAGTGCTCACAAGTGCACCCCTCTACAAACAAACAGTGAGGCTGTGTAGAGTAATTCCCACGCTATAAATAGAACTACTTAGACCAAAGTTAGGAGTATACTGTATCCCTTAGGATAGGGACAGTTAGGACACCTTTAGGGAGAAAACCCCAGAGCGGGCAACTAAAGGGAATAGATCTCCAGCTAGTAGGGAGACCTAATAGTTCATTAGTACCCTGGGAAAGGGTCGAGTCGAGCACATTTAAGCTGATTGCCAACTCCTTAGTACATAATAGATTCAGTTTAGGAAAAGCTGTTCTGTGTGACTAAGTGACGTGTGTGAATCAGTAAGCGAAAGTGAAGCATATTTACGCTACCTACCCAATTGAGCATTCCTAATCGACTGGAGCTAATTGGCATCTTAGGGAAGTAACCCTAGTCACTACAGAGTACCCTTCTAGCAACCCAAGAAGTTGTCTAGACCATTCCCCCAACTATCCAGTGTACAATTTGTACACCACCCCAGCTGAAATCCAGACCCTCAACAGTTTGCTGAACCCCCAATCACCCTCAACCTCATTGACGATTGACAAACAAACCACGTGCCTGATAGTCAACCCCTTTCTACGAGATTGATACTTATTTCTAGTACCAACTCGACCAGGGAAGAGTACTCTCTTCACCTCGCTAAAGGTTTACTACCCGTGGAGATAAGATTGGTTGTCTGGTAAGCGTTTTCTTAGCGTTTCTACTGATCTTATCTAGAAGAAGACAGCGGACCAAGTGAGAAGAGCTAGCCTCAGTAGGAGTAGACGTTGACGAGAAGGATTACCGTTCGACAATCATCAGATCCCTTCCCCCACACCTCGCCAACTTCGCATCGACTCAACTTGCCATTGCTTGTTTATATGCCACGTCAAAAACAATTGAGCCTGATGTTCTAATCTCGCTCATCAGCGAAGAAGCAGAATGGCAGAAAATGAAACATACCAGCAGAGGCGACACGAAGGATTGTGATGAAGCCATGGCTGTAACGTCATCCACAGGGTCACGAGGACGCAGTCGAGGATGCGGATCCTCCCGAGGCACTCAGTCGAAATGGCTATACTGGAACTGCGGATCAGATCAGCATCTAGCCACGAAGTGTGACAAATCAAAGAACACAGACAAGAAGACAACGACTCACACGGATAGCACCCATGTTGTAATGGATGATGCTGATTCCGAGGATGGTGTTTTTGGAGTTATTGAGGACGATGAATCGCTCCCTGATCTGATATCAACGGAGTCAGACAGTGATGACAAAGCTAAAGACGTACCTGGCAGAGTGCAGGGAGTCTCCTGTGACAATGATGACGACTGGTTCTCGGTCACCGGCGATGATAGCCCATGGGGCTGTGGATGGGATGACGAAGAGCTACAAGTGCATGAAGCCGAAGACAAGACGTCTTGCAGCTGCACTGGCCTTTTACCCGCTGCTGAAAATGACCTGGAGAACATTGCTATGGAGGTTAGCAACCGTCAAACTGATACATGCTGCGTTGAGCTATACGACTCGGGCACCACTCATCATATCAGCCCGGATTTAGACCATATGCTGAACATCCAACCAATCCTGCCAAAGTCCTTTACCGCTGCGAACCAACAGAAGTTCAGTGCTACGGGTGTGGGCGACCTAATCATAGAAATCCCCAATGGGACGGAAGTCTCGAAGTTGCACCTAACAGAAGTCCTGTACTCACGTGAAGTGGGGTACACGCTCGTGTTGATTGGTTGTCTGGATGAGCTTGGTCTCTCGACGACATTTGCAGATGGCTACTGCACAATTCGCGATGCCAGTGGAAAGACGATTGGGCATATACCACGATCTGCGAAGGGACTATATCGTGTTGTACACGAGGGAGAACACACTGCTGCGGTAACAGAGCAACTTACCATTATGGAGTTCCACCGCCGAGTGGGGCATATCACACCATCAGTCGTGCGACGTCTAGCTGAACAAGGTCTTGTCAACAGCCTGGAAATTGATACATCAAAAGACAAACCAACCTTCTGCAAATCCTGCATATACAGTGAGGTGCAAAACCGTTGCAATGTCTAACCTCAAACTGGGGCGCGAAGCGCCCCGCAATCACTTGTGGGAATTTCACTTTGCTTTGGTGGAAACAAATAAAGTACAAACCCTTAGCTACAACTTTGTCCCCAGGGTCATGTGATTTCGCTTACATACTGCAAAGATACATCCATTTCAAAACACCAATACCATTGCAACAGTTTTGCACCTTTTGCTTTCCAGGGTATATTAGTACTTGGTATAGCCTCCCTTTGCCTTGATAACTGCTTCAATCCTTCTAGGCATGCTCTCTATCAACTTCTGACACTCTTCAACTGCTATCCCCTCCCAATCAACCTGAACTCTCTCCCACAATTCATGAATTCCCTTAGGAGAGGAATCATGATCTGCTAGTCTTCTTTTGAGATAACCCCAGAGGTGCTCAATGGGATTGAGGTCAGGAGACTGTGCAGGCCATACCATAGTATGAAAATCCTGCTCCTGAAGCCAATCCTTCACCTTTTTGCAAGTATGTTTGGGGTCATTGTCCTGCTGAAAGATGATGTCAGGAGGATCAAGACCATAAAACTGCAAAGAATTGAGCAGTTCATCCTTCAAAATCTGAAGGTAAAGGTCCCCATCCATCCTACCATCAATCTTGGTAGCATAGCCAACTCCCTGCCAAGTCATACAGCCCCACATCATCAAAGAACCTCCTCCAAACTTCACTGTACCTTCCACCAGCCTATCACTTAGCCCTTCCCCTGCCTTTTTCCACACCCACTTGCGCCCATCTGACCCTAGGCGATTGATTTTGGTCTCATCAGACCATACTACCTTCTTCCAGTCCTCCAGAGTCCAATCTTTATGAGCATAAGCAAAGTCTCGACGAGTCCTACGATGCTTGGCTGAAAGGAGAGGCCGTTTGGACTTGACCACAGCTTTCATACCTGTCTTCCTCAACTGTCTGCGCACTGTGGAGGTAGAGAGAGGCTGGTTGACTATATTGGTGAGTGCCTTGGTCACCTGAACAGCATTCTCTGCCTTTCCAGAGGAGATAAGACGAACGGCATGCCGGATATTGGCAGAGGAAAGCTTGGATGGACGACCTCCAGTAGCTTTTTGAAGCTCAGAACGCTCTTTGGAGCGTAATCTGGATATGGTAGACACATTAAGACCAGTAGTGGATGCAATAGAGTGAGCAGATTGGCCAGCATCAAGCATAGAGAGGATGGTTTGTTTTTGAGTAGAAGAGATGGTTCTCATGATGGTTGTGGTTGGAAACAAAGATGCGTGTGAACTATTTTAAACTCAGACATGCTTCTAATATGTGTATGTTTGTTTGTATGACCAAACATAACCAAATAACACTTGATTTCAATGTAATGAGCAAAGGGTGCAAAACTGTTGCAATAGTATTGATGTTTTGAAATGGATGTATCTTTGCAGTATGTAAGCGAAATCACATGACCCTGGGGACAAAGTTGTAGCTAAGGGTTTGTACTTTATTTGTTCCCACCAAAGCAAAGTGAAATTCCCACAAGTGATTGCGGGGCGCTTCGCGCCCCGGTTTGGGGTTAGACATTGCAACGGTTTTGCACCTCACTGTATGGCAAGGCCACTCGCAAGCCCATAGTGAAGGAGTGCGAGGGCCCACGTGCTAAATCAATCGGTGACATTGTCTATTCAGACGTTTGGGGTCCATCGCCCATTGCAACACTAGGTGGCAAGCGCTACTATGTCACTTTTACACATGACAACACGCAACTTACTCATTTTCGCCCGATGCGGCAAAAGAGCGAAACCTTCGAGGCGTACCGCGGATTTGAAGCCTGGTTGGACAGGCAGTTAGCAGCAAAAGTCAAACTCCTCCACTCGGATCAAGGGGGAGAATATCAAGGAAAGGAATTTGTACTTCACCTTGAAAGGCAGGGGACGGTGCAGCATCTCACTGCGCATGATACGCCACAGCACAATGGAGTCGCCGAGCGGTTGAATCGGGCCATCTTGGAAAAGGTCTGTACCATGTTGCATGCGAGCGGACTGCCGAAATTCCTGTGGGGAGAGGCCGTGCGTCACGCCGTATGGTTAAAAAATCGGACACCTACCAAGGCACTTGCAGGCAAATCGCCATACGAGGCTGCGCTGGGCAAGACGCCTGATTTCAGCCGTCTGCGCGAATGGGGATCACCCGTTTTTGTCAAGACGGGTGCTGGCACGAAGCTAGGAGGACGAGTTGAGCACGGGAAATGGATGGGAATTGACGAACACACCGAAAATGCATGCTGCATATACTGGCCCTTGAAGCGCACAGTGACCGTCGAACGTAACGTTTATTTTGACACCGCACCGCGTGCTGTTGAGGGGGAGAAAGAACCTACCTTTTTAGGCACCAGCACTTCAGCGCACCTACCCGTTTCTGTCACCGCTGACAAATCACCAGCTGCGCCAGCCAAGCTGTCTGTTACAGTTTTTCTCCTTTCTCCTCGCCTTTACCTTTTCTGCTTTCCTCGCCGTGTATATCGTTTCCTTGGACTCTCGCAGACAACATGGGACGTAGCGTTACTCATCATTAGTCCTTTTCATTCTTCTTTCCTTCTCCTTTGATTTCCCTCTTGTTTTTACGAACACTTATCTCCTTGGCCGATTCTCTTACATTGGTCTCGTAGTTCCTATCTTTCCCCTCGTGTTACTGCGGATGACGTGTATGATTACTTCATCGTTCTCTAACCTTCTCCTCTATTCCACGATGACGTGTCCTCGAGTATTTATACCTGTCATATACTTGTATTCTCTATTCTCGTTCTACGCAATCATAGCATACTCTTGATTTCTGAAGTCCGATCGACTCAGTCCTTCGTCCCTTGTCTTCCTCGTAAATCCCTGAAGTCCGATTGACTCAGGCTTTTGTCCCAAGACCTTCGAGTAACCTTGACCATTGTACTTGCTCTGACGTTGAGTCTCTTCGTGAGTACCTCCAGAGAAGTAATCCCTCGAGTCTCCCCTTTGTGTACGCTTCGCGTAACAAAAGAACGAGAATTTTCTTTCGTCCCTCCTATTCAGGAGTAGGATACCCCCATCGTTGGAAAGATTTCCAACCACACCCTTCGACGAGCCTACGGGCTACCACCTGACGACGCCGATATTGAAACCTCGGACATTGACATTGATTTCCAAGACCCCGAACCCATTGAACCACCTCGCGCCACTGTGAACCCGTACCAGGCCTTAGCCCCTGCTACCCCTCAATCACCAGGAACCCCTAGACAACCTCAAACTCCTGCACCTCCCCGCACCCCAGCACCCCCACATAATCCCAGTCCCATGTCCCGCGCTCCCACCAAACTCAAGGCGGCTCTCCCCGCTGACTTTTCTGGAGAACCCTCTGTG